>CM023957.1:4453681-4601112 GCA_013407115.1 Glycine latifolia
AATACACATCTCATTTGTTTCAAGAATTCTTGCAGGAAAATGGTATATTATCTCAAAGGTCGTGTCCTTCCACACCCGAACAAAATGAGGTAGCTGAAAGAAAAAACCGCCATCTTCTTGATGTTGTTCGTACCTTAATGTTGGACTCCTTTGTGCCCTCTCGTTTTTGGTGTGAAGCTCTTTCAATTGCTGTCCACCTTATTAATCAGCTGCCTTCTCAAGCCTTAAACAATGATTCCCCTTACTTAAGGTTATTTGGTAAGCCACCAAATTATTCCACGCTTCGCACCTTTGGTTGTGTTTGTTATGTTCTTCTTCCGCCACCAGAACGCACTAAACTCAGCCCATCAAAAAGGTTTTATATACTATGATCCTCATTTACATAGGATTCGGGTTTCTAGAAATGTCATATTTCAAGAAGAAACATATTTTTTTGCTACTAACCAAGACACTCACTCTTCTACATCCAAATCTGTTTAGCCATTGCTTCCCAACAGTTTTGCAAAAGAACAAGCTCGTCCTCCTTTCATGATCTACCAAAGACCTCCGATTGTTCCACCAATTCAGCCTTCAATCCCTCCAAGGCCCCCTCCTGATCATTCTCTGGCTACTGATCCAGCACTTCAACTAGAACCAGCCATTTTATGTCGCAGTACTCACATTCGTAAACCACCTGGAAAAGTATGGTTTTTCTGAACCTTTATCCTTGATAACAACTTTAGCATTTGTTCCTATTCCTTCATCATATAAATAGGCAATGCAACATAAATGTTGGCAGGATGCTATAGAAATTGAACTTCTACGCTAGAGGAAAATCAGACATGGGACATTGTTCCATGTCCTCCATCGGTTAAACCTCTTGCCAGTAAATTTGTATTCACTATAAAGTTGTGTTCAGATGGATCAATAGATCGATACAAGGCTAGATTGGTTGTTCTTGGAAATAAGCAAGAATTTGGCCTAGACTATGAAGAGACCTTAGCACCGGTGGCCAAGATAACTATTGTGAAGACTATTAGTGCCATTGCTGCATCTGAATCTTGGCAAATTCACCAGCTAGATGTCAAAAATGTCTTCCTTCATGGTGACCTCAAAGAAAAAGTTTACATCAAACTTCCTACTGGTATGCCCTCACCATTACCTAATTATGTTTGCAAGCTAAAACGCTCTTTGTATGGATTAAAACAGGCACCAAAAGTGTGGTTTGAAAAGTTTCGCACAACTCTACTTGGCTTTTCCTTCATCCCAAGTAGCTATGATCCATCTCTCTTTCTACAAAGGACTTCAAAAGGAATTGTGATCCTCCTTGTTTATGTGGATGCATTATCATCACCGGCTCTGATCAACAAGCTATCACTACAATCAAACAACTGCTGCATACAACCTTCCACATGAAAGATCTTGGACAACTCACTTATTTCTTGGGATTAGAAATACAATTCCAACAAAAAGGCATCTTTGTCACTCAACACAAATATACTCAGGATCTAATTCAGCTAGCTGGTCTCACCACTGCAACTACGGTTGACACTCCCATGGAAGTTAATGTCAAGTTAAGACGGGATGAAGGTGAACTCCTACAAGACCCAACTTTATATAGAAAGTTGGTAGGAAGTCTCATCTACCTAACCATCACAAGACCTGGTATCTCTTGCTGTCCGCACAGTCAGCAAATTCATGCAAAATCCTAGACACTTGCATCTTACAGCAGTACACAAAATCATTAAATATTTGGTGGCCACTCCCAACCGTGGTCTCTTCTTTCCTACAGGTGCAACAATACAACTTCAAGCATACAGCGATGGTGATTGGGCTGGATGTCTCGACACAAGGGGGTCTACTACTGGTTGGTGTATGTTTTTAGGAGATGCCCCTATCTCCTGGAAATGCAAGAACCAGGAATCTGTCTGTAAATCCTCCACTGAAGCAGAATATCGGTCCATGTTTGCAGCATGCTCTGAGATTATTTGGTTACGGGGCCTTCTTTCAGAACTTGGTTATTCACAAGCACACCAACTCCGCTGTATGCCGATAATACAAGTGCCATACAGATTGCAGCAAATCCTGTATACCATGAAAGAACAAAGCACATAGAGGTCGATTGTCATTCAATCAGGGAAGCCTATGACCGCAGAATTATCACTCTGCCTCATGTCTCAACATCTGTTCAACTAGCCGACGTCCTTACCAAATCTTTGACACGTAATGGCACAATTTCCTAGTCAGCAAATTGATGCTTGTATATTCACCAGCATCAATTTGAGGGGGGATGTCAATAGAATTGATAGGCAGATTATTTGACATTATTTGTGCAGATTTGTTGGCCCTTTAAATCAGCATATATTGGATGATTGTATAGTTGTAATTGTGTAATTATATTCTTAATTAGTTGGCCCAGCTGTAGGTTACCATTTATAGCTTTTTAGCAAACTTTAAGGCTAGAAAACAGATTGTATCATATTATTTAAAGGAGAATTCTGAAAAGGAGAAGAGATAGTTTTTATCCCAATTTCTCTGAGTTTAACACCTAGTGCATGGACCACCCTATTATTGACATATGACTATACTAGTAAATGGAAGGCTTGGTTTTTTTTTTTTCCTACAACAATTTTGATTATTTTAAACAAGACTGTAAAATGAGAGAAAATATAGAGGGATAATAGACTCAAACCGTGTATCAGAGTACACAACGGATGCTTGTTTATATAGATAGGTAATATTGATTACACATAATTAGAGGATATTCAGTTTCCTCTAAATCAGATATCGTATCCTATCACATCATGATACATTAAATTCCTGATTCTCAACAAAGACAATAATGCAAAGCATGAATTTTGGTTTTACTCTGTAAAAACCAATAGGTCAATATATCATGCTGAGTTTAAATAATAGAGCACGGATTTCTTGAGACTATATACAGTCCTTGTTCACTTTGATGTGTCTCTACTCTCCCCCTCACTCCACACACACAGACAAAAAAAAGTTTTTATTAACATAGGCCCTAAGAGCTGATTTTAAGCAATTAAAATTGGAAAATATAAACAAACTGATAAAGGATTTATTACATCAGAAATACAAAAAATAACAAATGTTTCGCTTCCAAATAAAAACCTTCCACATTTAGTTGCTTAAAATCATCCCCAAGGGCTGATGATGACAAAACTAGGAGAGAAAACACTACTCATACCTAGACAATCATAGTGTCTAGACCAGGCACTCACAATCCCTCACCGATTATTGTAATATAAAGATCTCCATCCTTTTAAACAGGTGCATAAGTAAAATACCATGCAGAAATTAAATTCTAAAACTGAAAGCATATTATTATATACACAAATAGTATTGAATGTTAAGAAGATTACCATGTATTTCTCATAAGCCATCACAACAAGTTTATCTAGAGCACGTTGCTCAAAATCCCTGTTAAACAGAAGTTTATATTTCCATTCAGAAGAATGAAAGCAAAAAAAAGTTAAAATAAGCAAATAATTAAGCTATAAATGGCAATGCAATTACTTTTCTTGAAGATCTTTATCCAGTGAGGCAGATTTAAACAATCCATCTAGCAAGCTTTTCTTCTTGGAAATCTGTGAAATACAAGAAAATAGAAAAATCAAAGTGAATTACATACGACAAAGAATGAAAAGCATTAAATGTTTAATGAAATCTACAAATTGAAGGTTTCCATCTCTATGACTGATCTATATATTTATATATTGGAGAGCAATATATAAAATCTAATATGTGAAATATCACACGACAAATAATAGTTATGGGAAAAAAGATTTTGACAACTAATAAAGTATAACTAGCTACAGTATTAATCAGTACCTGTCCTAGATAAAGTTCCTCCAACCTAGTAATATCCTCTGATATTCCTTCATCATCTGTTTGCAACATATCAGGCTTGAAAAAATAAAATTTAAATCAGTATAAGAGTAACATATTAAAGATTCAACAACAAAATTCAAAACATCTTGAAGTATATCTATTAGTAGCATCAACATAAAAATGAACAATATAGTTTAAATCCGTTGGATTAGGGAAGTACACTTACTACTGGTGCTGGGGAAATTCCAATGCTTTTAAGCTCCAAGAGAAGCTTATCATTTATATCCAAGCTATCATATTGCAACTCTGAACAGGTGAAGCTAGACATTGCTTTATCTCGAAGAAAACCATTTACAGATTTACCAAAACTAGAATTCAATCCAGTTGGAGGAGTACCAACCATATCCCTTTCAGTTTCATCCTGTTCTGGCTTGTCCAAAATCCTAAAACCATTATAAGCAGAATGACAAGGAAACTGAAAATTTGTTCCTGAGTGGTGATCCAAACCATTCAATTCTGGTTCCCCATCAGGCTCAAATTCAGTATCATATGCATCAAACTTGAAGTGTTCACTTCCACCACTACACTCCTCCTCTGAGATTAAAGCAGCTATAAGCCTTTGACAGAGAGGAATCACATTATGATCTCCCTTAGATAGTTGCAACTGTTCTGCAACAATTCCAGTATTCCATTGAGCATCAAATCCAGCGTCTCTTTCACATGCCATTAACCCATATCCATTAACAATGGTTTCAACACCATCAATATTTGAAGGAATGGGAGTTGACGTCAGAGTGCTTGATTCAAGATTTACCTGAAGGGCAACTGAACTATTAAAAAAGGTTTTAATAATCTATTCCTATTCTAGGTTTGTCTCAGAAATTCCAAATTTTCAAATGAATTTAATTTTGCTTTAATCATCAACAAAAATAAATACAATTTATATAACAATAAAGGAAAATTTTTAAAATATATAAAAATAAAACTGAACAGATATATGAAACAGACATAACAAAACCAAAAAAAGTTGATAGCCATAGTTCCATGCTGCATCAGAACATAATAAACATTTGTAGTTTTCAAAAAAGTTCTCACCCTGAAATAATCAACCAAAGGTCATATCAATGCTATCTGTTGCTTGAAATTACTAAAGCCAAAAAAGTTGTATCCATTGACCTTGTTTGGATAACCTTTTCTAATAAAATAAGAAGATATAATGAATTGAATTTCACACATAAGCTAAAATCAACTTATGCATTTAATTTTTATAAAAGCTCTTTTCATTTATCTTCTCCAAAAGCTAAGGTGTAGAAGCTGATTTTTTAGCTTATGGAGAATCTCAATACATTTTACATTCTCATTTTTTTCCCTAGAAGTTTATTCCCCACCCCACCCATATTCCCAGATACAAGCCAATTACAGTGAGCATTTTTAATTTAGATTCTGGGTTTAGTTTAACCTAAACAAGAGGTAATGGAAGCTAGCTAATACAGTTTTCAAATGACATTGGATACATACAGAATTGATCTGTGTCAATGTCATATTAAGCTACAACAGTCAATGGCTGTGCTGTATTTCATCTTCTAGATCATATCTATAACACCAAATAAATATATAAACCAAAAGGAAATATTGCATGCTTGATCTAGTCGACATTTAACCATTTCTCAGTAATAATAGTGATGTATACCATATACATTATTATGGAATATGGACACCACAAAAAATATCTAAGTAAACAAAATAAACCTGCTAGTAGTCAACAATAGCACCCAGGTATGGTATCCTCATTAATAATTACTAATGCATGATTGAGTTAACCTGGTACTACCCATGAAATTAAGATATTATGGAATATGGACACCATATAAAAAAAGTGAAAGTAATACTGCCAGAATGTACTCTTTTTTTTTCCTGAAATTTTGAGCTAAAAGAACATTACTAATCCAACGCAAAAGAAAAAGGTTAAATTAAAAAAATTGGGTCCCCACACTTTGCATCATTTCTTGTTGGCATCCCTATATGAATAAACTTCACATTCTGGTCACTATATTAAAAAAACTCACTAAATATGTGTCTAGTGTAAGGACCAAAATATATATTTTTTCCTTGTAAAGACCAAAATCAAGTGTAAATTTTTTTCATGTAAGAACTACAATGGAAAACAAAATCTAACAATGGTGTAACATCAACAAACAATAAGGATTCACATACATTTATTTTCATGTAAGAACCAAAGCGTAGAGTTTTTCATGTCGGAGTTAAAACAAAATTGTTCATTTAACCAAAAAAAAAAATAATGTCATTTGTAATCCTTGAAAAGGTAAAGATTACCTTTTGCTTCCAATAAGCAATATCCTCCTCAGTTATCAAACTGAAGAAAGGCTCCATCTGCCTCCAGAAGGGGCTGGAGAATGCATGAGCTGCAGTAATAAGAAAAATAAAAAACAACTCCATCAGGGGGAAATATTTTAGGCTGCAAATATATATAGTATTCAGTAAGATTCATACCAGAGTTGATAACACCCTTGACAGCAGCCAGCAGCTCTTCATGTCCATCTTCTGACTCAACTAAACCAAATAAACCAAAAGTGAATAACAATATACTTGTATTGCGGTTAAGAGTTGAGTTCATTAAATCGTTTCTAGAAGCATGAACTAGTACCAAAAAAATCTGCCACTGCATTAATAGCTGGCTTTTGACGTGCATAGGCCTTGCGATCAGAAAGTTTCCTGGATGGTGGACGACCTGCCTTGCTGCAAGGGTTTCATCAAATCATAGACTTAGTCCATCTGTCCAAAAAAATGGCAACTTAAACAAAGTGCTTAGATAGAAGGATGTGAACCTTTCATTCTTATCGGATCCTAGTCTTGCACTTCTAAGTTGTTTTGCAGTCCCTATATTCCCAAGCTTCTCAGATGTCATTGGAATCATTGACCTTGTGGCAGTAAGATTGCGTCCTGTCCTCCCTTGCCTCCGAACACCATCTCCATGTTCTTCCCCAGAAACAAGCTTATTCTTTCTTGTTGGCAATACCATATTAGACACCTTTTGAACATTTTGTCCAGATTTCTGATCTATCTCTTCTGCTTTCCTACCCTTTTCTTTTGGTTTAACGTCAGCCACCCCTGACTCTTCACTTTCAGATAAGGCAGCTGAAGATGAAGGATCACCTTTTAGTTTAATTTGCTGAGGAGAACTGCCAGCCAAGCGTCTGGCAAATCCTAACCCAAGATCATTACCAGCCACATCAGATGCAGTATCCAAAGCTGGAGCTTCATCACTATTTGGAACAATAGGCATGAAATTTGTTCTTCTAGCAGTGCGAGAGCTCTTTTGTGGTCTCTGCCAGGGGACAACAGGTGGGGAAGATGACCGTGCAGATGCTACTCGTTTACGATTGTTAGTACCACCAGCAGCAGGGGGCTTTGTGGTAGAGTGAGACAGTTCCCAATCATTAGAAACACTTGCTCTATGGACAACTGGTGACAACTTGGGGGCAACTCCAGAACCTGACCGTGGAGCCCGAATAGCAGTGTTCATTTTTGCACTTGAGGTAGGGCTAGCTGAATTAAATTCATCACGTGCAGTTGCCCTGGCCATAGAACATAAGACAGATACAGAATCAATCATCAATTGCAGAAAAAATATCACACAGATGAAGAGACGTCTGAATTATAATCACAAGGTTGCATAGCATACAGAAAGCAAACAATTGAACAATTCTACCAAAACAAGATGAAAATAAGGATAAAATGAGAAAGCAACATGCAAAAAAATTGTAGTGAAGGACAATTCTTTTTCATAAAAGCACAAAATCATATAAAGAAAAGGGGTTCCACAGCTTGTGTTTACTTGTTTACAGCTCTGAAGTTCACCCTTTCCTTGTCTGAACTAACAGGACGACCCCTCCTATCATTGACAAGGGAATTATTATCTTGGTTGTTTCTAGGGGTAGAGGCTCGTATGCCCAACCCAGTTTGTTGAGAGACACCATCTGATTTTCCGGCTCCAACAGTTCCATTAGAAACTCCTGGCCTAAAAAAATGCATGAAATTATTATATTTATCGGCTAGGTTAAAGCAAGACAATCAATAAGAATTGCATAGAGCAAATAAATAAATAAATAAATATATATATATATAGTTACATGATATCATTCATCAACGATTTTAAATTCATGACCCTTAATATCAGAAAAATCCCTCACAATTGTATTCTCTTTCTTTGAAGAAAATCCTTTCCCCATTAACAGTCTGGAGAGAACTCCAAAACAGTTACTGCCTATAATTTATTTTCATTCTCCAATTAAAACATTTGGCAGCAAAAAGGAGGCTACAATTCTATGGAACCAAGCAATTTATACAGTTATCAGGCAGTTGATTAGACAGGAAATGGAATGATTGCATTTTCAAGAATGTCTCTTTGCCCCAACATTCAACAGGATTGTTTGTATGGATTCTCTCTAGGGATATGCTCATGGTTATTTCAAAGGAATTTCTTTTGTTGATGTGCATAAAGATTGAAAAGCCTAACAATTTTTTTGGACATTGACTCTTTTTTCCTCATTTTAGGGGAGGATTTTCTTATCCTCAATCCTCCCATAAAAATGTGCCTACCCTCCAATCTTCCCATTAAAATGTTATTTTAGCATAAAATAAGAAATATTATATTGACAATTGAATATGATAGCAAAAAAAGATATTAATTACATAACACATTCATACCTGAAAGAATGAGAATCATTACTCAATTTTGATCGCGAATCAGTAGCAAGTCTTTGTTGCATTCCCTGTTTAGTTTCTTGGAAGGTGTTAACAGGTTTAGTCAATGTTGTACTTGGAGAACCATCTAGTTTGATACAGGAACGCTTCTTCTTCATTTTTGACTTTTCCCAACCATCACCTCCAATAGGTAAGGTTCTTTCTTCACTCTGAACCACACCATTGTTGGCAATCCGTAGCTTTTCCTTATCTCTGTCAACTGTCCCTGATGGCCTCACGAGAGAATTAGTCCGCACATCCATCTGAAATTTATAAAAACAAATCAGTTTTTCTCAAAAGGTTTTATTGCAAGCCTTATTAATCTGAAAGATAACTCTCCATATAAAGGAAAGAACAAAATTTTAAAGCTGAGTCTACAACACAATTATGCCTTATTAGAACCTAAAAACTGAAAAGGTAGAATATCCTATATTTCACCCCTTCCAGAGAAAAAATGAGAAAGGCATAAACCAACATAAAGCTCTTTACAAGCTTCAGGCAGAACACATAATGTAAACAATAAATCTACATATAATTTTTTTCAAGAATACCCACAAGAATACCACTGGAGAAATGTTCTAGCAGGAAATTTTTGCAAAGGCAATTTTTAACAAAGGTGGTTTCCATGTAAATCAGAGATATTACAAATCAAAATATACTACTAGGACATATATACTATTATTTATGACTGTACAGTATTTATTTTAAATTTTGAAACAGTAAGAAAATGAATAAGCAATTGCAGGAAGAATTAAAGAGTGAAATTGAGCATGTTAACACTTGCAAACAAGCATGGGGGGAAATCAAAGACACATACCCTTACATCAACCATAGAAGTTCGAGTGCGCTTGTTTGGAACAACATTTTTGGTACGTTCTTCAGACTTTTGCTGCTCAAGTTCAAAACCACCTGTGACAGGATGACCTTGAACTCCAACCTTACCTATGCTTGGGCCCAAGACTGGTCGATCACATAACATGGCATTAGAACGATCATTAGAAAAACCTTCAGCTCGAGATCTTTTCTTTGAAGTTATAGCTGGGAAAACTTCATGGAATACAGATAAAGCCTCACTAAACATTTTCACACGTTCCCTGTTAAATAATGTATTATGCCATGTTATAAACTTAATTACACACATCTAACTTCAATGCAAGTAACAAAACCTACAAAGAACTACCTTGCCTTCACAATGTTTGCACCCAAAACATCCTTCACCCGTTTCATGTCTTCTGGTACAGGTGATGGCAGTAGCTTGCCTTTTGAAGAACTAGATGGAGATTCATCAGGTGAAATTCCAAGAGCAGCATTAACATGTCGCTTAAAATCCATTTGACGATTAGACCTATGCTCTAGTGTTAACAACTTTGGATCAAAGCGCACATAATTGAAGAAGCTCTCCACATCTCCATGTGTTGCTGGAGAACTGCTTCTTAACATGTTAGGAAGAGAAGACAGAATTGGATTTTCCATGCTTTCCCGAAAGCTACCTGATCTATCTAATGAAGCAGCTATGTGGGATCCACGTTGCCCAGGGTACAATGGTCTATCTGGGCTACTGGAAGATGGATCAAACTTGCTAGATGTTGCCATTGCCCTAGTTCCCACACATCCGTTGAGTAAAAAATACAGAGCAGAGACTGGTGCATGACAAGGATGCACCACTATGGCACATAAAGGGCAAATCTAAATTACAAGAGAACGATTGGACAAAGCACCTGAAAGGTCAAAATAATCACAGAAAAATCAAATTATTTTGGCCAAGAGATGTTATGTGAACCCCAACAATTCATCAGAGGTATGACTTGGGAATGCAAACAAGGACCCATACTCAAAAGCTATCACAAACTCGTATGAACAAAAAGAAACCTTTTAAATTTATTAAAAGGTAAAAAACTTGTAACACATCATAAAAAGCTTATTTGATTGGTTAAAGTTGTATTATTTTGTTATTCCAAAGCTCAGTACTCTACAGTAAAAAAAGTAAAATATATGACATATTCTAATAATTTCCACATATAATGAAACAAATCTACATAAATGTCAAAAATTATAAATGTAAATAAAACTAGCAGTGACAGCATTCTATTAAAAAGATACTTAAAATGGATACTCCGGAAAAAAAATGACATCCTTAACTCCAATCTACTAGACAAATCTCATAAAAATTAGATTAAATTGCATCATATATTTCACAGATTCTGCTCGGTGTAGGATTAGGTCCTCATTTGTATATAACTAATTTCCCATTTCTCCATATAGTATACCATTTCAACAAAAAGAAAATCAAATTACAAGGCCTGTTTGTTGGTGAATTTTTTAAAGAAAAAATTAAAATTAAAATGTTTAAAAAATATAATTATTAGTTTTGTAAAAACTTAAAAAAAGCCACTTTAGTGCTTTATTTAAGCTATGAAAATAATAACTCCTATAAAAAACACTAAAAAACTATAGTATAGAATCACTTTACTTTAAGCATAAACAAACATGTCATAAATCTCCGGTGTAAAACCTCATTTTAATAATATATACACAATGAACAAGCACTTGAATCTTCTTCTAAATAACTTTAACTACCAAAGTTACAGTTGAAGTGAGACTAAAGGTTAAAAAATCATGTAAAATGTTTGTACGATGTATTATGCATACCTTTAATCTTAATCTTAAGGCAAATGCTAACTAGTGCCCTAAGGGCACTGGTTAAAGAAGTAAAAGAGGAAATTTTTTTATCGGGATGCCTAAAATGTGCTCCCCTATGATTTTTAAATGCATTCCCATATGATTTTCCAATAAAAATCTTCCCCTTTTAATTCCTTAACCAATTCCCTTAGGGCACTGGTTAACAAGGTCCTAATCTTAATAGCAATTATCTGCCACTAGGCATGCTTTTGTTATAAATGTAGGTATCTTTTGAAGTTGCAAATTATTGAACAAAGAAATCTTAAAGTTAAATTATTAACGGACACTCCCAATCAATATATGGGAAAAAATGATTTACATAACCATGTGGAACAATTTTTCCAACTCTGCAACAGTGAACATTGATTCTGACCATAGAACAGACGAGCAAGCTCATCATATGCAAGTCAGACAGCTCTTACTTTACCAAACATTATGATCATATAAAGAAATATAATTTTATGTAAATAAATGTTTAATTGGCATGATGGTAAAATCTATATTGTTACAATAAATGCTATGAAGATTTGCCAACAATATGCTACACAGTACACACAAACCAATTACTATAATGATTTATGCTGACCAGACTTCAAACAGCAATCAAAGCCATTAGTTAATTAGACTCCATTTATCCTATTCACAAGAAACAAACAGAATGTCAATCTTTATAAATAATCAAACACAATTTTTCACAATGCGGAAAAACAGATTAAGTCCCACCCTCCAAATGTGCCAAACAGCAACATCAGACACACACTTCTATTTACAATTTGTCCTTCGTATACTCACGCCCATCTTCTCTGGTTCTAAACTTTACTTCGCCAGTTCAATGCACTATCTCTCTACCAATATATTAAGCAGTGACGGCACATTAAAATTTACCTAGCAATCTTTGCTTTTAAACATATGATAAAAACATAATGCAATATTAATGCCATTTTGGTCAATTAATATCCAAAGTGGTAAACTATTTCTAATACAAAAAACCAGAAAATAAATAGCATCAACAACAAGATGGGCGTGCTGCCTATGTTGAAGCAAGTCCATTCAAGCAGATACCCCTTCTCCAGTTCTCCCCAGTTGCCTCCATCTCGAAAGCACAATTTTAATTTGATTTTTTTTTTCAGGAACAAAGATAAGCAAGAAGACGAAAACCCTAGGGGTCAAATCAACGAAAAACGGTAAAAGACAAATAACGAACTACCTTCGCGAAGTAGCAAGAGCATTACGAATTGCAGAAAATCAAAACCCTAGAAGTTGAATCAGGAGAAATAGAAAAAAATGAAAAAAAAAGCGAAATTCAAATTTAAAGACCTTGAATGTCACAACGATGAGAGAGTGCAATTGGCGATTGAGGGAATCGAAGGGAAGGTTAGAATTGGGAGGAGTTGAGTTGCCCGATGCTGAGTTGGAGCTCCAAATTCGTACAAGGCGAAGCCATGGAGTCCGGTGTTTTGATCATGATCGCCATCAATTGGACCGACTTCAAATTACCCTTTTGCCCATTCCTTTCCTTTTCCCGAATTTAGGATCCCCATTCAATCAGGGGTATTTTCGGAATACCGCTGTTCCAACACCGTATAACTGGCAATGTGCTACATACATGTGCTATGATTATCATCGCATCATGTAAATTATTGTAATCAACTATATTACAATTAGTTAAGATTCAGGTATTGTTTATTGCCAAAAACAAATTCAGGTATTGTTTCGTGACCAGGATAAAATACTATAAGAGTAAGATAAAAATAAATGTACAATAAATTCTTATATTATTTAATGTGTATTAAATAATCTTTTATTTTGTATATTATGTTATTTTCTAAATTCTAAAAATATAAAAACTAAATAAAAGATCAACGTAACAATTAACATTTAATATTTTATAATAAAATATAAAAATACAATATTACAAATATATATATATATATATGTTATAAATATTTCTTAAATAATTAATATAAATTTCTATAACAATATAATATTTATGAATTTTATTTTCTTTAATATTAATCTCACAAATTATAATTTTCTTAAAAAATAATTAATAATATATTTAAATTTATATGTCAAATTCTTTATAAATATATTAGTTGAAAGAGAGATATTTTATGCCTTTATTTTTATTTTTAAAAAAATATTTGAATAAATAGTGATGTAATTTTTTTTTAGGAGAAATCATAGAATTACACTTGAATAAATTATATATATATATATATATATATATATATATATATATATATATAATATATATATATATAAGGATAATTAAGAATAAAAAATGTGTAAAGGATAATTACATTTATTAATAGTTATAGATATAAGAAAATAAATAAATAAATATATATATATATATATATATATTTTGATGAAAATGAATAAAAAATATTCATATATTATAAATTATATATATACGTACACTATATATCCTGATATATTTTTTAATCTAGTCCCACTCATAGGATAAAAATTATACTAGACAACTAGAATAAGATAAATTATAAAATAAAGTAACATAGTAATATCCTTTACTATTGAGTGCATGAGTCAACTCATTCAAAATTGTTTAAAACTTAATCATTATTTATTTTTTTTGTTTGAATCTTTAACAGGTAGTTGTATTAAATACTTGAATTAAAAATTTTACACTTTTATTGTTGATAATAATTTGTGGTTTTTACCTCTCCCTCCGTAAAAAATCAACTCGTCCATCAAATAGTAGTAACTTATTATAACAAATGGGAAGAGATCCTTAAAACTATTTCGATGTTAAGAAAGCCAAAAATAAACATCATATGATTATTAAAAAATTCAGGTTACATTTTACTTTATATGTGTGTGAAAACATATATATTTGGTGAAAACATAGAAGACGTTTATGATTTCTGGAAGAAATTGATAGGAAATTTGAACATATTTTTATCATGTAAAAAGTTAACATGGTGAATTCTTTTACAGCTCACACCCATATATTTTGGAATGGTGGTTTTGGACTGTAAAAATATTATCTCTTCGCTTCGTTATTTTTTCTGATCCCATATAAACTAATTAGTTAGCCCAGTTGTTAGTTAGCTTAGCTCCCATTCTGATTCTGAATAATACTGCATTATTTTTTATATAAAAAAAAAACAACAACTTTTATGACCGATCTGATTTTAAAAATATTTATTAAATACACTACTATCAAAACTTACATAGAAAATTAATATTAAATTTTTTATTTAATATTTTGGAATTTCACATCATATAACTTATTGAAAATTTAATGATATCAAATAAGACACTCAAATGACATAAAAATAATCAGTCTTTTTTCAAGTAATTATCAATATCACAAGACTAATTTTTTATAAGTATTTTAGTGTTTAAAAAATGAACAGCCCAAACGTTTAAAGGACTAAAATAATGGTAAGTAAATTTTGAAAAACTAAATTAGTAGTTTGATCTAAATAAGATTAAAGTATTCAAAATTTCAAATACGGTCCGAAATATTAGTATATTATTAATTTATTATTTAACGTTTTTAAATCATAAAATAATAACCATTTTTATCATTATGTTTTATTCTTTACAAAGAAAGAATCTCCTGTATGCATTGTCAAATAAGAAAATATCCTCTAAGCATTCACCAAATTAAAGTTTAAACTAGTTAATAATGAAAAAAATTAAATCATTCATAGTTAATGTTAGAAATAAGTCTTCTTTAATTTCTTCTCATCACATAGGTTTATCTGCAGTCTGCATACACGCTGGAATCGTTTTCATGGCAGGCATTGACACTCATTCTCTGATTCTGATTCATTGTGTCATTGATGCCTCTTTCTTCTTTTTGGCATTGTAACGGCGAACTGGCATTTTAGGCAAAGATTTCATGTACGGCATAATCCTAGAATTTAGAAAAGTGCAACCAAAGCACCATGAGATACGAGCAAGTCAAACCGAAGCACGTGTGTATAAACTGGACTCAAAAACTGAGTCAACGACAACAAATCACAATCCGTACAATTACAAGGTTGCAATTGACATTTTATCACTCCCCGTCATCACTCAACGGTTAACACTGAAAAAACTTATTTCGTTAGCATTCCACTAGTCAACAACTATGGTAACATCATAGATATTCTTCGGAAGCCCAAGGTTTCTTGCAATTCTGTACACCAAACTGACCAAAGGGCCCTCAAATTCAATGGACTTTTTCTTATACCAGTATTATCAACGAATGTTCTAAAAACATTAATTAAAGAATTACTAATTAATTTATCTTGGTAAAAAGTACTGTAATAAAAATAAACTGATAATATTGAATAGTATTCAACTTATCTATCTATATATATATGTATATATATAAATAAATATTTCCACTTTTATTCGTTATCAAATAACTATAAAATACTAAAATAGTATTGATTAACATTCTATATTGTTGACAAAGTACTGTAAAGGAAATGAAGATAAATGTTGACTATATTTCATTTTCATACAACATTTTGCTCTCTTTTTTGCCATCTTTATACAACATTTTGTACAAAAGAGAAAAGAAATAAAAATGTGTAGTAAAATGAAATTAAAAATATTTTTAAAAGCACCCTAAACTATATTGTATGAATAATTTAATTTGGAAATTAATAGCTTGCCACACTACAAAAAGGCGAAATGATCGAAGAAAGATGAATCAAAATCTGCCACGTGTGATGGCATGTATCTTTGGACTTTGGTCATGACCCTGTGATACAGACTTGTATTTTATCTAGTTATCTTCAAAATTTCAAAATTAATATATACTACTGCTTTAGCAGAGCTCTACTGAACCCAGTGCTTTAGCTATGACGATATCTCTGTACACTTGTGGATGTCAACTCAAAAGAAGGGCAAACCCTGCTTTGTATTATTAATTTTTTGTTTCCTTAGAAGGGAATGGATCGATCTTTATTTCCTTAAATAACCAGTTTCCAGTTAAAGATCTATCTGATTTGATGATGGTGAAATTACTCTTATGCATCTTTAAATATTATTACCTTAAATGACAGTTGAGGTTGTCATTATCAGTTAATCAGCATGGGGCCCCAGGCATGGGAGTCATCCCTGATTGGAAATGATAATACTGAAGGAGACTGAACTTAATTAAATAAACACAAACAATTGTAATACAATATAATTATTATCATCAAGAACCAATTTTCCCAAAAGCTTAAATTATTATTGAGTGAAAGTTCATGGCTAGTTTTATGTCTAGCACACACCACACAAAAGCAGTTTTAGTGTACAGGCCCACCTTAAATTATACATAAATTTAAATTCTATTAAAAAAAAGCTGTCAAAGATTCATTTTTATACTGCTTGATCATAAATGGAATCTATGAATAACCATATCAAGAACTAACTCTTCCAAAAGCAGGTTAAATTATTAGGAAAAGGCTAATGAATGGTTTTAAGTTTAACACTTGCAAAATGTGAGTTTTACCGATTGACTGCACGTGATGATGTGAAGATTTAGTAATTAGTACAGGATAATAGGAATACAGATAGAGACATTAGGCGCTTGACTAAGTTTTGTTAACATAAATGTTCGAAGTATGCCTAGTTTTGGATTATTCAGGGAGACAAAATGCAGAGAGACATATTGTAAAACGAACAAATAGATTATGCCAAGCTTATAAATTAGGAAGCACAATCTGACTTTTAATTCAAAGCTTCATGTAAGATGTAACCCATCCTGTGATTGGATTATATGATTAGTACATTCAAAATGCAACTTGAAGGATATTCCTTGTATTTCTTGCCCTGCAATAAGAAACATAAATATTGTTATAAAAAAAACATAAATATTACCATTATAAAGAAAATTGACTTTAGTCTTTATTTTCTCCATTTCAAGTAACAGAAGCTTAACACGAGTTTGGATTTGTCTGGACCAAAATAAACAGTTATTCAGGAATCATCAAGGGAAGAAATTGCAACAATATGAATGATAGGTAAAGTATTATGCATGTGATGACAACTGTTATTGCCATTAATATAAACTTACTTCTGGCGTTAAGAACAACCTGCGTCACATAAATCTTGGATATGATACTCACCAGTTACCAGGGCTGCAGGTAAGGAGGAAAACAATTTTTTTTTTTAAAAAAAAGGAAAGATTTCATGAATAGTACTATAGTAGCATCTTAGGATGAAAAATCATTGTTATAAAACTTATTTTTAATGGTTCTGAGATTATAATTCGGGTATTTGTTAGATTAATCCAACGGCCGAGATCCTAGTACAAATTGAAAGACTGCTACAGAGTACATACTGCAAAGGACTCAACTTGATACTTTTTACTTTTTAGGTATAAGAAATATAGGAAAGTGAGAGTTTTATTTTTGTACATTCAGGAAAGTAAGAGTTATAAAAGAGAGAATACGAGAGACATAAAAAGCAATAATAATGTGACAAATGAAAAAAAAACAAATAGAATAAAAAAAATCAACATACAATGTGTGAATAATATTAAAATCTTGCAACAAGTCAACAACCACGTTCCCGTAGGATACGGAATAAGTACATTTGGAAACATTCATGCCATAAAATAAGCGACCAACAAAATTTCAGTGAAAAATTGCAATGTCTTGCCCGGGATAGAAAGAAAAGAACCTGCAACTCCCTTCTCCTTCATCACCCTGTGATTCTCCATGTCCAAAGCCCTGTTTCTCCCGAAAAAAAACAAAAGGGAAGGTAGAAAGGTACATCATGAGGAAAATAATTATTTATATCGTATAGTTGTCTAACGTCATTTTTCGTCCCACGGGTGCTCAGTGGTTGTTAACGTTTATGAAAGTGCGTGTAGTTTGGACCTGGGACATGTCGAGGCAGAAGGAAACATATATTCACATAAGAAACCGTGACCTGTGTGTCTTAAAAAATCAAAAGTCCTAACTCTCCAATGTGAAAAGGGTTAAGGGTAGTTAAGGGTTGAGGGGTAGTATGAAGCAGAGAAAAGAAAAAGGGAAAAAATGTACGCGAAAACGGACAAATTAATAACCCAGCTGGCCATTCATAAACCACTCCAGAGACTAGAAGCGTTCCAAATGTAAAAAAAGAATGTGATGTCACAGTGATGCTCCTTCTCCGAGTAAGATTGCGTAGGTAGAAGTCAAAACTGACGAAACACACAAAAGCACATCGATGATTCGATGATGTTTCTAGGTTGGAGAGCTATAATTTTAAGGGTCAAAGTCTAACATTGCGGGCACAGCAGAACAAAATGTATATTAGTACGTCATTATACACGGAGAAAAATAGAATACTAGAATCAAATTAATAAATATAAAAAAAACACGTTAACTAGTAGCAAGAACAAAATTAAATAAACACGCCGCGGTATCAAGCTTACTTTGATTGAGGAGTTTTTAACAACCAACTGTAATTCCAGCCCGTTGTTTTAATTGTCAACTAAAAACAGGAACTAAACAGAAAATCTCTGAAACCTTAAAGGGCATGGCCAAAAGCTTTCAAAATTGAGAAAATCAAAATTAAATATTCAATTTTTATTTTTTTTTGGTTGGGCAAAAGATATCCATACAAATTGATACATATACCTCTACCCATCATCACCGGCCACTAACATTACATCATGACAATCTTATTATAATGAATGTGACAAGAATAATAACCCATAGCCAAAAGAATTAACGAGAAACCCTGATATCCCAAGTAGAAGAACAAATGAGCATAAGCATATTAATTAAAGTAGTCTAGAAAAAATTAGTCCCTGCACGGCCATGGTGCAACAAAATGTGTGCTATCTGATCTCTGGCTTGGTCCGCAGCATTAGAACGAACGTTGTTATTCTCCGCCACCATCTCATCATCAAAGATCTCAAACTTCCACTGAGGCTTCATTTCCTCATCCCTCATCTCACAAATATTATGCAAAACACAGCACGCCCCAAGAAGCACGGGCAAGTCCTCAAGCTTGACTTCAGTCCTCTTCTGCAAGCAAGACCACCTCCCTTTTAGCCTCGCGAAAGCGTCCTTAGCAATGCTCTGAATCTCCCCAACCTTCTGATTAAAGGCGTGCTGCGTCCAAGTAAGATTCTGATGAGTGTAAGGAACCAAAACACCGTCCATCAGAGGGTGTCCCGAGTTTCCCACCACCCACAAGTCCTTCAAATTTCCCATAGTGGCTCTCTGATACAACGCGCTTTTCTCCAACACTTGATCGTCGGAGAGAGACCCAGGCCAACCGATACAAACATCGCTAAAAACACCTTTGGGGTCAACCACGCCCTGGACGGTTATAGAGTAGCAAGTCTTCTGGTTTCTTTCTGTGTGGCGCTTGTTGAAGTAAGCGTTGACGTTGGATTTTGGTGCAATGATGGGAATGTGAGTGGTGTACATTGAGCCTCCCACGTTGGGGATTCCGGAGAGAGACTCGAATTTGTCGGTGATGGGTTTCATTTCGGCTTCGTTTGGCCAATGGAGGAACTTGGGCATCAGAACGCTTTTGATGGCGGAGCAGACCTCCAGGACCAGCTTGTGACACGTGGAGATTCCCAAGCCGAAGCGCTTCGAAACCTCGCGGAGGGGGTCGCCGGTGGCGAGGCGCCAAATGCAAACCGCCACGCGCTGCCGCACAGGGATGGCTTCTCGGAGCATGGTGTTCTTCTTCGTGACGGCGGAGTCCAGGTGCTGGCAGATCATGTCGAAGGTGGCCTTGCTCATGCGGAAGTACCGCCGGAATTCCTCTTCGGGGAAGTCCGGGCTGTTGCACCGCTCCCACCAGTCCTTGGAGCGGTCCTTCACCCACAGACGCCGCTGTTGTTGCGGCGGCGTGGAAGTAGAGGAGCTCACAGTGGCGGCGTCGATGTCGATGTCTTGGACGAGGCCACGGCGAGGTCGCTTGGTTGGGGAGGAGTCGAATTCGATGGGTAATTCGTTTGGTTTGGATTGTTGTTGGAAATGGTTAGGATCCATGATGGTTTGTTGGTGTTGTGGTTTGTTGTCTAAGTGGATGAGGGAGTTGAGGAGGTCATTCAATGCGGTGTCGTTTAAGTCGTATAGGTCGTGGTTTCCACGACGCTTCTTTGGGTTGTTGTTGTTGTTGAGATTGGAATTGGGAATATTAATGGAAAAATTGGGATCCATATCAGGGAAGAAGAAGGAAGAATAGTCTTCGAGGGTAAGGAATGCAGGGGAACCGATTTCCATGTGAAAAGGTTGTGTGAACGCAGAAGAATTTGGGAAAGAGAAGGAGGGGGTAAGGGGCTTTATATATGTGCTGGAATGGAAAAGAAGCGTAGGCGTGTGCAGAGATGGGAACGCGGTACCTTTGACCCCTCACTAATCACTAAACAGTGCTATACTCAAGTTTAGCATATGATTTTTTTTGTCAAGGAAAAGGAAACGTGGGATTTTTCTTCAACGCGTTCCCGAATGAAAAACGTTGGATATTTTTAGGAATGTTGCCAGAAGTTTCGCTCAATAGTCCTACGCGATGCCTTTGCTTTGGACAACGTTCAAAATTAATTAAAACGGACTAATTATTACCTTCAATCATTTTATACTCAGCCTCACAGTACTATTTTATTTTTTTCCTATGAATCTTACCAATTAAGAAAAAAACTATAAAATAAAATAAGTAATTAAGAAATAAAAAGTACACCCTCTCTCTATCTCAATAAAAGTACACCCTCTGTCCTTTTTACTATTAAATATCCAAACTTTCATCCCAAAATCCCATAAATAATTCGACCTGTATAGTAACAATAATCAAATTTTCGTTCAAACCTTTCCATTAATTCATATCACTTACAAATTAATTACTTTAGCTAAAGAAAATAATTTTTTTAATAATTTATGTTATTTTATCAAAATTATTCTTATTTTTTTAAATTAATTATCTTTTTATTTTTCCTTTATTGCTTCCCATTTAGTAGTTATTCATCTTCTCTAATCTTCTTAAAAGAGATACAAATTTTAGTCCAACATTTTTTATTTTTTTCTAAAAAATTTATTAATTAATTAAAGATACTTTAAGAAGAAAAACACTATCTCTTATCCTTTTTCATAAAAAAAATAAGCAATATTTTATACTAATATATGTCTTATAAAAAATAATATTTTTTTAAAAGGTCTAACTCAATTAATTAAATAAAATGCGTAAGTTATAATAAATTTTCTAATAATATCATCTTGATTCACACGTATAAAAACAAATAAACAATATTATAAAAATGATAAAGGAAAGTGAGTAATAAATTTTGCAATAAAAACATACCGTAAAAATTCATTAAAAACGTAATGTTACATATTAACTTTACCATATTTGATTATTGGGTCTCAATTAAAGTGTTAGAATACTATTATTAGCTTAGATTAATTAAAAGTTGTAATTAATAGTCTGATGATATTAGTATTAAGGATTTTTTTTAACAGCTTAGTATTAAGGAAATTAAATAATTAAGAACACTTCGTTGTGGTGGTGTGTTTAATCAAAATATTTATCATATAAGAGACATAAAAGTCATTAAAAAAATATAAAATTGAACGCATTGCTACAAGTAATTTGTAATCCGTATAATCCTTAGCCCCTTGCATTTTATTCAACCAAATATCTCAAAGTAACACCCTTTAAACTCATGGAAAATAATAATGGTTAAATGTTAATTTGTGTCCTAAAAATACTAGTTAAGAAATTAAATAATTTTTTATTAAAATATATAAATTTATATTATTCATGACCTTTTTTGTATGTTTATATGATTTATACATTAAATATTTTTTTTTAAATTCTTTAACTAATATCGTTAAGATAGCAAAATTCATAATAATATCGCCCATATAAGAGTTTACAGAAAATTAGGAATGTTTCCATTTCATATATGTATAAAATATTCATTAATTACATATTTTAATTATAATTTTTTGAGAAAATATTTTAATTATAATATACTATATATATATATATATATTTAATTTTTCATTATAAAATTTAGTTGTATAAATTATAAAATAAATATCTACCCTGTGCAATACACAAACTAAAATTCTATTTTTTTAATAAATTAGGCTAAGCCATTGTTTTCCGAACTATTTAATATATTCTCACCCTACTTGGAGTAGTTTGTAGATAGGTCAATCGATTATACGAACGTATCATATGAATTATCAGTTTCCCACGTAATATTAATTTAAGTTGTGAAAACATTTGACTTTGGCAAAACAGCTTTACATCGACGAAGTATTTATAAATCATATTTAACTTCTAGAACTATTTTCTTTTGGCATTATACTAGGAATAAAAAATTTAACATTTAGTACATATCTTTCTATCGTTGATATTAATCGTCCCCAAATATTTTTTTTAAAGGCCAAAGAAGTCCCCAAATAATTTATTAAGCATCGACAAAATCAAACTATTAATGGAAGATAAAAAATACTAGGTCAGTTATCATGCGTAACACGTGATGGTCTCATTATATTAGAAAAATGTACATACAATTTATTCAATTCTTCCTCGCTCCTAAATTATTAAAAAATAAAATCACACCATAATTCAAAATTTTAAGCACCTCGTTCGAGCGAGCCACGTGCATTTTTTTTTTGTGCGTGTATTTCATCACAAGGGTGGTTGACCATTACATCATTTTTATGTATCTACGAGTCTTAAGCTTACTCGTTTTTTTGGTCAACACGAACTTAGATCCTAGCTCTCGGTTGTTTGAGTATTTTAAGTGACAATGACATATTAAACAATTTTCAATTATATAGTAAGTGATTGATTAATTCGCTACACTTATTAATTTGATATTTTGATTTATAAATAAATAATTAATCGAAAATAAATGCAACCTTCTCCCGTGAGATTGGTCAGATAATTTCCATTTCATAATTGCAATGTTAGAGTAACTTCTTCAGCGTTGTATGATTGGATTGTTGAATTTCGGGTTGTTAAATTTAAGAATGAAATCTTTAAATAATTCATGGATAGGTGTCAATGTGACTGCCACATATGAGCAAATTGCTTACACAAGTAATTGTTGCTTGAAAATAAAATATAAGGAAAATGCAACAAAATTTGTTCACAAGCAATACTTTAAATCCCAAAATATGTCATGCAGAACGCTTTTTTTATTATTAATTGTTAGCATCTAATGACTCTAAAAAAGAGTTCCCAAAAACGTTCAAGCTTTACAGAGGACCCAAGCCAAATATTATTGTTCCGCACTCGATATAATATTCAAACAGAGAAAAGAAAAAAGCAAACAACTTAATTAAGATTTTTTAAACATTTTTTTGTTATATAAAATTTAAGACACACTTTTAAGTTTTAAAGAAGGAAAAAAACTTTAAGTGTAATTCAGTCGGATCGAAGATTGATTTGCACAAAGGATCAAAATTATTGAAAATACTTCGAGATTCTACCAAAAAAATCAAATATTCTAGTTCAAAAAAATAATATTTTTTTAGTATTTAGATATATATGTTACTAAGTGCTTACTTAATTTAAAAGTGTTTGAGTGTAACTTACAAAATATTGTTTCATTTTAAAAATTAAAAAAATCAAATTAAGATTTTAAAAAGTAACTAATAATTAATATACTAACATTATATGTACCACAATAATATAAAAAAAACATAGGTCAACATTTACCTATTTTTAGTTTTTAAAAAATAAAATATAAGTATCAAATTTAAAAAACTTATGTGACACAAACAAAAAAAACACCATACACAAGAACACAATACACCTATTAAAATTTTTTAAAATAAAATATTTAATAATCAAAATATGATTAAAATATAAATTTAAGTATTAAAATTAAAATCATATATAATAAAAATCATGATATAAGCATAACAAATTTATCATCTATTATCAACAATGAATTAAAACAAGTAATAGGAATTTGTATTCTTTAATCAAGTGGTCCAAAATTTGAATTTGAATTTGAATTTAAATTAATTATTGATTATGAAATAATTCTTTTTAGAAAAAAAAAATACACCTAAAATATCAGAAGAATATTTATTATTATTTACAGTGAGACAACTTCTTACCAATAATATGTTTAAAAAAAATACTATCCACTTAAACTAACTTGTATTAATTGCTATATAATTGAATTTACGTCCTCTAAAATATTAAGGTTATTTTAAAATATAATTAATCATTATTATTAATTACATTTTTTTCAATAATGAAAACTTCACATTATATTCACGAAATCAAATTGTACGTAGCATAAGTACATACTATAATAAGAAAAACTGAAAATCGGTATATTTTGCAAATTGTGATACTCTCCATACTTATACATATTTACTGATCGGTCTCTACTATGTTGGGATTTTATAATAGTGCCCCGTACCCAAATTAGTGGCCTGTGTTTAGTGTTTACTCTGAAATTTGAGGAGCACCAGAAACTGGTAAGGGTGCTGCGTCCACTCATTACTCACTATACTCATACGGGGTTTCTAAATCATATACCAAATTAGTAGACACCCTATGAATTGTTGTTCAGCCATGGCGTCTCTTCTCAAATCACCTTCCTTTCTCTCTCCTCTGAACCAAAAGGTGATTTTGGAATTCATCATGTTCCGCAATCTCTTGTCACTTGTATTCTTGCCTTTTCTGTTCTGCACTTTTGCTTACAATATGCCAAATTGGGTGTCCAATAATAATCACAATGTTTTTTTTTTTGTGTGGGGGTTAGGATTGGAGACTTTTGTGGGTGTGTTTGCTTTTTACGTGTCGTTCCCAATTTGGAAGTTGGTGGGGTTGTCTTTTAATTCTTTTGTGCAACCTCATGGTGTTTTATTGCATGAGCTACTCATGTTGTTGGGCTGTTTTAATAATAAGATAGCTTACTAGGAGTATCAAAATGCTCAAGAAATAAATTATTACGTCATCACTTGTTTGATATGTTTTGTGCCACTTGTCCTCTGTGTTGTTGGTTGTAAACAATAGCCATTGTCCGTAGTCAAAAGTTATCCACCGAAGGGATTGGAAGGAGAAAAATGAATTTTCTTGGGCATTTGATGCCTTTTCAGATGGTAAAAAAACATCACTGATTGTGATATTGATACCACATGACTTCCTCTTGCCTCTGATTGTTTTGACATGTTTCTGTCTCTTTTGTGCTTTTTTGGTGTTGGCAGTAAACAGTTATATGCGATTTGAATAACTTGATTTGATACAATTTGGCAAGCCAACAATTTGTATCATGTGATAAATCACAAATGCCTTTGAATCTTGAAAGCATGTAACGTCAATTGTTTCGAACTGAATTTCAGCAGTTTCTGAGCAGTGAGCCATTGTTAAATGACACTTCACCACAAACCTTTTTTGTTGCAGTTGAATTATGTAAGCTTTTCTCCCGTGACCACAAACCTGCAATCCAAATTTTCTCATGCTACTGTAAGAAATGGGAGATGGCATGTTCCTAGCTTGACAATAAAAGCTCAGGCAGAAGGGGATGTACTTGACAAAGAATCAATCTCTATCAATGAAGAAAGTGGTATGTAGTTGGTTATTGTTCGTTGTCTGCTTTATTCATGTGTTTAAGAGTTGCTTTTGATCCATTATTTGTATTTTGATGTTGCTGGAAATTTTCAGATTACGGGGTCGTTTGTATGCACCATGTTGGAATTTTATGTGAAAACCTAGAAAGATCACTTGAATTTTATCAAAACGTTCTAGGTATGCCAGCTTGTCAAACTAAATCTGTGTACATCGTGTTACAATGAAGTACATGAATAACTAAATTGAATGGAATTTAGGCCTCAAGATTAATGAAGCAAGGCCACATGATAAGCTTCCATACAGGGGTGCTTGGTTGTGGGTAGGCTCTGAGATGATTCATTTGATGGAGCTTCCAAACCCTGACCCTTTAACTGGACGAGCTCAACATGGTGGTCGAGATCGTCACACGTGCATTGCGATTCGTGATGTTTCCAAGCTGAAAGCAATCTTTGATAAATCTGGTACAACTTCTTTCCTTCTTTAAACAACATAAATTTGCGGTTCACCATGATTTACAGCCTTTTAAATGACACATGCTCTAGGATCTGTTTTATGATACTTTTCTGTGGTCTTCTACTTTTCAGGGATCCCTTACACACTAAGTCGTTCTGGAAGACCAGCAATCTTTGCACGTGATCCCGATGCAAATGCTCTAGAGTTTACACAAGTAGATGGTTGATGTTTATGGATGTTACTTGCTAGGCTACACCCCTTTGGCTATAAGTCACCAGAATGTAGAAATAAAGTTACAAATGATTACATGAATGTAAAGGCTGAAGGGATTGTAACTAGTAAGAGCCATAGTAAAGTAGTTTGCTACTCTGCTATGCAGTGGCCCTAGCAGCAATAGAATACTGGTGCTCATCTTATATATGGCACACCTGTAAGGATAAACGGTACGTGAATACTGAGAAATAAGATTGAAAGAATTAGAATATGGAAAGTGATCTTTTCATCAAAGTGCTAGAGGCTCCACGAAAGGGAAACATACAAGTACGGCGTGAAATTGGAGATATTCAGAAGCCAAGAGTTTCATTGTTTGGACAAAAGGGATATCGTAAACAATTTATCTTATTTTTCTTTTCTTTCTATACACACAAGTAATTAGTATGTTCTATCTGCACCATTACATCACAAAGCTTTAAATTTCATTATGAATTACAAAATATTCCCAATGGCAAAGTAATTAACTTTGAAACATAAAGCAAATAAAAGTCCATTATATTATGATCATTAGATTTATAACGTGCCAATACTTTAATAATGGAACAATGTCACGATGTACATGAATATGCTAATATGTCATCCGCAATAAACTTTCATTCTTGTCCAACAAGTTCGTAAGAAAAGTCTGCACGTTGTCACGCTGCTAACATTTCTCTTTGTGCTATAAATACAATGGCTAAAGAAAGTTTATATGCAACATTAAATGGAAAAAAAAAATAGCAGCACGTGCAGCTGAATTCTCAGTTATACTTTTCATACAACAATTTCTTACTATACTTTTTACAATATTTTTTTTTTCTCTCTCTCCATCCCATCACCTACCTTACAAACCTCTTGTACAATTCAAATTGTGACTGTTTTTATGCTCCAAGTAAAAGTGGGTTGTGATGAGCGGTAACTAGTAAGATATTCACTGCTTACTAATCAAAAGGTCACTGCAGACTTCCACTCCTGAATGGCTGAACGTAAAATATGGTTTGGAGTCAACACAGAATGCTGAAGTTTAAGCTTTGTCATGGGTGACACATTGTGTTTGCTGAGCCATGCCTTGATTGCTACGTACTCATAAGTGAACCCATCCGCAGCAATATATGGATCATCCATGATTTCCTGCAGTACTCACAAATCAACCAAGAATGAATAAATAGCTGAAAATGATATGCATCACAAAGATATCAAAATACAATAACCAAATGTTCATCAGATAAGTGCAGGTTTATTATACCTGAAGGATTGGACAATAATACTGGCTTGGCGCACTTACACTATTTCTTCCCATCCTTGCACTAGCATTTGCCTCATCAGAAAATCTTTCGAGCACTGGAAGAACTTCAGTATCAATTTCTGGTCTATCTCTGCATCTGAGTGCAGTGCATTTAAGGGCTACTTGAGCCAATTCCACTGTCTCATCCAGTGGCCAATCTCCAGCTGATGGATCTAAAATATCACGGAAGGAGCCATTTTTAATTGCATCTTCAACAGTCACAATGAGTCCACGCGCATGTCGACCAGTTATCAATTGGAGAGTTATAACTCCAAAAGCATATACATCTGATTTTGGTCTGACAGTGCCAGTTCTCTGATACTCTGGGTCCATGTAATGCAGAGTACCGGCAAGAATTGATTCTCTGTACTCTGTGACATTGTCAGGCACGACTTCGACAAGGAGTTTAGCCAGCCCAACATCTGCAATTTTGCTCACATAATTTCTGTCTAACAATATATTGCCAGGTTTTATATCTCGATGGACAATAGGCTCTGGCTTTGAATTATGAAAGAATGAGAGCCCACAAGCCATTTCAAAAACTATACGAAATCGAAAAAACCAAGGAAGTTGTGGTTTTCCATTTTTTTTTAAAAGATAGTCTTCTAGACTTCCATTTTCCATGTATTCATAAACAAGACAACCACTCTCAGGACAGGCTCCAAGTAACAATACCATATTAGGATGATGTAGTTGACTAAGAATCTCAACCTGCAACAAATGGGAGACAACAGAAACTCAGAAGGAATGCTTTCTCTTGTTATTTCAGCATACAAATATTGAATTCACTTAAGATATTTAAAAGGCACCTATCATTAGGAAGCATTGAAAAATGTGATGCAAGGGAGTATAGTTTGAAAATTCAATCAACTTTTAAATCAGCAAATTTCATATGAGGACTATTGCAGCACACAAAGAACGAACAAAGAGTAAATCCTAAGGAAGCTTGATCTGTCAAGGATTTTTTTATTACTAATTTTTTTATCAGTCAACTTTTCCTGTAGTAGAGGTAGTGGGATAGCCAATTTTTAAAATTTCCAAGGGACTTGGATACTAGAGCTTACATTTGTAAGTTTTATAAATCAGTTCATGCTTTAAATTCTTAGAACATTTAAAATATGATATGAAGAACCCCACTAGAAGGACACAACAAACAGAGTCTCAGAATCTCACTCTCATAAACAATGTCAAAGGAAAGAAAATTCAAGCACAAGAAGGACCTCTTTTAGAAACTCCTCTTTCTTGTTGATTGCGTCCTGGTGCAGAACCTTTACAGCTACTGGTGTGTGATCAAGATTACACTTGTAAACTTTCCCATATCCTCCTTCACCAATTATCAAGTCCTCAGCAAAAAAGTTCGTCGCTAGCTTGATTTCATCCATGGTGTACTTTCTGTATCTCCTGTCATTTGAGAGCATTGTATCCACAATTCTCTGTCTTTCTATTGATTCTTTAAGGACATCAAGTTCAGCCATCTGTCTTTCATATGACTCTTTGGAAAACTTATTTTTCGCCTCCTCAAGCTCCTTCATGACTTTTAAGTACTTTGTTTTCTCTTCAGCAGCAAACTTTCTCAAAATCTCCTCTCTTTTTAAGGAAGCGTTGACTATTTTAGTTTCTTCAAGAGATTCAGAAGAAAGTAAAAGGGCCTGCAAGTAAAAAGTGCTAACTCATAAAGATATAAAGTTCTCTGATTGGAGCATAATTACTGTGAAGTGCCAAACTCTAAACTAAAGATTTAAGTCCAATTTTAGCAACTGTGCCACAATGAAGCAGACATGACTGTGGCTCTTAAAAAACTAAATTTTGAATAATTCTTGAAATTAACGAGGGCATGGGCTTTATATTTGAATATGATTGAAACCAATTTTTTTCCATTTTGTTTTGATTTATTTATTGAATTTTAATATTGTTGACTTCAAGGCTGTGGATCAGGTTTAGTCATCCAAAATTTTATGTTTAAAAGTAATTGATAAGCAGCATTATATGCTCTTAGGGAAAATCATTTGCCTTTTCTTTAACAAATAATTGGGTTGATACTTTTCGTAGGCATTGCTTAGGCATTGAGAACGTGGGGGGAGGAAGGGGGTTAAAAGAAAATAGCTTAGCTGAATTAGAGACCCAGACATGTATTTCCTTTTACAAACAAAAGAGAACTCAAATGTTATCAAACTCACCTGGTTTTGAGCTTGAACCAGCTCTTCACAGACCTGTTTGTACATGGTGATAGTATTTTGCAACTCCAGCTGCAGCCGTTCCACTTCTTCTTGCATGACTAACTGCATAAGACATAAGTACACATCATATGAACACCACAGCCATGTTAGAGAACAAAAAGTATACCATTTTCACAAGAAGTTATTCATATGTGACGCCCTCCCAATGGTTCCTTTTGACTAAAAAGAAAAAAGTTACCTGTTCACGTTGTGCAGAAGCAATGGAATCAAATGAGTGGAGGCTGATAGTTTCAATATCATCTCCACAGTTTTCTGGATTTTGTTTTTCATTTTTGATAGAATTTTCAAAAGAATTCCTACGACTAGATGATTGCAGACCAATGTAACTACGCTCTGATATAGATAAAAACCGGAAATTCCTTAGAATTTTAGGTTCAGTTGAGGATGAACTAACTCCAGACATTTCTCTGCCAATGCCAGCACCATTGCCCTCTTTATTTACTTTAGTAGACAAGAAGTACCTAGGGCTAGTCTCTGTTGGAGGGAAAATAAAAAAAAAAATCAGAAATTATACAACTTCTTCCGTAAAGATAAATTCAAGACCCTAATTCTATGAAAGAGTCATCCAAAACCAACATAAGATGGTCACACAATCAGGGCGTAGGTGCAGACACCAAAATCCTGAAATGCAAGATCTTCAATCATACCATGAGAACGTGAAGATGAAAAGTCAGCCAACTTGGATATAATTCTATCTCTAGCTACAATATATACATCACAACTGTCAGGAGCACATCTTAGAATGGTAGTTGGTATCCCAGGTCCTTTTAGCTTCCTGGAAGAAGAAAAACTGGATTTTAGAAGCTAGTAACTAGTAAAGGAGCATTATTGTAAATTACTTTATGATCCATTCTTCCTTAGATGAACTGTTTGTAAAATAAAACTGAATTAATTTCGTTGAACTTCCAACGAAAGTTTCGGTTGAGGTGACAGATTTAGCATGCAAGTGCCAAACTCCTAATTGGAAAAACCTAATTAGATAATAGATGCCTACAGGAAGTTAAAATCAAGTCGATCTGTTATATAAAAGCTCAAAAACATTTATAATTTCCACTACAGTAAATCATACTATGTAGTAGCATAACTCTGAAACTTCATTGATGATAAATAGACATAATCCAATATAGTAAAATTATTTCCCATTGACTGATATATCAACAAAACAGAAAAATCACAATGTTTGTTTTAGCCTTTAAAACTTTTGAATATTTAGAAACACATACCTTGTTATGAAATTTGAGGAGTCAGAACCTAGCACTAATATTTGGACCCCCGACTCCGAAATAAAGCTAAGAAGTACTTCTGCAGCATTGTCATCTTCTAGCAGTACTGTTTCCATCTACAAAATTTCCGCATTAAACTTCCCTTAACACCTTTTCAATCTCAAGTTGAAACTAGCGCAGACCAGAAAACCAAGTTATGAAGCACGGAAAATGTGAAATCAACAGCATGCATATTCATATCCAATACTACATTTGTATTTTAAACATATCTCCTCCTCCTTTTTTACAGTCATTGTCCTCACAATAGGGATACAGATTTTAAGTCCAGTTTTCATCAGTTGCATTTTTTCAAACATATTCTCACTCTTGCAATCTTGCCTAAGAGAGTTAGAGATCTGAGACTTTTTTACATTACAGTAGACGTGTCTTAGGGTGTGTTTGAAAGAGCTTATTTACAACTTATTTAAATTTCTCGCATGGCCTATCTTATGACGCATAAGCATTTGTGTAATTGTTTGGGAGAGCTTATGAAAATTTTCAGTTTATTTCTATGAGCTATCCAAGATAGCTTATTATAACGGATGAGAGAGTTTCTAAAAAATGATACAAGTCACAAGTGTTTTTTGAGAACTTCTTCCAATAAAGAAACTCTCAATAGCACTTCCAGCCTAACCTTGTATCCAAATATGATCTAAGTGCATAAATTGATTGTTTTCTTTCTCGTAGAAGTGTGTACGAGGGAAGTTTATTCAAACAGAACCTACAACATCTTCAATTTCTACATAAGTATACTTGTTTATCTAAACGGATCCTTGATTTGTTAAGAAATAATCACCGTGTTTGAATCGCAGAGTTTCTTGAACGGAACAAAGATTTGTTCAGACTTCAGTTTCACGTCCTGCACATAAGCTGCAAACACATCGGCGTCTGCTTCGGAAATGGGAACATACTCTCCAGCTGCAAAAACAACAATAACACGCATTTCAGTTAGTTTCTTCTTATGAATCATATAGTTGGTGCGAGGGACGTGACGTACTTGGTGTTGCAATTGAAGTGATTGGAGGGATGACGTGAACTAAGATAAACCTATCGGCTTGAGGGACCAAATTGTCCACAGCCCACTGCACTGCTCGCCGGCTGCCCTTGGACCCGCCGCTCACGGCAACGGCCACCGATCTCCGCGACGGTGTGGACATATTTCAGTTGGTCAACCACACTTTTAATTTAATTGCTCCTCTTCAAGTCTTTAACTACCTCAGCAACCGTTGAATTTACTTACAGTTATCTGTTTATGATCATTGCTCTGACTGTTCGCTATTCTTTTCTTGTGCTAATAAAACTCGTTTTACGTGGGAGATGGAATTTAAAGTATAAATTGTTTTTTTTCGTGGGTAAAAAAGGAGATAATCTGTTAGTATGTTATAACATATGAAAAATGATGAAAATGTATAAATATAAAACATTTAAACTTTTCATTTAGGAAAACATAAAAAAGTAGATTAATTATAAAAAAAAATTGATGAAGGCAAGCAAGTCGATATTTCATATTAATTGAAAAAAAATTATTCACTAGCATTTTTAACAAATATATAATATATTTGATATGTATTTTTAGTTAACTTTTAGTTTCGACTTTTTGCAACAAAAAAAATAAATTGTTTGACTGTATTGGTAATGTTTGATAAATAATTTTTTTCGTTGTTTGTAGTGTTTTGTTTTATGCTACTTCAAGTAGCTAGTATTTTTGGACGCTAATTTTAAATTTTATTTATTTTTTTATTCTTAAAATATTTATTAAGTTTACCTTTATCTTTTTATTTTACATAATAGAATTTTATTTTATTTTTTAGATTTTTATATTATACTATTTATTTTAAATATTAGTTATTTTATTATTTTAGCATTTATCTTCAAAATATTGATAATTGGTCAACATGACAATAATAACATGCAGTGGTATTAAAAGTACACAATGATATTATTATGATAATCAATATAATGGAAGTATGGCAACTATTTAAGCATATGATATTTGTCAAAAAAATTAAGCATATGATATTTTTATTTTATTTTAAAATTAATTTAAAATATTTTAAAATTACTATAAGATTATTAGTAAAATATATAAATTCAAATAATATTATAATTGAAACTAAAAAGTGGAATTAAAATAATCAATATTTAAATAAAAATTATAAAATTTCAAAATTAATTAAAAAGTAAAATTAGAATTATTTTATGCATAAAATAATATTAAAATTTGTTTAAAAATATCATATAAACATCTATATTTATATCATTTCATATTTATTAATATTTCAATTAATAATTTTACCAAACACTTATTAATATTTCAATTATTAAACAACTTTTCAACTTTGAAGTTTGAACTATAACTTTAAAACTTTTAACTGATTTTTCAACTACTTTTTTCAAACATAACTATCATGACATTTCAATTTTCAAAAGAACTAATATAAGGTTCATTTAAATTATGTACCATGCACCATGCTCTCTTCTAGTGTTTTATATCTAGGATTTTGTGTTTTTAAAACAAGACATTCTTATGTCTTTAAAAACATATTCTTATCCAAAATTAGTTTTCATTTTAGACTCTTTTCAGTAAATGATTTATTTGAAACCTTATTTAAGCATAAACTTATTTACAAAAGATCTAACTCAAATCATCCGATATTTGTCTTTGGTTCTTACTGACAAAAAAAAACTTATTTATAAACTTGATTAATATGGAACTCACTGACATTATTTTTCTTTTACAATAATTAAAGATCAATAAAGGTTAAACATAGTTGCTAGGGTGGTTTTAACACTTCTCATTAGATGCTACTCTTTAACAATTAACAACATAAGTACATGCATTATTGTAATGCATACGTACAGAGCAGAAATTCGAGTCCCATAATTGCAAGTTCTTGCATCATCTTGTTTGGGATATCTAAGGAGCTGCATGATCACCAGAGCCAGCATATACAAACAGTCCCATGGCAATCCTCAAAATATATATAGGCATCATAGGATAAAATTCAGTCAGTACGTATAAAGAGTAGTACATCTTCATATGATGGTTGGCATACAATGAAGAAGAAAATTTAAAAACACAATAACAGTCACATATAGGAACAGAATCCATGATCATTAATTTTATTTATTTTTCTTTATATACCTAAGATTACCTAGTTACCTGTTATTTAATAAATGACAAATGAAATATGCATGTGATGACTTGCACTTGAATAATCATGCAATTGAAGTATTAATATAGAACTTTCAATATGCTACAGACAAAAGACTAGTATGAAATGAAGAGGGGAGGGAGTTAAAGGAGGTGGTGACAGATAGAGAATGAGCACACAGCTTTTAGCACGAAAGATCCATGCTAGGAAAGAGCCAAGTGCTCACTCTCTTCTGTCACCTCCATAAATTAACAAACCTGAAGCATGCATAGACTATTCTGTAATTGATTCACTTCTTTGTTAATTACCAACCCAATGGCAGAATTGAAGGAGATGTGTATTATGTGTTTTCTTAGAATATATATTGATGGTGAAGGCTACAGAGTTGGTTTGGCTCTCAATATATAGGGGAGGGACTGATGAGAAGGTATCTACCTCCCAATAATGAAATATGCCCGTAGCTGACGAAGATAAATTCTCTTTCATTTCATCTAATGATTCTAATTGGTTCTTTTTTCTGCCAAACTAATAACCATACAATGCATTCAAAAGAAAGATTTGGGGCAATGATATACTTTGTAAAGAATGTACTTTGCCTCATAGTTGTTGCAAGTTAGCAGCTGTGCCAGCTATTCGGTTGCAGTTAGTTGAGAATAAATGTACAATAGGTGTCTACTTTGTTTAATTTCTTGATTTTATTTTTAGTTAATATTTTTATTAGAATTTCATTAAACATAATGTAGAGTAAAAAAAATTTATAGTCACTCAAATAATGTGTGATGTCACATTATCCAGGGAATTTAACATTTTAATAAGTTAAAAATCTTATGTGCATGTTATCAAATTCATTAAATAATGTTAATGAAGATGACAGTTGATAATATAACAATATAAGTTAAGCCTGTATGGAAGAATTAAAAATGATTCGCACCTAATACATCCTTAGATAGGGGTGATAAATTTTTAAGTGTAATTAATTAAGTCATCCCATATCAATAATTAGTCACATAATCAATCTAAAGAATTGAATTAGGATCTCACGTGATGGATCAAAGAGCTAATGAATCTAATAACGGTAGTTTTTTATGTTGTTAAATAATAAGTCAATATATCATTAAATGTTAAGAAAAAATGTATTAGTATAATACCTAATTTTCTTTTTATAAAGAGTCTTGCTATCAATCACCTTTAGCATAATTTATAGAAAGCAATTTTTTATTATAAAATTTAAAAAACAAGAAAAAATAAAAACAAGATGATATTCTTTATGATAAAAACCTATTAACTAAAAATTAAAATTAGAATTGGATCACAATCAAAATCCTACATTTTTGCATAGACAAATACATTGAGTTTATGTATGTACAAGGACGTGTCAAGTGAGATAATTTTTATTGTTGAGCACTGAAAATGATAAATATAAATTATTAAATTATATCTAAATGGTCAAGATTCAAAAGTTAGTTAATACTCACATGACACTTAACAAATTATGTGTATTTTTTTAATCTTGAACATTTAAATATGTATGACTTGGCTTGGAAGTTATTAGAGATTTCCCTTAATTTTATACATATGGCTGGTAGTTTGTCATATATGAAATAAAAATAATATAACCCCTTACCTTCAAATGTTGGATATCTCACTATTTCTAGCCTTTTTTTGTTAATTAAGTTTTTAGTAGTTGAACTTTTTTAAAATTTGGATTTTAGTTCTTAAATAAAATTTGACTAGTCTTAGTTTCTAAACTTTTTTTCAATTAATATTTTATGGCGTTTAGTTTTTGGCAGTAAAAAACTATCAGAAATTATATTCTTGATTTGCTTGAACTATGTTAACAGTTTCTAGTGAGTTTTAGCCGTCAGAAATTACTTTCCCAGGTATAAAAAACAAATTCCTCAGTTATTCTCTTCTTGGCTATTTACTTCTCACTCCTGTCCAGCGTCGACGAACCCATTGCGAGAAGACCCTAAGACAAACAGAGGAAATCTAGAAAGATACATGTTGCACACACAAATTTTACTCATTTACACGGAAACCCACCACGAATTTGGCGAGTAAAGCAACCATATCTACATCACAAAAATTAAAGAAGTAAACAAAACAAGTCTATTTCCACTCGGTGAAACTTGGGTTATCCAAAGAAATGTGGTCTTTACAGACTAAGGTTACGGAAGAGCAAGACAAGTGAAGGAGTAAAAGGAACAAATATCACAATCCAAACAAGTGAAAGACTAAATGTTATGTTGGACTTTATTGGCTGTTAATTTCTTGTGCTTCTTTGAATAATATGTTTATTTTATTTATTTTGTTTGAGATTAGTTTTTGAAGTTGAGAAGTTTGTTTTTTTATGTTAAAGAAACAATTTTTTGAGAGTTTTGAACCACCACAAATTATAATAGAATATTAATAAAATTAATATTACATCAACGATTATATTTGACTATAGGGAGTAAAATATTAGCTGAACAAAAGTTTAGACATCAAGATCAATTAAACTTTTGTTTAGAAATTAAAATTAAAATTTTGCAAAAGTTCTTAACTTTTTTTTTCTGATTATTTTAACCTATCTTACTCCATGTTAATTTGTATATTGCATTTTGTGGCCCTGTCTTAAGTCATCCAAGCATATGCTGCTGAAGTTTATTTGCAAAGTGCCCATTCTAGAAGATGATAAGCATCTAGGTGAAGATTTATATAATTATTTCACTATTGGACAATTGTGGAGAATGGGGCCTGGTGGGTTAAGTTGACCATGTATTATTTCTGACATGTGGTTAACGTTACAAACCTTTACACACTGGAAGCTTATTGATAAATAAAGGTTGAGGATATAAATGTTAATTTTACGTGGCCATCCTTATCAAGTAATTTTTAATAAGGCAGGAATAAAGAAGGGGAAGATAGCTATCTAGTGAAAACATAATTTATCCTTCAAGCATGAAAGTTAAGCCACTTAAACCTTAGAAAATCAAATAGCATGGTAAGAAAGGGATGTTTTGTTGTGCACATACAAAAATCTATATTGGCATATATAAGTGGCTTATGCATAAAGTATATATTCGTTCATCAATTAAACAAAAACAACTGAGGCAAGAATCATTAAATGTTATTATTTCTTAAGGAAATTTGTACAAACTAATATCAGAGATTTTAGACGTGTCGATCTACCAATTAGACGTTCCTGGTTGAGTGCTAAACTAACAAATAATTTATTGTACGTGATGCTCAAGGAAGACCATTCTATTTGCCCGAAAAAAAGTTTTAAAGCAACGATTTAAGTTTACCAAGAATTATTGATTCCACAAATCAATACCTAGTAATTAAGTGATAGCCACTAATTACCCAGGGCTTATGCATGGAGCTGTGAGTTTCGATTCCAATTACATTTGTCAAATTCGTGTGTTCAAACATGAAAATAACAGTCAAATCATGGCATTTCATTCAAGAAAGGACAACAAAAAATGCTACATACGTGCATGTTTCTTTTTTAGTTAAAATTGTTATGATACATATTTCAATACAAATTTAACAAAATAAAAACAAAAATAAAAATGTAGATCATTTTGCAAAAGTATTTTTAACTTAAAAGTAATCTTTTACCTGATTTTTAAACATACTCGTATTTGTCTGTGTAGAGGAACAAGAGGAACATATGAATTTTTTTGTCTGTAGCAATTGATAGTCCTTAATTTATGTTTGACTTATCTCAGTTGGACGAAGGAAATGCATTTCTGTGTAAGTATGTAGCTATGATGAAGGCACAACTTTTTGTCACTCAATTCCAAACAGGCCATGGAAGATTCCAATTTTTAAGTGCACTTTTTGTGATTTCTTTACATGGGAATGTCAAACCGCCAGCAGCAGAGCATCAGCCGCCTTGGAAGAACTTATTCTGCTCTCTTGTGACTTGTGTGAGAAATTACAATTACTTTGCATCAAACTGTTGGTTGAAGTGTTACATGTGCATATTTGTTTTAGTGTTGAAAAATTAATTTTGGATATATTTTTATATGTTTGATTTCATGTTGAAAAAAATTTAAAATTGATTATGAATTAAAACAATTTTAAATAACTTTTACTCCTAACTTATCTTATAATAAAACATTCAAATATAAATTACATCATAAATTATTTAATATAAAATGTACAACGAAAAACATATTTTTAGATGAAAACTTATGACCTTCAAGTTACTAACACAATACTCCAACCAACTGAGCTAATAGACCAATTATGTTAAAAATTAATTAATATTGATATATATATATATATATATATATCACTAAATTTGTTTAATTTAAAATAATTTATTATGTTAAAATTATATGTGTATTAAATATACATTAAAAAATTTAGTATCATATATATCAACATTAATTATTTTTTTAACATAATTGAGCTATTAATTTATAGTTTAATTTAATATTTTTTAATTTAAAATAATTTATTATGTTAAAATTATATGTTGTTATAAAATTTTAGCATATAATTTTGTTACATATGTGTATGCATGCATTAATTCAACATATAATTTTAATATATAATGTTGATAAAATAATTAATGTTGAATTTAAAATAAACGAGGAGCCCTCAAAGCTCTCATTGCTTTAAAGCTTGATTCCATATAGCTTTCTTTTGGGCTTGGGTTGAGTTGTAAAAAGAGGACAAGAAAGGACCATGTTAATTCCCATTATAAATAAGAGTTTTTTCTTTAAAGTTTTATTTCACACACACATTTGTATTTCTCTCATCCTAGCCAAATATACATTCGATGTGAAATCATATTTTTTTATAACTTTATGGGACATACTCGTTCGCTTGAGTCCAGATATGGTGTAAACCAGGGTGTGAGAAAAGGGCATGCAGTGTCAAATTAATTAAAATTACTTATTGTTATTTGCAGTAAGCCCATGTGCCAAGTGGCTTCATTTTTACCAATTATTCGGTTGCAATCTGCTGCTTGGTGCTGGCGGCTGCCATATTGTGCTCAAACTAAATTTTTATATGACCCTAACCTATAAAGGTTTAATATCATCGGATAAACATATTCAATTTGAAAGTGTGGTATGTTGATGAAACTTGTCAAATTTTGAGCAATATTCTAATTAAACTACGATCCTATTGAAGCCAGAGAAAGATATGCGCATATCAACTTCGGCCACCACTTCGAAGCAGTAAGAAGTGGTGGACTGGTAGTCAGGAGGACCTTTTAATATTGTTATTTATTAGCATCTGCATGGTGGATATATTGTTGTTTGTTGGATCTAATTCTTCATGGTTATTGGAGTACTGTCAAAATAAACAGGAAAATACAGCAGTTTAGTAACAAAAACTGGTTAAAAGTTTTGGCGTAAAAATCTTGTCTGTTATATTTTTCAATCATAGCCTTCTGGTTATTGTTACAGATAGTTTCAGATACAAGGATGAACAATGTCCTGCATTACTTTACAAGCACAAGCACGACCGCTGTAATATAAAAAGTGTCATTAACAAAAAAATGTTAATAATTAGGCAGCTGCATTGATATATTTTTTGTCTAACAAATTTAATTTGTTAAAAAATACAAATTGTATTTGCTATGCTAGTCATGTTACGTTATGCAATCATATTAATAAATAATTTCATTGTATAAGAAGTTGATGTATACTGTTAATACATTGCAAGTAGCTAGGATGCACATTCTGGCATACATTCCATTATTATATAAAATACATATTGATTGTAATGGATTTCCTATCTGTCTTAAAAAGCTGTCAATTAATTAACCTGAAGAGGTAGCTGTAGAGAAGTGATCTTCTCCTTCTGTAAGTGGCCTGCCAAATAGGGAGGGAATGGCCAACAGAAAAAAAAAATTAAACATCATATGGAATATTGATAATAAAGACAAATTTTCAGCATAAAGCTTCTCACATGCACAACAATGTCTCGAGGAATTAATGAATCTAATCGTCATCCACAGTGTCGATCCATCAAGAAGAACTCTGATTGGACTGTGATATTAAGTTGTCAAAGTAAACTTAGTTAATGGAAGAGGCACCCATGCAGTGTTCACATATTAAACAAATTCGGGTTATTAAAATACAGAACGCGTGCGAAACTGGAAAATCTGGCAAATTGGAGGTTTATATTATATATTTTGGTGCGTCTTAATTCAAGAACTCGAAGTTGAAACCTGTTCATTACATAGAAATTCAAGGTCGACTCAACAATAAGGAGACCTAAAACAAATTTTAAATTTTTTTTACTTTAAATATATTAGGCCTTTTTACAAATATATGTAACATTTTTATCGATATATGAAGTTTTTTTTTCTTTATAAATACTAATAGAAAATATTTTTTATTAGTGGATCTAATACTTACCTAAAACATAAATTTTAGTTGTTTTATCTTTAGGCCGACCCTGCATAGAATTTGTTTACTATTGCATCACGCATGCCAGCGTAACATCACACTAACATGTGACGTGAGGTTGATAATATATACTACTAATTTGAAGGATGTTATTCTGGATCACTATTGTTACATAATTCTAAAGAGAATAGGCGTTTAAATGTGGAAGATTGATTTAATTATGTAGCCTAAAGGATATAAGCACCCAAATGTTGAATTCAGTCAAACACGAGGCCACCGAGCAGCAAATTAAGTCACAGGTGGTGTGGTGTGGTGTTTTTATGTGAATATATAAATGTGACATCTCTGGTATCATTTTCTATAAATTAAGCTTATACGTTTCCACATTCATAGTTGTGTGGCTTCCTTGTATAATTTGCATCCTTGCTTTGGTCTTATAGTTATTAGTTAGAGCTTACAAAGTAAATAACAATGAAGCGGCCATGTAGTTCGAGCGGTTATTACTTTTGTCTAATGAATATGTTCCTGTTGCTTTTGCCAGTAAGGTCCCAACTGACAACAGACTTCTATAAGTCATCATGTCCTAACCTTTCCATAATAGTAAGAAGAGAGGTTCAAAAAGCTCTAATGAATGAGATTCGAATGGCTGCTTCTTTGCTTCGCCTTCACTTTCATGATTGCTTTGTGAATGTAAGTTTTATGGTTGTTTTGTTATATGCACACTTCAGTCAAATTGTTAGGGATATTATTATCATTCTTATCCTCCTAACTTACAAGAATTGGTAGCAAAATACTTTCTAATACACCTTTTTAAACACATTCTTTATTATTAATTGATATTAAAAATCACATAATTAGAGTTTCACTTCGTATTTATTGAGTCAAATTCATGATTTTGTAGTTGCAAATAAAATTTAACCAATGATAAAAAGTGTGTTAGAGGGTACTAGTATGTTGATAACACAAATCTAACCTCGGTCCCAAATAAAATAGGTAGAAAGGATTGCAATTTATTCAAGGTTTTAAATTACATTCTACAACAGTTATTGAGGTTGCAATATTCAGGGCACATTGCATCAACTGCATTTGCATGTAATTGTCCACAATATCAAATTTTTATTGGTCTATGCAATCACGCAGAAACACAATTTGAAACTTTGATTTGTCCTAAAAATATTTTATTGCAATTAAAGGGTAGTAAAATGAAAGCTTAGATTATTATTATGATCAGTTTAATGTATCAACACAACGTTGTCAGTAAACTGCACTAAAGATTTTTTTAAAAATTTTATCAGAAGAGAAATGATTATGTTATTGAAATACAGTTATATTAGGTATTCCGAATTTCCAATTAATTATGTGACACAGATTTAGTAAATTAGAGCACAATCTGTTACACCTTATTTTCATTGATATCATTTTTTTTTCTTTGAACATGATCAGGGTTGTGATGGATCAATACTACTAGATGGTGGTGATGATGGAGAGAAATCTGCTCCTCCTAACCTGAACTCTGCTAGAGGATATGAGGTTGTAGATACAATAAAAAGTTCAGTGGAGAGTGCATGTAGTGGGGTTGTCTCCTGTGCTGATATATTAGCCATTGCTGCCAGAGATTCTGTTTTCCTAGTAATTCTATTCAAATCACACTTTATAGACTAATTTCTTCATTGATTTTACTTATCTCGCTCACTACTCAAGGAACATGCATGCACGGGAATGAAATGTGAATTACTCAAACAAGTTGGAAATTAAATTGTGGTTAACTATGCCTTCCACGTTTCTTTTAAACGTTATTTGAAGAAAAATTAATTCATAAATATTTATGGTAAAAACCATCATCCAATAAAATTTTATGAGTATCATATTAGACCATCAATAGATTTTAAACAAATAAAACATAACTATTTTCATTGCATTAGTGATTTATCTTTATTTTTTTAGCCTTTAGTCTTTCTTTATAAATTTTAATTCTTTCTAGTCAAATCACTCTTTAAAGAGTATTATCTAAAAATGGAAAAAAAATAAAACTGAAATTTGATTTAATCTATTAGGAATTATAATTTTATATATAATATTTTTCTTTATTATTTGATTAATGCTGATATTTATCTATTTATTCTATATTTATTTAGTAATCTAGTTGGACATATTTAATTAATCATCTTAATTTATCTAAAATATATTAAATAATATAATACAATTATTAATATAATATATAACAAATAATAACATTAGAAAATTTAATTTCCTAACATTATTTTATACGACTATTTTGTGTTTAGCATGATTATATATACGTCACTCATAAAGTCATCATGTTTCGTAGAGTGGTGGTCCTTTTTGGAAGGTTCCGCTAGGACGAAGAGATGGAACAGTCTCAAACGGAACACTGGCAACTGAGGTGCTTCCAGCGCCATTTGATCCATTGAATACCATCATTTCAAAGTTTACTAATATGGGCCTTAATCTCACAGACGTTGTTTCTTTATCAGGTAACATAGAACTTCACAATCTCGATCTTCAAGCAAGCTCGAAATTACTTAATGAAGAAAACTTAGATGCAATTTCTTAAGTGTTGTAGTGTTGTTCCTAACTCCAATTGAAGTTTCACCTTGTTAATCCGTGTAATAAACTATGTATTAAAGGATTACACCTCAGGGAAACTTCAATTCTAGTTAGAAAACAGCACCAACAACTTCTAAGGAACTCTAAGTAAGTTTTGTCAAAAAACTTTCTTAGTTATTATTAATACTTAGTATTTATCTAATTGAACTTTTACGTTGGTAATCTTTGTGATAGACGTATTTATTAAAAGATCACAACTACTCAAATTATCAAGATGAAACCTCAATTTTGAATGGAGAACAATAACAATCACACTAAGTAACTGTACCTAAGTTTTAATCCATAATTGCTTCAGTATATATATGTTAACTAATATATATTAATCGAGTTATATGTGAAGGTGCCCATACTATTGGCCGAGCAAGGTGTACTCTGTTTAGCAATAGATTATTCAACTTCTCAGGAACAGGTGCACCAGACAGCACACTAGAAACTGACATGCTCTCTGACCTGCAAAGTTTGTGTCCTCAAAATGGAGATGGAAACATTACTACAGTCCTTGATCGGAACTCATCGGATCTATTTGACATTCACTACTTCAAGAACCTGCTCAGTGGAAAGGGGCTTCTCAGTTCTGACCAGATTCTATTTTCTAGTGATGAAGCTAATTCAACTACTAAACCTTTAGTCCAAAGCTATAGCAACGATAGTAGACACTTCTTTGGGGACTTTGCCAACTCTATGATCAAGATGGGGAATATAAATATTAAGACTGGGACTGATGGAGAGATTAGGAAAAACTGCAGAGTGATAAATTCTCAGTAATATGATATGAAACGCTTTGCAAGATATGGAATAAGCAGAAGATGCGGTGTCTTCCTGTTATATTAGGTAATTTAGGTTGGTGTTTATATATGTTACTCAACATGGAATTTGTGGGTGGAAATGTACTTTTCAGGTGAATGAGAGAAACTTAACCCAACAAAAGATAAATTAAAGATAGTTTCAACGATTACCTCGTTTTATGTTATGTGCTCCAGCTTTTTCTATTGAGATTGTTGTTACCTCTTTGTCAAGCTCACAAATTTATATAAGTAATAATAAATGGTAAAACTCGAATTTACATTATATCAAATTTTAAGTAACGGAACGAAGAAAAATTAATATATTTTAAGATAAAAGGATATAAATGTAAAATTCAAGCGTAACAAAAGATATTAAAAATATAAAAATGTTCAAAGAAATAAGAAAAATAAACACTTTAGGACTAAAAATGATAATTTGATACAAATTTGTAGAAATGTTGGATATTTGACCTAATAAATGAATTTTTCATATAATGTTAATGATTTTCACCTTTTAAAATTATTTCAAATATTACTTTTACTAACTAATTTACTTAAATCATTATTCTTAAATCATTATTCTTTATATGAGAAAATTCAACCTAATAACTTGTTTTAAGAATCCATTAATTAAAAAAAATTGAATAAAGAGGTGAGAAATAAAGTTAAAACAAATATAATTGGTTTAACAGAAATTAAAAATGAAAGAAATATAGGTTAATGAAAATAAGTTTGAAATAAAGTAAAAGTAATTACTCTAACACTCTTTTATCCCGATACACGTAATATCCTCAAAATATGTTTAGTGAAATTTAAATATAAAGGTGTACTAATTTTTCAAAAACTTATTTGGCCATATAAGAACATTGCATCTCGCATTTTTATAAACATAAAGACATACAACTCAATAAATAATATAATCCAAAATTAAAGAACTTTTGGCACTTCAAAAACTATGCAAAATCATGTTAAATAAAAATATATAAAAGAAATAAATCATTGAGAACTTATGACTAAAAATCCATGTCAGGGAGACATTTTGTCCAAACACAAATAGATGATAAGTGAGATATATCTCATTGCACATAACAATATAAAGATAAAAAACATATATGATCACACGTGGAAAAACACTTGTATTATAGTCATATAATTATAAATATTCTCTTAAACATGCATGCATTATGATGTGAATTAAACTTAAGTCTCTATGCGTGTAATACTAATAAAACACTTGTGAAAGAAGCTCAAAAGGACATGCAATAATCGATAAATTTTTATCTCATGAGAAACCTAAAATTACTTTCTCAATCAAGATATGAGCCTATCAGTAACGCGTTTGTTACCAAGCAAGTATACTCCAAGTATCCAATTCATGTAATTAACACAACTCACATAGAGATTTTATATTAGATAACACCCGTAATGCCAAAGTCATATTCAACTAATTCATCACCTTCCCAAGTTCAACAACATCGCTCAAACGACTATATAAGATAATAACAATCACAACACACATTACAACAATGCAACACACCATTACCCGAGTAAGCACATATATACACGTACACATATATAGTAGCTAAACATAACATAGTAACTAAATTTAATTATCAATAAAATTAATGGACACTTCACATTAATATCATGGTAACAAAAAAATATAAATATTTTCACATTAAATGCTAGCAATACTATTTTATTGTTATACTCTTGTTAAAATTATTAAAAATTAAAAATTATTAAATTTAGTGCTTTCATTTATTTAATATATTATTATTTATATTTTTTAAGAAAATACATAACAAAAATGAATCTTATTTCTTATTTATTGACCATTATTCATAATTATATAATTTTTAATAAATCTTTTTATGAATTTAATATTTATACACTGATGGTATAAAATTATCATTAAATCACATATCATCATTTGAATTATTTAAATATAATTATTTTAAAAATTAACAAAATTATTATATATGATAGATTGTGATTAAGTATAACTTCTTCTTTTTTTATAACAATTCTTTTTAATAAACTTTATTTCTTATTAATATCTTAGAAGTTTAATTTTAGGGGTGCGCAAAATATCATTAGAACCAAATTAAATATAAAACCACATATATATATATATACCGATCGTAATGGATTTCCTACCTGTGTTAAAGTTGTCTATTAATTAAACTAAAGAGGTAGTTGTAGAGAAGTGATATTCTCCTTCTTTAAGTGGTGTACATGTGCCAAATAGGGAGGGAATGGCCATCAGAATCAAATTAAACATCATATTGAATATTGATAATAAAGACAAATTTTCAGCATAAAGCTTCTTATATGCACAGCAATGTCTCGAGGAATTAATGAATCTAATCGTCATCCACAGTGTCAGTCCATCAAGAAGATCTCTGATTGGACTGTGATATTAGGTTATGATCGTAAACTTAATTAATGGAAGAGGCATCCATGCATGAGTCCACATATTAAACAAATTTGGTTTATTAAAATACAGAATACGTGCCAATTAACTGAAAAATATGGCAAATTGGAGGTTTATAAAATTATATTATATATTTTGGTGCATCTTAATTCATAAACTAGAAGAGAAAACCTTTTTATTACATAAAATTTGATAACTACTACATCATTCATACCATTATAACATCACACTAACTCGATAAAGTTATTTTTTCAAATAATTAATGCATATTCATGTCATATGACTTGTTAAATAGAACAATTCCATTATAATTGATCCACTACCTCAGCAGTGATTATACTATTTTAAAGGTTGTTATTCTGGATCACTTTTATTACATAATTCTATAAAGAGAATCAGTGTTTAAATGTGCAAGATTGATTTAACTACGTATGGAGGTTATAAAATTAAACAGTCTAAAGGGTATAAGCACACAAATGTTGAATTCAGTCAAACACGAGGCCACTGAGCAGCAAATTAAGTCACAAGTGGTGCTTTTATGTGAATACATAAATGTGACATCTCTCGTATCATTGTCTATAAATTAAGCCTCTAAGTTTTCACATGCATTCATCTTGCCCTGGCTCTTGAATAATTTGCATCCTTGCTTTGGTCTTATAGTTATTAGTGCAAAGTAATTAGCAATGAAACGGTCATGTAGTTCGAGTGGTTGTTACTTTTGGTTAATGAATATGAATATGTTCTTGTTGCTTTTGGCAGTAAAGTCTGAATTGACAACAGACTTCTATAAGTCATCATGTCCTAATGTTTCCAAAATAGTAAGGAGAGAGGTCCAAAAAGCTCTCTCCAATGAGATGCGAATGGCTGCTTCTTTGCTTCGTCTTCACTTTCATGATTGCTTTGTGAATGTGAGTTTAAGTGACATATATGGTTGTTTTATTATGTGCATGCACACTTCAGTCAAATTGCATGCTTAGATAGATTATGAGTTTAATGTATTTCAGCACAAAGTTTTGTCAGTAAGCTCCTCTAAAGAATTTATTTATTTTTATTTTATCTAAAGAGAAATTATTATTTTATTGAAATACTGTACGCTATTGTTAGATATTCCAAAATTCCAACTAATATAAGTGGTTTAGAGTTGGAGTAAAGATCTTAAGCTCCATTCTCCTATAAAAGCATGGAGTAGTAATCACTGAAACTGAAATATTAATTATTCTTTCTTCCAATTTCATATACATTAAAATCTGATATACCTTTATTTCATTTATATCTTAAATTATTTTCTTTGAACTTGATCAGGGTTGTGATGGATCAATACTATTAGATGGTGGTGATGATGGAGAGAAGTCTGCTGTTCCTAACCTGAACTCTGCCAGAGGATATGACGTTGTAGATACAATCAAAAGTTCAGTGGAGAGTGAATGTGACGGGGTTGTATCATGTGCTGATATATTAGCCATCGCTGCCAGAGATTCTGTTTTCCTAGTAATTCTATTCAAATCCCATTATTCTCTATATTAATTTCTTCATTAATTTTTCTTATTTCGTTTACAACTCAAGGAACATGCACGGAAATGAAATATAATTACTTACCCAAACAAGTTGCGGAAGTGGTTAACTACACCTTTTAGTTTTATTATGAACTTTTTCTCAAACAACGAATTTGGGTTTAGCATAATTATATTAGATATATCACTCATAAAGTCATTATAATGTTTCGTAGAGTGGTGGTCCTTCTTGGAAGGTTCTGCTAGGACGAAGAGATGGAACAGTCTCAAACGGAACTCTAGCAAATGAGGCGCTTCCTGCGCCATTTGATCCATTGGATACCATCATTTCAAAGTTTACTAATATGGGCCTTAATCTCACAGATGTTGTTTCTTTATCAGGTAACATAGAACTTCACCATGCCTTCTCAAGCTAGCTAGTTCGTAAATGAAAATGTTTCATGGACACTCATTATATTATAAGACACCCAAAGAAAGAAAAAAATACTGGCATTATAAGATTTATGATATAATAAGAGAGAGATAGAAAGAAATTAGAAGTTAAGGTATGATGTTTAAAATAAGTGAATGTTTGTTTATCATTATTCTTCTTCGTAAATAAGTAATGAAGAAAATTAGATATAGTTTTTTAGATGTTGTTCTCTAATTAAAATTGAAGTTTTACATCAGTAATCCATATAATAAAGGTATGCATTAAAGGATTGTGCAAATTATGAAATTAAAACTTCAGTTCTAATTGGAAAGCAGCAGCCTGGATCAGAATAAAAAAAAACTTAGATACAATTTCTCGGGTGTTGTTGATGTTTTTCTTCAATTAAAATTGAAGTTTCATCTTAGTAATCTGTGTAATGAAGGTATGCAGTAAAGATTTGCATAGATCATCAAGATGGAACTTCAATACTAATTAGAGAATTGCACCAACAACTCGTAAGAAACTGTACGTATCTAAGTTTTGTTTCTTAATTTGTTAGCTTAATTGCTTCGATATATGTATGGTAACTTATATATATTAATCGAATTATATGTGAAGGTGCCCATACTATTGGCCGTGCAAGGTGTACACTGTTTAGCAATAGATTGTCCAACTTCTCCGGAACAGGTGCACCAGACAGTACACTAGACACTGACATGCTCTCTGACCTGCAAAGTTTGTGTCCTCAAAATGGAGATGGAAACGTTACTACGGTCCTTGATCGGAACTCATCGGATCTATTTGACATTCACTACTTCAAGAACCTGCTCAGTGGAAAGGGGCTTCTCAGTTCTGACCAGATTCTATTTTCTAGTGATGAAGCTAATTCAACTACTAAACCTTTAGTCCAAAGTTATAGCAACGATAGTGGACTCTTCTTTGGGGACTTTGCCAATTCTATGATCAAGATGGGTAATATAAATATTAAGACTGGGACTGAAGGGGAGATTAGGAAAAACTGCAGTGTGATAAATTCTTAGCAATATGAAATAGGCTTTGCAAGACATGGAATAAGCATAAGATCGGGCGTCTTCCAAGTTATATTAGATAATTTAGGTGATGATGGTTGTTATGTTTCTCGAAATGGAATTTGTAGGTGGAATACTGGAATGTGCTTTTCAAATCCCACAGTGAATGTGGGAACCTAACCCAGCAAAAGACCAAATAAGTAAGACTTTGAAGTATTTCCCTTTTTGTTTTACGGGGCCCAGCTTATTATTCTATTCAGATTATTTTTAAAATAAGAATCAATTAAAATGGAAAAATGGTTAGTCACTAAATAGAAAAGGAATAGATATTTAAAGAAAATAAAATGAAAATGTTTTGTTTAGTGGTAGCAGTTAAATCCGGGGGAGGTGAAAAGTAGGGTGAATTAAAATACGAAAAGGATATGAAAATAGGTATAAAAAATGAAAATAAACGTTTTTTGTTTAATCATTTGTTTGGTAGCAGTTAAATACAAGTGAGGGTAAGTTGGTGAAATTTTTCAGTGTGGCAGAGAAGAAATAAACTGATTTTTTTGGAAAAACAAAAAAAAAGAGCCTGAGTGTGGAACAGGTTGTATTTCAATTGTCCAAACTTAGTACAATGTTATAATTATTTTAGAGCATAATTTTTAAAAATAATTATGTAATAATAGTAAAACTACCTGACTTGATAGATATTATTTTGTCAAGAATGCTATTATATTTATATTAATGTTGTTTATCTTGTAATATAGTATAAAATATATTTTAATTATATTTTTTTGCTGTTTACTTCAATGATTTAATTATATGTATAGTTAAAGATTAATATATTATAAGAGATATAATGTTGGTTTAGTGATGAAGGAAAAAGGAAAGGAAGAAGAGTTTCTCAATTCAAATGTTTTGGTTCAAGTTTGGTTTTAAAAAATTGATAGCATTAAAATTTAGGATTGGGCATGGACATAGCAAATTTATCCCACAAACAGCTCGAAGTTGTTTTTATGGTTGAAAAATATTAATGTTTGTTAACGATCATCTAAAAAACAAAAGATGATGTATTTTTTCCTTAAAAAAACATGTAAAAATAATCATATGAGATGAAGATAAAGATAATGGTAGTTTGGAAAAAAAATCATAAGAGAGAAAAAAAAACAAATAAACCTTACTTTTTTAAGTATTGTAATTGTGTGATATTGGTTCCGAGTTTTTGATAGTACAAATTGGATATTCTACATATTACAATTGTACAATTTTGATCATTTTATTATTAATTTTAATATATTTTGTTGATGTAACAAATTAATAATAGATAATGATATGATGATTTAATTTTTAACAAATTTTGCTAACATGACAATAAATGATTACATGATGATGAAGTGATAGCTTATCGACTATTAGGATTAGAGAATATAAGCACCAAACATGTGGGAAGTAATTAAGTGTAAAGAAAGAAATGATTAATTTTTTAAAAAAATAAGGGTAATTTTGAATAATAATATAAATTATTTTAAAATTTAAAGTTTTAGCTAAATGAACTACCGACATGTAAATTAATTGAATTGTTTTATAAAAAAAATATGAAAGTAATAGCATATTATATACTCAATTTATGTGATTTTTTTTTACAAAATAAGACTAAAAACATAAAAAATAAAAACACAAAATTTACCATCACGAGTTAATTTTGTCCATGTAGGCAAGAAAATATGTCATCTTAGTTGAAGACTCCTAATTATTTTTGTCTTCATATAGACACAACAATTATTGATTATCAAGTTGGTGTCTTCTCAGTGAAGACAAAAGATCATCTAAATTTTTTAGAAAAGATGATATGTAACAAAAATAATCTCTATAATTTTTTTTATATATTTAGGTGTAATTTATTTTTACTTCAGCTTCGTCAAAAAGCTAAGTTTGTGCAATTGGAATCCAAAAGACTCAAAATCAAATAATTGCAATAATTTTTTTTGGATTCATAGATAATTACAATAATTAGTAGAGCACAAGTACAAAAAATGAGAAATATTCACTTGGAAAGTTAAAAAAAGAGGCGGGGTCAACCAGTTTATCCCGGTCGCTGCCCGAATCCCCGGGTCATCATCCTCTTCAAAACGTCGTCGTTGAGTGCACTGCTTTGTTGTTGGCCGAGGAGCTGAAGAACGAACGCAGCGAGCGGCGAGTAACAATGTGCGGTGACGCCACTAACTGGGACGAAGACGCATACAGAGAAACCATACTCAAGGAGAGGGAAATCCAAACCCGAACCGTTTTCCGAACCGCTTGGGCCCCACCCTACACCTCTAACCTCGACACTCTTATCGTTGCCTCTAGCGACGGTTCCGTCGCATCCTTCTCCATCTCTTCCTCCATCGCCGCCTCTAAGATAAAAAATGTTCGCATGATCTCAATTTCTTCCTCCATCGAACCAATTTTGTTTGCTTTCAACTATCATTTCACTTCACTGACAGCTTCAAGCGCCGTAAACTATTTCTTATGAATTTTGATGTTGAAACTAGCTTTTCTTATTTCGTTGTTTTTGCATTTGTTGCAGCCATTCGGTTTCGTCAATGCCGATACAGATGAGTATGTCTGCCTTCACAGAATTTATGCTTTTAATCAATTATTTTGTCAGTTTTAGGGTTTAAGCGTGTTTCGTGTTCAATGCTACTGGTGTAGGTTGTTGGCTGAACCAAATTGCTTCGTTCAAGCGCACGATGGACCTGCTTACGATGTCAAATTTTATGGTGATGGCGAAGATGCTCTGTTGCTGAGGTTCAAATTATTACTGAATATTGATACCTATGTTTGTCTCATCCTACTGTCTTCTCATGATGAACCGCATTAGGACACTTTTCCGCATCTGCATAGTGTATACATAAAGAGGCAGACTCAAATTAAATTTTAATGTGTATTTGCATTTGCATTTACTAGCATGGTCTTGAAGGAATTAATTAGTTGCATGATGCGCTAGTTGTGAACTTACTAGATGCTTTATAAGGGTTTTGTTTTAAAGAGAAGGGAATTTCTGTATACTGGTTATTTAGGGAGTTATGTGTTTGCAGACGTTATAGTTCTTTTTAATATAATTCATATGGATGCTGAAATGATTTTTCATGCTAGATGCAAGAATAAAACATTTTAACCATTTTGCACAACTCCTGACAGCAGTTTTATCTTGCAGCTGTGGTGATGATGGTCGGATTCGAGGATGGAGATGGAACGAATTTTCAAGCTCAAACTATTCTGTTTCTTCCCAAGGTGATATTGCTTGTTTCGGAATGATTAATTTTTGGGAAATAATTATTTATTTTTTCAAAAGTTATCTCAAGAAGCTGGTAAAAATAAGCAATTATTTCCTCAAAATAAACTGAGTCAAACACGTGTTAACAGTTGAAATCGAATTTTAAATTAACCTGAGCATTAGTGCATCCATTTTTATCCTTTCATCTTTGTAGCAATTTTCATCATTGTTTTTCCTCGATTATTTTGTGTCTGCATCTATGAATCTTAGTGTTTCTTTTTTATATAGAAAGTGCCCTTGGATTTGTTCTTCTGCAAAGTATGATAAAACTAAATCTGATTGATTCATTTGATTGCACTTTTACATATTTTATGTCAAAAAACTGCAAAGTGTTAATAAGAATTGAGGTTTTTTCCACTTGAAATTATAGGGTAAAGATGGAATTATGGAAAAGATACAAGAGAGAAACACAGCTTAAATGATATTAGAAAAAAGCTTTGATGTATGTACTATATGATATAATACACTAATCTATTACTTCTTTTAACATATAGGTTGAGTACTAGTATTGTAAAACCAGTACAAAACACGGACCAATAACACTTCATGATAAGACCCATAAAAGGATATGTCAATGATCCTAATGCTCTTAACAGTTTCATTTATCATTTTCTTAAATAAGAATTTAGAATTCTAAATGAGAAACATCAAAGTGATTGATGTGATGCAGCAAAATTATGGTTCTGCTAAATTTTTTGGTTAGCTAAAGCTCACTATGATATTGTTCTTTATCCTCTACAATAAGTCTCCCGTATTATGCATTTGATTTGATTGGGAGTTGTGTCACTCCCCTTCAGTCCTTCATTTACTTCTTCTATGTCACTTATTTTTACTGTTGAATTAATGATTTTTTATGTCTTATGTATGTCATCCCTTAATATTTCAGGAAATGATATCAAGCCTGTACTTGATGTGGTGAATCCCCAACACAAGTGAGTTTTTTAAGAATTGAAGCATGTTTCGGCTTGTTCAGTTGTTTGCTATGAGTACTGGAAAACTACATGATGTTTTATCCTTCTTGATTTCACTGTTGTTTGGTTCATGTTTCCTGTATATTCTCTGAATATACTCTTGTACATTTCCACATTTGGCATTATTGTCTATTGCACTACAAAATTATTTAAAATGTTTTGGAAATAATCTTGGATATTTAAAATTCTTGTTTATCTTATTCACTTTTACAATTGCATTGTTGATGTTTATGGTATTTGCCTGACTTGAGACTTGTCAGAAAAGGAAATTCTTCTCATAATCAGGGCATGTGTAGAAATTTTGTAGCTTATTATAATTAGCAGCAGGCTATCATCAGTTCCTTTGTACCTCTGTTTTTGGTTCTGATTGTCCTCTATATGTCCACACACCGTTGTCTTTCAGAGGTCCTTGGGGTGCGCTTTCACCTATCCCTGAGAATAATGCTATTGCTGTCAATCCTCAGGTTTGTAATTGTTTTTGACTGTTTGTCACAATAATTCGTTTGTTATTTCAAGATTCAGTTTGTCAATATATATTTTTTTAATTGTAGGGGGGATCTGTTTTTGCTGCATCTGGCGATTCTTGTGCATATTGTTGGGATGTGGTATGTAATTATGTATTCACGGAAGGTGAACATAATTCTTGCATAGGAAGTTTCTTGGATAACTGGATTTATAATTGTATTTGTGTTGATATTGGACTAACATGTGTTAATGTTTCTAGGAAACTGGTAAAGTGAAAATGGTATTCAAGGGGCACATGGACTATTTGCATTGTATAGTTGCTCGCAACTCATTAAATCAGGTCTTGATTCTTGACCTTATTGTTATTTGAACTTGATGGTGATCATTAACAGAAAGAAATATATCCAAAGGTGGAGAATGGAATTTGATTCCTGCTTAGACACTGGTCTGCTTTATTAAATAAAGGGGAGCGATTTACAAGCTTTTACAAGACATAATATAAAATAAGGAGAGAGGAGAGATTACATAGAGTTTTATTATTTAAAATAAATTTATTTGGCTTCTAATTTTTGCACTATATATGATGTCTTTATTAGTCGTAAAGTTATACTCCTTCCATCCCTAAATATAAGACTCTTTTTTCAGTTTTATTTGTCCCCTTTTTAGAAGACTATTTTCAAGTTGTCTTTGGCATTAATTATTTTTTGATCCAAATATGCTTTACTGCTTTACAATAAATGCTATATATTTAAAAGATAAATACATTATCTCTCTTATAAGGATTGGATAACAAGACTAGCACACATTAATTAATTAGGTGTGAAAGTAATTAAGTGGAAAGAGAGAGATTATGAGTCCCAATAAACACAAAGGTAATTTTGGCAAAATAATACAAATTGTTAACAAATTTATTGCTACTAACTATATTAACCAACTTTCTTAAAGGGTGTGAATTAGTTAAGTCTTATATTTAGGGGTGGAGCCGTGGAGGGAGTATTTAATACTTTTTGGAACATATACAAGACTTAGACAGGGCAATAGTTATATGTACCATATAACAGGGTATTGAAGGGGGAGATGAGAAAAAGGAGACATATATACTGTTGAAGCAACTAGAGATCTTTTCTGCAGAAATAATTTCTAGTTTCTACAAAAAATGTTAAAATTTTACACTAATAATAGAAATATGTGGGTTAGTATTTTAAAATCCTGACAACTAAAGCATCTTCTCTGTTGCCATTTCTCTTTTGCTTAGTGATCTTTTTGTCTTTCCACATTATTTCTAGGTTTTTAACTGTTGATTCTTTCTGATCAATGTTCAGATCATAACAGGTTCGGAGGATGGGACTATACGAATTTGGGGTATCATTCATATTACTTTTTTTTTATGAATTAATTGGTTATTGAAATATATTGGTATAGATTTATTGGGTACTTGCGTTTTTGTGGCTTATTTACCACATTTACTAGATTGCAAAAGTGGAAAGTGTACGCAAGTGATTGATCCAGCAAGAGATTTGAAATTAAAGGGATCTGCTTCTGGGGTTGGCTGTGTTGCTTTAGATGCAAGTGAGAGCTGGTTGGTAAGAGCATATCTCTTATTTTATCATTTCCTTGCCACCTCCCTTCATATTTTTGCTCTACACATGCTAATTTGATAAAAGAAATATGAATATTCAGAGTCAGACAAAATGTTGATCGCTTCTGGGCATAACTACAGATGCAGTTGATGTGATGTTATGAGAACAGATATTAGACAATGTTTTGTTCTTTGGAAACCAAAATAAATTAAGCATGCAATGGTTGTTATTGATATATGGTGCATTAATTATTAAGACTTGGATAACCATTTCTCAGGGTTGAGAATAGTGTGCTATAGGGTTGAGAATAGGCCACGACCGGGGCCTCTGTAGTGGCACAGTTCAATGTCGTGGCTGTAGCAGCAGGGACTGTGCTGATATTCTGTTTTACTGAAAAATGCCCTCCAAATAGTGTGCAATAGCTCTGTGGTGGAGTGTGCAGCCCGTTTTGATGCTTTCCAGCCTACCTGTCCTGTGACTTTAGCCCTTGTTTCCCCTTTGTTCTGCTGATCTTCTCTAGTTTAGAGTAGCGAATATATATTGTATGATGCTATATAATAGAGGCAAATATATAACATATAATAATTAAATAAAATATACATAGATATGAAAAAAATTTAGAATAGCAGTCATCCCACTTCAGTGTTTTTGGGGTCAGACGCTAACTGGGATTGAAGACATTGTTATTTCTAATTATGACTTAAAATTCCAAAGTGATAAAGCTATTTTTGCTAATAAGTTTTTTATTTCATCAATAAAAAGCACATGTTTCTAGCCAGAATAATCTTCACATTTTAAGGTAGTCCTTTCTCTGTAGGCAAACTAGTAAAATGAACACATGCATGAGAAATTATGGTGTATATGTTATTGAATTGTTTGTTGGTTTTATAAATAGTTAAGGGACCATTGTCACTTTTATTCAGGCTTGCAGTAGTGGACGTAATATATCACTTTGGAACCTTCCTGCTTCAGAATGCATATCAAAGATTCCAACCCATGCTTGTGTACAAGACATGTTATTTGACAATATTCAAGTGAGTCAGTTATCTCTATTTTTTCTTTGGTTGTTTCAATTGTCATTAGTATTTCTGATAATATTTGATATTGGTGTCTGGTGATATGTATCTGATGGGCTGGGTATGGTGACACTGTCAAAATTGATTGGGTCATTTGTAATCTTTTAAAAGCAAAAGTATATGCTCTGGTAAAAGGAATATAGTGCCTTAGATTCACAGTTCAGCACCTGGGGTCTGTCCTTATATTTTTGTTTGTTAGCTCCTAGATTTTTCTGGTGCAAAATTGCCTGCATATTTTTCTCCTTTCAAATGTAAGTATTGCCATTATCGTTCAGTATTTATCATGTGGAAATTGTTGTTCACTTTTTCTCTTCTGAATATTGAGTGACTCATTTGTTCTTATAATATCAATAGTTCTCACTATAATTTTAGCTCTCATAATTCTTGTTAATTATTTGTATTTTACTCAGATTTTGACAGTTGGTACAGATCCTCTACTCAATCGCTTTGACATGAACGGCACTATCCTTTCACAAATACAATGTTCTCCTTCGTCATCTTTTTCTATCTCCTTACATCCTGCAGGGGTAGGTTCTGATTCAAAATCATTGCTATTGAGTTGTTTTTAGTACCTTTGCTTTTGGTCAGCTCAAACATGCTGATGGACTCCTTGTTACTCTGCTTTATTTGATATATTGGGTGCATTACCGCATTATTCATTTCAGGTTATGGCAGTTGGAGGTTATGGATGTCTTGTTGATGTTATCTCACAATTTGGCAGCCACATGTGCACATTTCATTGCCAGTGTGTCTAAGCGAAGTTCTAAGATAGTTTGATACCTCAAAGCCACCCAAAACAATTTCCAAGTCAACGAATGACACGCTTCGGGATTTAGTACAGAATCGCAAGCTCTTCCAAAGTTTGAAGTTTGATCGAGTGAATCGTGGGTATCTATATTATGTGGATTACCTGAAAAAAGAGATTGTTTTTTCTGTGACTGTTCAGGCTTCTAGTACCGAGGGTTTTTTTTTTAAAAAAATGGGAGTGGGGCCCGAAATATTAAAGTATGAAAAGCTTGTATCACTTCGGAAGTTTATGCTTCCTGTGTTAACTGTTAGCATCTAAAGTCCTTATGCTGAATGAGTAACATATCTGCCGCCCGTCTGTACTCTGGATTCCATTCTTCTCATAAATATGCTAATCAGCTTATTTACCAAAATACAAAGACTCCTCTCCTCATCTGCATCATTTGTATGTTTCTGAAGTTCATATCGTCAAAATGAGGGTACCACGAAGATAAATGTACAATAGTGTTTGATTTGTCTTCCACTTTTTTGTTTTTTTGGACAAATATACTCGAGAGAAACATATTTCCATTGTATTGTAAGTTGAGCTAGGTGTGTCAAGTTACAATGCATAATAAAAAAAAAGTTTATGATACATGGGTAATATAATACTCAATAAGCTTTTACTGTATTGTAAGTTGATTGTAAGATAAAGTGGACAACGAAATGAAGAATCCACTGTATTAGATATTTTTACAATTTTTTTTATCACATTTTCAACTTCCACTCTTTTGTGTAGAATTGAGCCCAAATTAGGCATTTGTTTTGTTGTGTAAACTAGAGATTGGTGTCCAGCGCTCTTTATTCTTATTTTAATAGAAAATTAAAATACAAAACACTTGCTCTCTTTTCACCATTTACAAGACAAATCTGTCCTAATAGAAGCTAGAAGTGAAAGTCAAATAAAACATCTTGTGCATTTCAACCAATGTCCTATGGCATCAGAGAATCCAATTCTAACCCATTTCTCAAATCAATCCCAAACAAGAGGATAGTCAGTTAGTCACGTTCTCACGGCTTCTAGATCATCTTACAAGCATGTTTAAACTTTTTTCATCAGTCATCAGATTCATAGTTCAGAGTGACAGATGCAAATGCAACAAACTAGTTCACATAATCAATAAATAATATATAATTAAAACTGTGTTAAGTTCATAACAAAACAAAGTTAGGTAGTGAGAAGATTATAGTGTGAGGTGCGAAAATAAAGGCCCATCTCATGCTGTATGTTATTGGGCAGGAGCCCAAAGGAACAGGATCAAATATTGCGCGGGAGTTTGACCGTGGGCGTAGACCGGGTGCTGAGGGGTAAAATAGGAAGCACAGAAAAGAATAGAGTCCAGTAGTAACCCTGGTTTTTATTTATCACTTCTCTCTCTCACACACACACACTCGCTTCCCCTCTCCTGCGTTCGGCACCATCGAAACGCTCGTTATCTTTTTCTCGACTCCGCGGCGTAGATCCGAGGAGTTCGGGAAACCCTAACTCATCTTCCTTCACAACAGCACACCGCTTATTTTCCCTATCCATCATCTCAACTCAAGGTCCTTCTTCTTCTTCTCTCTCTCTCTCTCTCGTTTTCTCTCGCAACACAATACTTTCATTTTTTTTGTCTGTGCGCTGTTCATTATTATCAAACTTCGTTTTATTTTGTCCGTACCATATAGTTTGTGTTTGCTTCCGCGCTTTAACATTTAGAAACCACAATTTTACTTGTGCCGATGTTGTTGATAGATTGCGTGGCGTAACAATTTATGTTTGTTTTGCAGTTATGGCTGGACTAGCACCTGAGGGGTCACAATTCGATGCTCGTCAATATGATTCCAAAATGAGTGACTTGTAAGATTTTTTATTATTCTGAGCAATCTGGCTTTATTATTACTGAAATTGCTATTCGTGTTGGATATGATTGCAACAGGATGTTAATGCCTATCTGTTCAATTTTTTAATGGCCTTATATTTTTTTACCCTTTCAGACTTTCATCTGATGGACAGGACTTCTTCACATCCTACGACGAGGTTTATGATAGTTTTGACGCTATGGGTTTGCAGGAGAATCTTCTCAGGGGAATTTACGCATACGGTATTTTTAATATTCTTCCTAGGGATTGCCATTGGTGTTTTATTGTTTTTTAATGAATAAACCACCAATTTTGTCCTCAAACTATTGAATATCTATCAGTTTAATACCCAAGTTGTTTCACTAAATTTCAGGTGCTAATTGAAGGTTTTTTTTAAAATATTTTTAAGGGACCATTTAGCACGATTTCTAATATTTATGGGACTACGTAGGTTTTCTGCCTTCCTTTCAGAACATTTAAGAGAGATGGTAATACTTTAAGGATCAAATTTGTGGTTTATGCAATTTTTCAAAATGTTTGGTATCAACATAACACTAGACACGGGGTTTGTCTTACTCTGCTGTATTATTTTAATGGACAGTGGTGTTTTTTGGTTGCCGTGCCACTGTTTCTGCTTTGCGGTATGTTCCAGTCCTTAAACTAGTATGATTTTTGCTTTAGGTTTTGAGAAGCCATCAGCCATTCAGCAAAGGGGGATAGTGCCCTTCTGTAAGGGACTTGATGTTATTCAACAGGCTCAATCTGGAACTGGGAAGACGGCTACTTTCTGCTCTGGTATTCTGCAGCAACTTGACTATAGCTTGACTCAATGCCAGGCCTTGGTTTTGGCACCAACTCGTGAGCTTGCTCAGCAGATTGAGAAAGTTATGCGGGCACTTGGAGATTATCAAGGTGTGAAAGTTCATGCTTGTGTGGGAGGTACCAGTGTGCGTGAGGACCAACGCATTCTATCTAGTGGTGTTCATGTTGTGGTTGGTACCCCTGGTCGTGTGTTTGATATGCTGCGCAGACAGTCACTTCAGCCAGATCACATCAAGATGTTTGTATTGGATGAGGCTGATGAAATGCTTTCCCGAGGTTTCAAGGATCAGGTACTTTTTCAATTCACAATTCATTTAGTACTTTTCACTTTAATTATTACTAATATTTTATGTTTTTGATAAGTAATGCCTACACTTGTCTATGAATTTTTTTATATTGATGTGTAAACTCTCCTTTGTCAACTCTGTTTTACATTCTTTATGTTATCTTTAGAATATTTATATTTTCAACTTTGTTCAGATGCATATTTCTTTTCTCTGAATTTTCTTGTATCGTAGTAAGTAGTAGCATGTAATGAAATATGAACCCAAGTGCCTTTTAAGTTTCAATTGACTTTTTTCCAAGCCTATTGGGTTTGTAGTGCTAAAGAATTGATTTATGTATAACTGCTCTAACCTTGGTTTTATTGTTATCATCAGATCTACGATATATTTCAGCTGCTTCCATCTAAGATTCAAGTGGGAGTTTTCTCTGCCACAATGCCTCCTGAGGCCCTTGAGATCACAAGGAAGTTTATGAACAAACCTGTGAGGATCCTTGTGAAGCGTGATGAGCTCACCTTGGAGGGTATTAAGCAATTTTATGTCAACGTTGAAAGGGAGGAATGGAAGCTGGACACACTCTGCGATCTTTATGAGACATTAGCTATCACTCAGAGTGTCATTTTTGTTAACACCAGAAGGAAAGTTGATTGGTTGACTGACAAGATGAGAGGCCGTGACCACACAGTCTCAGCAACCCACGGAGACATGGACCAGAATACCAGGGACATTATTATGCGTGAATTCCGTTCTGGGTCTTCCCGTGTCTTGATAACCACTGATCTTTTGGCTCGTGGTATTGATGTCCAACAAGTGTCTCTAGTTATTAATTTTGATCTCCCTACACAGCCTGAGAACTATCTCCATCGTATTGGTCGTAGTGGGAGGTTCGGAAGGAAGGGTGTTGCGATCAACTTTGTCACAAAGGATGACGAGAAAATGCTGTTTGACATCCAGAAGTTTTACAACGTGCAAGTTGAGGAGCTGCCTTCAAATGTTGCTGAGCTCCTTTGATCAGATTTTGTCATCCTCCCTATTAGATAAAATTAGTTTGCGTTTGGAAACTGTTATGCAATGTTTCTCGCTCCCCCTTTCGTTTCTTTGGTTGTACTTCTGCTCTTAAACGTTGTTTAATAGGCTTAGTAATTTAAGTTAAATTGTGAGTTTGTCTGAATATCCAAGTAATTATTACTTGCTATGTGGAAACCCATTATTGGCCCAATTGGTGTATGACTTTCGTTGCATATTCGATTCTTATGCAACCAACTTAGTTTAGTTGTAATTTGGTCACTAAATGAACCTGAATTGGTGTTATAGTATGTCTCCTCTGCTCCAACAGACGGCAGCCACATAACACTTCCACATCCTAGTCATGCTTCCCTTGGGAATTTGGGGGACATAGTTGGGCTTGTTATTAGGATGGTTTAGGGTGATTTTGACTTAGTTTGGCAAAATTAGTCACGGGTTACTTGAGTCTTTGAATTTATTAATTTCATAACAAATTGGTCCTTTTTACCATAAATTTAACTAAGTTTGAGAAGTTAAATTTATCATAAAATTGACGAATTCAAAAACCAAAAAAATTGCCTATCTGTAGGTTAAGAGATAAAGACTAGTTTCTCATGAAATTAATAGATTTAAAGACTAAATTGTATATATGTAAAATTTTAAGAATTAAGTCAATACAAAATTATTACTTTCAAAGCCCAAAATATATATTTTTTTCATTAATTGTGTATATTTACTTAAAAATATATAATTATAATAAATAATTTTTTTCATCCTTATAATGTTGTAAAATAAAATTGAAGCTTAGTCATTATTACAAAATTTTCTTTGTTATGCTTAATTACTCTTAAAATAGAGAGGTTAAGGGTATGCTTGGAAGAGTTTATTCATACTTAATTATCTTATCAAATAACTAAGTGTTTGAAAGAGCTTATAAAAATAATTTATAATACATCCTAAAAGGGTTTCAGTTTATTTCAATAAAGTCTATAGGAATAACTAATACATAATAAGTGTTTGTATGATAAATACTTAATTAAGTTATTTATCTAAACTGCCTTAAAATTATAGTGGATTTATTTATTTTTCTTTCTATTTATCTTTTCACCCAGTTAAAGGAGAGAGACCTTTTGTTAAAGATTGTTTTCTTGATTAATTCTTCTTACAGGATATGAGTTAAAAATTGGTTAGTTTTTAGATTGTTTGGCTCTCTAATGAGCACTATAAATAATTAGATACAACCCAAATCCTCTCTCTTTTGTATCTTTTAATCATTCACTCAATATTGAAACTCCCATCTTGTTCTTTGAACTATATGATGTTTGACCTATTCAATTAGGTGTGATTTGCATTTCTTCTCAACGTTTTGATAATTCTTTCCTAAGCGAGTGGAATCAGTGAAGTGTAAATCTCATCTCTGCGATTATGGTATCACAACTAATGTCTTTTAATGTTATTTTTGCTTTATTTTTCAACAATTTAAATAAATTCAAATTTGATTTTATATTATGTCGCCAATTTGAAAATGGTTCTAGTAAAATGAAAAATGGTCATTTATAGCATTGTTGTACTTATCATTTTTGCTTTCCCTATTCAAGGGTTGTTGTTCAGATTGATGTTCCATGGATGGAGATGGAGATAATAATTGCAAGCCAAGAGACTCCCTCCATCACCCTTCTACGCTTCCTTTTTTTTGCCATTTTTAATGACGATTTAGCTTCTGTCATATGAAAAACAATAATGTTTGGTCTTTGTCAATGTTGTGTACCTCATTCAATCATCAGTTTGAATATTCTTTTTTACGGTTAGTAGTTGGTACCATACGTGGCTGCAGTTAAATAGAAACACTGATGGATGGAGCAATTTTTTATTTTTTTTTGTGAGCAGCTTTATATTAATAGTTTGGTTTTTTTAGCTCTGTAAAAAAAGTTTAATTTTTAGAATATTTTATTGAATTGTTGTCAATTTCCATTTTGGTAGCAGTTATTTCCGTTGCATTATCTTTCTGGCAAAAGTTTGAATACACGTAAAGCTTTGTTAGATTTGTGCGAACACGAATAGAAAAAGAATTATCAACACGTTTGATATAAATCGTAATAATATGTATAACAAATAATTAAATTTTAAATTTTAGTTAGTGTTTGAGTATGAATAAATTATATTTAGAAGAGAATATTCATTTTGTTGGTTCATAGTCTCAAATGAAGATTAATCATCTATTTCAACATAAGTTACTTCTTGCCAATTTCAGGGTTTAGAGAAAAAATTGAAAGAAGATTTGAAAAAGAATATTGTTTATAATATCCATTTTGGTAAGTTTTATTTAGGTGGGCATGACCTGTTAAAGGCTAGTAAGTTTGAAGGGAATGTTGCTTTGTTTGATTTACGTGAACATGAGTAGAGAAAAAATGGGCAGAAAGAAGTGGTAAAAAAGAAGTTAAACTTTACACGATAGGGTTAATGGAATAAACGAATAGAGAAGTAACATTTATCTGGAGCTAAAAAAAAACTTTTGATAAAGGAAAAGAAAAAAGATGACAAATTATTGGTTTTTCTCATTTTTTGAATTAAATAAGAGAAAGAAAAAAAATTCCTTTGCTTCTTTTACTCATCTAAATACTCCACTAAAAAGAAAAACTTTATTTCATTTTCTAACTACACTCAAAGCAATAAAGTGATGATAAGTTGATAATACAAAAAAGAGATGGCAAAATAGGAAAAAATGTAAATAAAATAAAGCAATGGTTTTTAACATAATATTAAAAATGTTTAGATAAACTTTTATAAAAGTATTTATAGAAAAAATATTTTTTCTCCATAAACTCAAATTAATTTATGTGTAAGTTAAAGGCATCTTATGTATAAATTAAAATTATTATTTTATTAACAAAATTAATAAATATTTTACATCACTAATACAATGAAAAAAGTTAACTTATTTTTGGAAAAGTTAAATAAAGAGAGTTTTTTTAGATTGGTTTATGTATAAACTGATTTCAGTAATTTGAGTTCACGGGAGAAATTAACGCATTCCAGAAAATTATTTGAGAAAATTATTCTAAAAGTGTTTATTGAGAAACTTATTTTAACTATCCTTTCTTATTTCCTTTATACTGTAATAGGTTCTAAAATGATTGATTTTGGGAGACTTTTGCGTTCCAGAAATATTTCGCCTGTTTTAAGGTTCGGGCTACGGTAGCTAGTAACCCAAGTGTCAAACTTTTTTTTTAATTGGTAAATCTTAATTTACTAATTTTGTTAAAAATATCAATTATAAAAATTCGAATGTGTGACCTCTTTTCTGTCTTTTTTCCTCATCTGTATCTAACTATTAACAGAATCTTGTATCTGATGCAAGTGTTAAACTTAACTAAGAAATGACGTATTATTATATTTATCATGGTATATAATTAGCAGTTATTACTTAATAGAGACAGAGTAGAGAAAGCGAAGACAAGAAAAACTTTGCATGGAATCTAGCGGTTGAGGAATGGAACAAAATAAAAGCTACTCGTGTGAGGGAGTGAGAATTGGAAAGACGAAGACGTGTCGAAGAACTTAGTTCTTGGTCGTACTCGTAGCGATTAAGAAAAAGAGACGGGGTTGGCTTTACGTCACGTACGTCTCAACTTCAACAATATCATTTCACCACTAATCACCTTCTTTTGGCAAACACTAAACATGACAAGACAAATACTCCTTAATCTTCCACTTACGAAAGATTAGTCTTATAATCCCATAGTGATTTTTTCCGCTTATAATCCCGTCTTAGATTTCCATTTTCCAATCCTCACCCCCGCTTTTCTTAATTTATTCTAATCAGATTCCTTTCTATCTATCTTTGCGTATCAACACAACAAAACAAATAACACCTACCCTCTGTTTCTTCTTTTTTTTTCCCTTTCCCTTCCTCCCAACTCTCAATAAATTTATATTATTATTACTTTATCATAGACGATTTCTTTGTATTTTAAATTTAAAATTTTCCGATTACTTTATAAAAAATAGTTAATACATTTAATTTAATGTCTTATAAATATAGAATGCATCGAAGTATATTGCATACAAGAAGTAAGAAATTTTGAATTTTTTATAAATATATAATTTATATTTTAAATTTATTAAAATAATTTATATTGTTATATAATATTAAATTTAGTTATTGACATTTTTAAAAAAATATTGATAATTTCTAAAATATTTTTATTTAAATAATTGTTATAATTAGTAATTAGTAGTGCACAGGTAAATTCTAATTTATGTAGAAATATAAATAGATTATTTTAGAGAACAATAATAAAAATTAGTTTTTTTTTTGGAGAAGGCAAGACTGAGTTAGTAAACACCGTCTTCTTCTTCTCCAATGGCGATTTCCGATGAGCCTGAAAGTGTAGCCACTGCTCTCAACCACTCTTCCTTGCGCCGCCGTCCCTCCGCCACCTCCGCCGCTGGCCTCTTCAATTCGCCTGAGACAACCACCGACAGTTCCGGTGATGACTTGGCCAAGGATTCCGGTTCCGACGACTCCATCAACAGCGACGCCGCTGCCGTTAATTCACAACCGAAAAACGAAAAACAAGACACTGACTTCTCCGTCCTCAAATTCGCCTACCGTCCTTCCGTCCCTGCTCACCGCAAAGTGAAGGAAAGTCCGCTCAGCTCCGACACTATTTTCCGTCAGGTTCTCGCCGTTAACTTCTACTTTACGATTACTACAATTCTGTAACTATTTCAAACTCAACCAGAACGGTGCCGTTTTGTTCCCGTTCTGCATAATAAACTACTCAATCTCAATGCATGAGTCATGAATGCAAGCGCATCGTAGTCTTTGAGGTGCTTAAAATAGTGTATGCTACTGCTAGTTAGTTCTTGTTTATTTAATTTATGTGTACTAGTTATCAATTTATGATTTGAATTTAATACAATTGAATTGATGGATCAGGTTTTTGTACCAACTACTGTGGTTTGGTTTATAAATAGGTGTGATGAGTCTGATCGTAATTATATTTCTTTACTAATTATTGAATCAGTTGCAGAGTCACGCGGGCCTCTTCAACCTCTGTATAGTAGTCCTTGTTGCTGTGAATAGCCGACTCATCATTGAGAATTTAATGAAGGTTTTGCTTCTTCCTTGTTTAAATTGTACATTCACCTGCAACAATTTTTCTGTTATTTTATTTATGGTCTTGATTTTGACGGTTCAGGTTTTGTTGTCTGCTTTAATGAGTGTTTTATTTTTTCTGCAGTATGGTTGGTTGATCAAATCTGGCTTTTGGTTTAGTTCAAAGTCATTGAGAGACTGGCCCCTTTTCATGTGTTGGTAACGAATGTGATGAATTCCCTTGTGGATTAACTGTGTACTGTGTAATTGTTTTGACGGTTGCTTCTTGAAATGTTGTTTAACAGTATGTGGTTGTGCACTTGGTTTGCAGTCTTTCTCTTGTGGTATTTCCTTTTGCTGCTTTTATAGTGGAGAAGTTGGCACAACGGAAGTGTATACCCGAACCAGTAAGTGACCAGGTCATGTGAGCTTTTATTAGATTTCATTCGTTGTATAATCTAAAATAGTTTTGGGATATGGTTAGTTGGATGTGCTATTATTAACTGTTTAATCTTTAATATTTGCATACATGGGAATATTATATTACTTAAACATTGCAGGTTGTTGTTATACTTCATATAATCATTACCTCAGCTTCGCTTTTCTATCCAATTTTGGTTATTCTCAGGTCAGTTTAGTTCTTTTGTATACATTCTTCAAAATTTATTCTAGGGCTGCAGTTGATGACCTTTTCGTTTTGACATGTGCGGTGACACCCTGTGTCCATTTTGAAAGAATTTGCTAATAGAATATGGTTTTAAGTTGATAATGGAATTATATAACAAACTGTCACTATACTGCACAGGAATTTTAAAAAATTTATCATTTTTTAAAATTATTTGAGAAAAAATTTAAAGCCATTGGGTGAACCTTAGTTTAATGTTTGGTTCTTATGATTTTGGAATTGAATTGTTGCAAAATATTATTGCATTGCTATATGAACATTGAGCAATGAAGATAAATGCTGCCGGATAAAATAATTATACAGTTGTGCGTTCTTAGTCATTTCATAGATAAGGATATCCCAGAAAGATGATTACTGACTTGTAACATTCCTTTGCAGGTGTGATTCTGCTTTTGTATCAGGTGTCACGTTAATGCTGTTTTCTTGTGTTGTATGGTTAAAATTGGTGTCTTATGCACATACAAACTATGATATGAGAGCACTTACCAAATCAGTTGAAAAGGTAATAAATACTCTCTGTTTAAATGGAGAGAAAATGAGGGGGAGAGAAAATTTTGAATTTTTTTTTCTTGAAGTCAACTTTTCCATCTTCTCTTTAACTAAACAAAAGAAAATGTATGATTATGTGTTTTTTCTTTCATCCAAGTTTTTCCTTAACCAAACATATTCTTAAGTTCCACTTGGCACTCGTAAGTGGTAGATAACTATCACAAAATGTCATCTTCACTTATTTGTATACTTTAAAGATGACCGTTCGTTGTACAATGATTAGTTTTTGAACCAGAACATCCTGCTTGACTTAGCAGTAGCTTATGGATAATGTACTCTTAAAACTTCATTATATGCTAAAGTTCAGTTTTATTTCATGTAAATTCGAATTACTTCTATCCTATGTTCCCCTTTATTGCTTCCTTATATCTAGATGATTAGCTCTTCACACGTGTGAATGTGTAATAGATAAATCATCTGTTTACCCTCCTTATTCAAGCATGTTTGCTGTGTTATAGGGAGAAGCACTGCCCGATACTCTAAACATGGACTATCCTTACAATGTGAGCTTCAAGAGCTTGGCATATTTCCTGGTTGCCCCTACATTATGTTACCAGGTAGCAGTACTTTCAAGTGATTTAGTTAATTTTTGGAAGCAATTTCTTTTTATTTGCAATTTTTGTGGTGTTGCCTCATTTAGATTGGCTTATTTTACATTTGCATTCATTTTTCTCATCTTAGATTGCTTATAGGCACAACCATGTGCAGTTGCTTACCCATATATCTTTGGTGTGGAATATGTTTGAGGTTTTTAGTCAGTGTCTAATTGGACATGCTGTTGGGGACCCAGAAACGGAATACAAGAAAAGAATGCTTCTTGTTCTGAAACATTGAATGACAACAAAGAAAATGGGAGAATTTTGCTCAAAGGGTTTCTCCTTTCACAATAGAGATGCTTAGTTTACAAATTTGAATGACTCCCCCCCCCCCCCCCAAAATAAAAAAACAAAAATCTTCCTGTGTAATTTCTCACTACCCCCCTATAATCAAACTAATTGCCCTAACCATCCCAACTAATTTCCCCTTCCCTCTCTTCTAACTCCTTAACAGGGTGCACATAATTACACTGCTAGGAATTAAGTTCCCATCTAAAAGGTATAATTGATCTAGAATGTTGAGTTGGCTCTGTGATCACTTGATTCTTACATAGTAGGATTTCTCCAATGACTTTAATCATTGTCTTCAATACATTCTATTCCTTTCAGCAAATTTCTCCATTTATTATCCTGTCTTTCCTTTCCATCTTCTAATTTTGGCCATTTGACCTTGTTCATCTCACATTCAATGCTCTTTTCTATTTTTTTGGCATTCGCTTAGACAACACAACATTTTGTAGCATAAAATATTGTGTAATGAAATCTACAGCAGGAATCTCCCGAACCCTTCTCATGCTCCCCCCTTTACTTCCATTCATACAAAATTCCCAATGTACAATTCCTATTGCAATCTGCTAGTTTCTAGACACAACCTGCTAGCCAATGCAAGGGGGAGGGGGGGTAGGAGCCACTGTTAGTCAATTTGTTCTTCAATCTGCATATAATTCTGCTTGCTTCTTGCTTTTATATGATTAGAAGCTAAGAATAAGATTTTAAGGGAATGGGTATTACATGACTCCCTGGCATAAAATGTAGCATACATTTCTAATGCTTTGTGAGAATACTGGATTGGCTTTGGCATCTTCAGTGTTTACCAAAGTTGCAGAAATTTTGCTTGCAGTTCTTTAAGTAGGTTTCTGCAGTTCATTTGTCTTTCCCTTTTCCTGCATAAATGTATATCCATGTAGATTGCATTTGTTATTTCTTTTCTTCTGTGAGCAAGGTTTTTCACATTTTTATTTGCATCTATTTTGTTTTATGGACTGCTCTTTTAGCCAAGCTATCCTCGCACACCTTATATTCGAAAGGGTTGGTTGTTTCGCCAACTTGTCAAGCTGATAATATTTACAGGAGTTATGGGATTTATAATAGAACAAGTAAGCAGTTCCTGTTAATAAATTGTGTTCATTTCTACTATTTTTCCTTTCTTTTTTTTTGTGCATTTTTTCTTCAGGTTTATTTCACCAATTCTACTGGTATTCTGACATTATTTTGATTGTAAAATTCTGCAGTATATTAACCCCATAGTACAAAATTCACAGCATCCTCTCAAGGGAAACCTTCTTTATGCCATCGAGAGAGTTCTGAAGCTTTCTGTTCCAAATTTATATGTGTGGCTCTGCATGTTCTATTGCTTTTTCCACCTTTGGTATTCCATCTCTTGTTTGGTTCAACATGTGTGTATGTGTGTGTGCATTTTTCTTATAAGATATTAGTATGAACTATGAAGTTAATTTCACCTGCCATAAATTGAATAGTTGTAGTTCTTGTATCTTTTGTTTAATGCCTTGACTTTTGTACCCTGGCAATTTAATAGAACTACTATTAGAAAAAACTAGATCTTTTTTGTGCAAGCATAAATGCTGATCTGCTTGTCTCATTTCTAGATATTAGAAAATTTTCACCTTTGATTTTTTAAGATTTAGTTCATATTTGAGGCAGCTTATCATTGGAGTGACTGTTCCAATGTAGGTTAAATATACTGGCAGAGCTTCTTCGATTTGGTGATCGTGAATTCTACAAGGATTGGTGGAATGCCAAAACTGTTGAAGATGTAAGTTATTTGTCCTGATATTTTGTTGTTTACTTACAGTATTTTCAGTCTTTCATAAAGAGAATTTGTGACTTATTGTTTTTTTGTATCTGTGCTGTTGTTGCTGCTTCCACCAGTATTGGAGGATGTGGAATATGGTATGTCTCTTTTTCAGACTTAATTTTGATGAACAAATTGATTTTCTTGTTGTCGGCAAAATGATTTTCTGGCTTCTTGTTGGGATGAAATTCATGTGAACACACACACACATATTTGATATGACTATCCCGTAAGTGTATAATGAGGTTGACAACTCTCCGAGACTATTTTAACAAAGGAAGAAAGAGAAGTTACAACGTTTTGCCATCTTACTGAATAAATGGTTTTAAAACTGTCTTTCAGAACCTATCATTGATTATTCGTCACTTAAAGTTCCAAACCATTAGTATAATCTGAGTGGAATCTTTTACATTGCAGCCTGTTCACAAATGGATGATCCGCCACCTATATTTTCCATGTTTAAGGCACGGTATACCAAAGGTAATCAAGCATCCTCTTGTGTTGCTGAATGGATCCTGAACTTATTTGGTGTAAACTCTAAAACATTTTTAGGATTTGTCAGCCTCTGTTTACCATCCCAGGTTGCCACTAAGATGATCACATTTAACATAGTTGAATTACAATTAACATGTGCGTTACTTTTATCCTAATAATCACAGTTATGTAAAAACTTATCCATAAACCTATTACATAAGTTTTTTTTTTTTTTTTTTAAAGTATGTATATAATTTTTTGCACTAATTGTATGGTTTGATATGTTTGATGCACTGGAGGAATATGTAGAAACTTTGAAATTGGTAGACAATAATTGAACTTCATTTTCTGTTCTGTCGTTTCAGATAAATGACTTTGGAATGCATAAACATGATTAACACAAACAAGAACTGCAAAGGAACTCCATTATTTTTTTTTTATGTAATCATGGTGGATATCTTTGTGATTTTTTTTCCTTGGTCTTTGCTATCAACAATTTCCTACCAACATAGTTGTTTCTCATTGGTTAATATTTTGATTGGCTCTTGCTTTTTCAAGTATTATTGGTATTTTAATTTTCAGTTCTAGATAATGTTTTGATTTTTCATCATTGTACAGGCCGTTGCTCTTTTAATTGCCTTCCTGGTTTCTGCTTTATTCCATGAGGTGTGTTATTCATCTATCTGTACAGCCTTCTCTCTTCCTTTTTCGGTATTATGTCATTATGGTTTTTCTGCTTGAGTATCTGTCTGCATCCTACAGTGATCAATGTCAGGAAGTATCTTGCAATCAGTATATTTTTGGAATATCCTTTCCTCCTTTTCCTTGGGCTGTTTGGTCTGTGTTAGGATTTGGATAGAAGGGAAGTGAAAATTAGTTACAGACGGTTAGAGTAGTTAATTAGTCAGTTATAGGATTTGGTTAGATATAAATAGGGGGAATTAGGAGGAAATGATCCATTCTATTTGGTATCATTTGATAATTGAGCTTTGCTATATTGAAAGGGGAAATCTTTTGTGAGGGGGACCCTTGGAGGAGATTTATATTTCCTATTATCTGTTTTAGATGATAAAAGTGTTATTTTATTTCTTTCTTTGCTTTGGGTTCGTAACAGACTGGGAGAGAACTGAAAATTAGATACTAAGTTGTGGCTGATTTGTTAAAAATTGGTATAGGACCTACGCTACTTGTCTTTGAACTATCTACAACCTCATATGGCCTCAGAAACCTTAGCCTTGGGCAGCTAGATACCAAAATCTCAAGTAACTTGTATTCTGTCTGTACCTTGGCATGTGTAGATGTTACAGCTTCCATATCTTAAAATAGACTGACAAAAAATTTATGATGGACTGTCACATTTTCTAGTTTCCATCTGAGTTCTTGCAATATTAATTTTGGCACCAAAATTTCCCTACATGTACTCAAGGATGCTTTCTTTAGCCATGAATAATTTTTTTCACATGTTGTAATTATGTTTTCAATTAATCCTGTCATCTTTTCCTCCCGAATAAGGTACATACACAGATAAGAATAATTTGATAACTTAATTGTCAGATAGTTGTGCAATTTTTTTCACAATATGTCTTTCATCTGATTGCAGCTGTGCATTGCTGTTCCTTGCCACATATTCAAGTTGTGGGCTTTCGGTGGAATTATGTTTCAGGTAAAATCAAATTACCGCATTATACTTCTGTTTTCCCATCTTCTATTATTAAACTAAAGTATTTTAATTTAGAGTAAGAATAACACAAATTTTCCAAGAAACCAAACTTCTCCCCTCTTCTCTTCCCTCACGAAGAAGGTGAAGGATTGCCCAGATTTTGTCTTTTCATGTTTTTTTTATGGCTAAATGAAAGAAAGTATTCTCTGGAGTAATGAATCTGTGCCATGTTTGAAGTAGTTGATGATTATGATATCATCCATACTATTGGTTCAATTGACATGATTATGAATGCCCATTTTTTAGGTTCCTTTGGTCTTGATCACTAATTATCTGCAAAATAAATTCAGAAACTCAATGGTACGTCTGCTATTTAAGTATATCAGTTCATAAATCATAATGTATCTTATAACTCCCATCATCTTGAATTTGATTTGTTGTTTTTTTTAATTTGTTATTTTCTTCATGGCAGGTCGGAAATATGATTTTTTGGTTCATATTCAGTATCCTTGGTCAACCTATGTGTGTACTGCTATACTACCATGACTTGATGAATAGGAAAGGCAAACTTGACTGAATCTACTGCCATTACATTTTAAAGGTGCACATGGATGAGCTTTTCAGTTTTCAGAGTGTAAAATTGATGTGGATATGTTGGTCAATATTTGTTTTCTACGAATGCTTTCGTCTACCATGGCAGTAGCTGCTCTGAAGGAATTCCACAGGATATCCCAGTTCGCAAGGCTAATTCATCATCTCGATCTATGTACTTACCAACTCTCCTCTGGCAATTGTATCAATATATGCAATTTTGAGAACCATACACTGGCATTGGTAACTGCCAAGGAACAGTGTAACTGTTTTCTGTTAACTGTTAATTAGCAGAGGGCTAGATGTAAATGATTTATGCTCAATATATTTATTTCTTCCTAGTCTTCAAGTTCCACGGATGAATGATGTCTTTATAGCAGTTTTTTTCTTCTACAAAGCTTGCATATCACTTTAAAGGTATTGTTTGTGCTGATCATAATTGAAGTTTCACTTCGATAATCTGCATAATCAAGGTTAGCGTTAAAAAAAATGTTAATTATCGAAATAAAACTATAAGTTTTGTGTACAAGGTTAAAGAACAGTACAAACAACAATTAAAGAATTGTGTACAAGTTTTTCCCTAAACACTTCATGAAGGTTACTTGGAATGTTCAAGAGTGCTTTGCGTCTGGCAGAAAACTTTAGTAACTGCAAGTTCTCGGTCCAATTTTCGTTGACGAAAAATTAATAGTTTTATGCTTGATCTAAACTTCTCAATCGAAAAGGCGTATTATCATTTTCGTCTTTTAAAATTTATATCTTGTTATTGATCAGTTTAATTATTGGTTAGATATTTATAATATGTTAACTGATCAATGATATTTTTAACAAAAAAGGTTAGTTATAGTATAACTAATTAATAATTAACTCGAATAGTTAAATAGTTAAAACGCAGGGTTTGTGTGAAACACACAAACGTGTTTAGCCAAAACTCTTTACTGGAGAAAACTAAAACAAGTGAGGTTTGAATGCCAGATTAAGTGGCAATAAATCAGCTATAAAGAAGGAGGCACCCATTCGGGCCACCCAAATCCAATTAACAAATTTCAATGACGGCGTGCTTGTCACGTGGCACATTTCAATTGGTACCTTGATCCACGCTCTAACCAAACCAAAACAAAACCCTTTTATTTTTTTAGAAGAGTAATGATAGCTGCACTCTCAATTAAAGACTTTTTTTATAATTAGTTATAATTTAATAAAAATCATTCATTTATCATACTTTATATCTCATTTAATATAAATCAGAAAAAATTATTAAATAAATAACAAAATCTACAAAAATATGATTCCAATAAATTTATAAAAAAATCATAAAAAAAAAATTAGAAAAAGTATAACTAATATTTATCTTTTCACAGATAAATTTAGCACCGACGCGACGCCAAAAAGGCATAGTAGTCAGCGCCCCCTTATCAGTACCAGTCGATTAAGAAAACGCAAAAATCATCGCTGAAAACACAAACAAACAAACAAACATGGTCTGCCTCTGTTAGCAGCTACTACCTCGCTCCACAAAAAAACGCCCCCTTTCTAAAATCTTAGGTTGTTCCAACGATGGAAGAGTTCAGATCCAAATCGTACGGTGACGGAAGGATGCAGATTGAGGCCTACCGTGGAGCGAACATGCAAGATCTCCGCTGCTACAGCGCCTCCTACGCCTCTTCGGTGCACCCAACAACAACAACAACAACGCAGACCCAGATGGGAGGAAACAACAACAACGAAGCCAAGTTCAAGAAGGGAAAGTCCACAAACGGGTCCACATCGAAAAGTTGGAGCTTTAGTGACCCCGAATTGCAGAGGAAAAAGAGGGTTGCTAGTTACAAGGTCTATGCTGTTGAAGGAAAACTCAAAGGCTCTCTCAGGAAGAGTTTCAAGTGGCTCAAGGACAGGTGCAACAGAGTTGTCTATGGCTGGTAATTACAACAACATCAACTATGGGTGGGAATTGGGGTGTCTTATATGACGTATGAATACTAATTTTATAGTTTATTTGTATTTGTTTCTTTTTATTTGCTGCACTTTTTAGTGTTTCTTTTCTGTGCCTGCTGAAGTACAGATAAAGGGTGTAATGTGGAAGAGAAATTTGTGATTCTTGTGTTCATTCTGGTCCGTCAAAAGAGTGCAATCACCTTGCTTGCTTGCTTTTCTCACTCTGGTTTGGTTCATTTGGAGTTTCCTTTCCCTCTAGACTGAAATTTATAATGGTTGCTTATAATTTGGACAAAATTAGTGCATGCATGTTCAATACTTATAACTTTCAATCGGTGCCCCCTTCGTTTTGATGTGTCGAGTGACTATCTAATAGTAAATGTGATTCACTGGTTTTCGCAGTTGATATTCTTCTATTTTGTCCCCTGATCCGAAAAATTGATGAAAATTTGAAAGCTAGTAGGAGGAGGAGGAGGAATAGCCTTCAACTTTATGTTTGAATTGATTGAGTAGTTGAGATTCGGGGTCCACAAGGACCTTTTCTGAGTGATAATAATGATACGGCTCAGGGACAAACATTTCGATGCTGCATGCTGCTTTTAGAGTTTGTGAAGACTTCTCAAAGAAGTCTTCTTCAGTACAGTTTGTTGGGGGGGGGGGGGGGGGGGGATTCATCTCTGTTAATTGAAACGATGCATATTAAGGATTGAATTTGGTATAGCACGTTGCTAACAACCCTGTATATCACTAGAACCTGGAGAATGGTGTGAAGTGAATTTTATGCATGTTAGAGTATTATATTATTATTTTTTTGGACAACAATTAATATTCCTTGCCAGATTCTTGAATGATTCTTCCATTGTTGCATAATTTTAGCAGAATTGTTTCTTATGTACACTCCTTTCTCTGTTGAGAAGTAAATCCTATCTGGGGATCATCATGATTTGCTAAGCAGCTAGTGTATTAACCAAGTTATAGGACTTGCATAATTCTAATAGTATTAGGTACATGGCAAACACTATATAACTTGCCATGCGTTAGGATTTTCACCAATGAAACCAACTGATTTTGTCTTTCTGACCAACCTTTAAGGATAGAGATGTGCTAGTCTCTATTTTTCCATCTGACATTTCAGATAGAAACTCAACATGCCCACTGCCAGCATGTTCCTTAGCAATCTGAGTGACAGTGTCCGCCCTTTGCAAATAGCAGAAGGATTGTTAAGCAACAATCCCTTTGATTTGCAGGCTTCCATCGCAAACTGTTTGTGGTTGTCTTCCTGCGTTTCACATCATCAATGATTCCTCATGCAGTGGCAATGCCAAGAAGATTCTCGAGTAAGGAGAGTCAGAAGAGTGATGTATTGTGATATTTAGGCAGAAGAAGTATTAAATATGTATTTTAGGCATATGGATAATATCAACAAAGCCTGTTTTGAATGGTTGGTTATATATATGTTGTACATTTGCCGACCCCCCATTTCTACAAGAGATCACATTCAAGATGTCTGTATTTGTCAAATTCAACCTTTGATTATGTCGACAATCCAGTGAGGCCAAGAATAGTGATTCAAAAGTCAAAAGGCTTCGAAAAAAGTATATACTATATCCCTTGCTTTTACCCAAAGCATCAGATTTTAGTTACTTATGGGTCAACAAAGCATACGCATTTGCGGAACTCACAATTGGCTACGGTCACTACTGCCAAGGCCAAGAATTCATAATGCATTTGCATTTGCATCTGACTTACCAATTAACGAACAAGTTTCTACAAATCAATCAACATTATACACTACTTTTCACGAGGAAAACTTCTACAGAATTCCTAGATAACAGGGTCATACAGATAACATATACCCATTGCAAATGAATATCATCTTATTAGTTTCGTAAATCAGATTTTAAATCAGATAAATATTGTTGTCAAACTGAGTTAAGACTTACTTGAGTTTACCAATTTCTTAGATAGAGAAAACAGATTAACTTATTGTAAAACTTTTTTTGAAGATAAACTTGGATATATTCATGTTTATGCAAACTCACAAAACCCTCAAGCAAACAATTTAGTGGGTCTCAAATATAATTTTTGCCTCCAATTGACAGGACTGTGTTTTATGCTACCCACCACTGCGAAGCCAACATAAATGTAACATTTTACTGAATTAATTACACTAATTGATCAATCCCTCACCATTTTAAACTTAATGTTTTCAACTTGTGATCCTTCTTCTATCACAAGGAATGCCTATGAACTTAACATTCATTGTGAACCCAACATAAAAAGAATCCGGTGTTGTCAACTCATTGCAAAGGATCAAGGATATGTGCTAAATAAAGGGCATTGCACAAGCAATAACAATAACTTATGAACTTTATCCTTCTAAGTTTTAACATGCTATGATCCGAAATGTAATGTGACCATAGTTTGTAACATTTTAACAATGTAGATGGACCATAATTTTAGATTAAAATCAAATGATAACCAATCATAAGTACAAGCATGCAAGTCTATGTCTATTAGAGCAACTTTAGTGGGGGATCTTAGGGAGAGATCTTAAGCTGAAGATCTCTCTTTTCCAAGATCCACCACTAAAGAGGAAAAGCAGATCTCCACGTGGAGATCCGGATCTTCCCCAAGATCCCTGAAGATCTGTACAAAGTTAAAAAAAAAATGATTTTTTAAGTGATAGGATGAAAAAAATAAAAATAAAAATAATGAAATTAAAAGTTAAAATTAATTATTTAAAATTAATTATATGCTTTATTAATATTCATATATTTTTTCCATGCTTTATTAATTAAAATTAATTACTTAATTAATTTAATTAAATTTTAAATATTTAAAAGTGGAGTCCATGTGGGACCTATTAAAATTATCTAAGATCTCAATTTGGGATCTACCAATAAAGGAAAAAATGATACAGATCTTAAGAGATCTTTAATCCTACATGGCACTATGGGGTCCACCAAAAAATGGTCTAAGATCCCAATTTGGGATCTACCATTAAAGATGCTCTTATAACCTGTGATAGATTTGTTATAATTGAATATCATCACAAATTTTAGGCTTAATTAATATTTTGCTCCCTATACTTTTTTGTTTTTGTTTTTAGTTCTTACAAAAAAAATATTGTTTGAATTAGTCCATGTCATATTGGATTTTTTTTTTATTATATTTAAGCCAGTATGGTTCATATAAAATATAAATAAATTATTTTTTGTTTTATTTTTTCCAAAATAGTCCCAATAATATTTTTTTCATTTTGGCTTCTGACATGATACGGTTGCTATTGACATAATCCTACATGACATGAAATCCCATGAGTCACAAGCCCTTAACAGAAAGGAACGACAAGAATCAAAATAAAACATTCTGGCATTACAAAGACTACTTTGAACAAAAAAGTTATAATAACTGAAAACAAAGAGAAATATTTTACAGGAACTAAAATATTCATTAGGCCTAATATTTAAATTCAGTAAACTCAGTTTACAAGTCTAAACTAAAGCTTTTGAAAGCTTGAGTTTTCTTAAGCTCAAGTTTGCAACCATGCAAATAAGGATATTGAAAATTTGCTAAGCAAGTCTAGTTTCATCAACGTGCAAATAAAAGGAGTATGTGAATTCCAGACATTATGAGGACAGCGGACCATCCATCCCATTTATATTTATAATGAAAACCTTTTCACAGATCAACATAAAATGCATACAAGTTTATTGTGGTAGAACTAAACATTAGAGAGATACTATGATTTCAGCTTTTTGAAGGAACCTCACAAATAAGAACATTCAAGTGTTCCTAATACCAAAATATTTGCCAGACAATTACATCGTGTAAACCAGGGGAATCTTATCCAACAAGAGTACAATGGCTAATTACATTTTTTGCTGGTATTTGATAGTTTTGACATTTGCAGTCCACGTGAAACTGTAAACATCTGGTAAACCAATATAATAACTCGCAGAAAAATATGTTATAAAACTTAGGAGTTCCAGCCAGAGTGCCAATTAAAACTGAGCTTTAGAGCAAGCACAATCCCTGGATTAGCTCAAAATTATTTCAGCTTCACAGCTTCATCGGTTTGACCAGATGAGTTAACAATACAAAGCCAGAATTTCAAGTTCAGATCCAAATTTCCTCACAGCTCAACTTAGCAACACAAGCAGTGTTGGCAGTGCCTATCAACTCAAATTCACTATGTGAGGTGTGAAATTAATAATGGGTCCTCTCATCATTCTCTAATTGTAAACCTTCCATGCCCCTAAGTGCAGTGTCATAATTTTTCACATGAGAAGCATGTCTCCCGGATGATACAACTCTCTTAGGATCAGAAGATCCAATTGGTGAACTTCTTTGCCCACTCAAACCTCGATGTGCTGCTCCGGGGCTAGCCTCAGCAGTGCGAGTACGAATATCTGACTCAGCACCAACAAATGCATCACGGCTACTAGAAACAGCAACCCGCCTTGACGATCCACTTGACTGACCCAAGACATTGGCACTTGATAACTGCATGTTCATAGATGAGGAAATTATTAAGTCAGAAAACGTAAAGCTAATTTTGATTGCACATACAATTTACAGATCAGTAACAATGATCTTATTTTGCAAAAGGAACCACATGTAAATCATGTTCTCTAAAAAACTCAGAGCAACATCCTTAATAACAGTTGGTGATTAATTTTTTTGACTTTGATAAACTTACAGTATTTAAAATGGGCCCTGACATTCTGCGCCTCGAGGAATCCACTGAAACCAAAGCAGGAGGTCGCCCTTCTTCCCCTCCTTTGAGAGACGGGAAATATAGAAAAACACCAAACAGATCAGGAGGTAATTAGAAACCCATTTAAACTCAAGTAACAAATTCCAAGAGGCATGCTATTGCAAAACCTAAATCAATGGATCATTAAAAAAGAAACAGAAAGTAATAATAAAGCAACATGGAAGAATAGAAGATGGCTAAAAATCAATAATTTCTGTAGAATGAATAAAAAGAATATAAGTTAAATCAAGAAAAAATTGATCATTTCTGAGACTATTAGAAAAGCATGGTTACAAGAATATAAAGGAAAACATACACTAAAGAAATAAACGTGATGCTTGGTTTGAGTGTTTTCTGTTTTATTTTCAATGAAAACAGAAAATAAGTGTGAAAATATGTTTGCTTAAAATTTAGAAAAAATTTCTCTGAAAATATTTTCAAAAACAGGCCCAAAACTAAAAACAACAAATCAACATTTTCAGCCTTTTCTGAAGAAGTGAAAATGCAGTGACAACTTAGAGTACTTTCTTCTCAATACATGTTTTCTAAATCTTGAAAATTTGAAAACGAAAATTATTTTCAGAAAATGAAAATAGAAAACAGAAAATGAGCACTTTGCCACCAAAATTACTTAACTACAATGTGATAAAGGAACATGCAGATAAAAGTATAAAAGGCCTATCACTCAACAAGAGAACTTGAAAAACTACCTGTGTGCCTATCAGCATTAGTAACAGCCGGGGGCATTCCAGAACTGGTTCCAGCACTAGGACCCTAAACAAAACATTGGGAAGTTTCATCAGTTGCAGACAACAAAATAGTACCAAAAGGGGAAATAAGAAAAACACTTACAATGGCCCGTGTTGGAGGAGTGGCTAGCTGTGATTGCTGATACTTCAAAATGGTCCAGTCAAAGACATAATCAAACTGGAATCCTGTTCAAATGTTAACTTGGTAAGAAAAGCAAATTCAAAACATGATCCTACATATATTGAAAAGCACAAATGTACGAGGAAGTACGCAAATGATAAACTTAAGAAGTGGGGGAAAGGGGCCCTTTTTATATGAGAAAAATTACAAACCTTCACGAATAAACAGGTCACGGAATATCCTTTTGAGATAAGCATAATCTGGCTTATCATCAAACCTCAATGATCGGCAGTAATGGAAGTAAGATGCAAACTCTGTTGGATAACCTCGACACAAGGCCTGGAATAAGCAATAAATTCTCAGTGTAATTCATGAAAAAGCACGTCTAATATGTAATAAAAAAAGGCTTATAATTTAACTTACTTCAATCGAGGTAGAAACCTTTTTTTCACTGATTTTCTCGTACTTCTGTTTCTTTGTTCCCGCTTTAAGACCCTGCCAAGGAAGACTACAAAGAAAAAAGGAAATCAGACAAAGTTTACAGTTGAGGTGGACACTGCAGTAGGGTAGATTGGCAACAATCACCTTCCTCTCAAGAAGTACATCAAAACATAACCAAGAGACTCGAGATCATCTCTTCTGCTTTGCTCTAAAGCATCAATCACCAGAGAAGTAGAAGCAACATGTATCTATTAGTATTAGATAGCAAAATTTAACCATTTATCATACAAATGTTTGTAAAGAATCATGAAATAACACATACCAATGCCAAGGTGAGTATTCATGCTAGCATATCTTGCAGTTCCAGTCAAATTCTTATTTTCCCTGCAGTATTAATGATGAATAGATTACACATTACAAATAAGCTGATATTCAAACAGCAGCAGTCTACCCTTCTAAAATATTGGCTCAAATATTGGTGATATTACTTATAACAATCACAACGTAAGCCTAGAACCAGAAACTAGAATAAACAGAAGATGAAATTAGTATGAGTAATTAATGCACTTCTCATCACCCCAAATCATCAGGTGAATAAATTGTTTCAGAAAAGAATAGAGCAATGATATCAACGCAAAATGAGAAGACATCTATTTAATTACTGTTTACAGTCTGTTTGCATATTACCCTTACATTCTTCTGATTTTCCTTATTATTTATTTAATTACTGTTTACTGTCTGTTTGCAGCATTAAACAATATCTGGCATTAAGCTAGTTAAACACCAAATTATTGATAAAACTAGGAAACATTGAAATCAATTCAAATTTAGATAGATTTGCGACAACAAGTTTAAATTCAAACAACGCAGAACTTGTTTTCATCATGCAACCTAAAACCCTAGAACTTGGGTAATCCCCAGTTTAGCTACAGCCAGAAGTTACAAATTCCACCTGGAATACAGTATATGGAATTATAAATAGATTGGCATTTGAAACCTTCATCATATAGAGTGAATGTCCAGAAAAGCAGCAAGTAGCAACATTAGATTACAGGTATATCTACTCTCTAAAAAGGTATGACGGTATGCTACTGCATATTTTGTTTGATATAAATATTATATTCTCAATAAAGCCATAATAGCATATATCCTCCCAAATCAATAAAGCCATTTTCATATGGTAGTTGTTTAGTATATGACAACTTGACAAGATACAACTACACCACCAGATAATTTTACGATGCCATCAAGGCCTTACAACAGCAATAACCTAGATAAGTATAAATTTAAAGCACACCAACTATTCGTACCTGTAAGGAATGTGTTGATGTGTTGAACTATCTCGGTATTTCTTAGCCAAACCAAAATCAATAGCATAAACCTACATGCACATCAATTCAATAAATACCTCCATATATAGGAACCTACAAGATATACAAAAGTCCACATTTTAACAAGATTAATCACCTGGTTTGCACGCCTTCCTAATCCCATTAGAAAATTATCCGGTTTGATATCCCGATGCAGAAATGATTTTGAATGAATGAACTCAACACGGTTGATCTGGATAATTAAAAAAAAGTTCTAAATTTACAGGAAAAAGAAAGGTAAAAGTTTGTGTGTGTAACTGGTTGTGATACCAAAGGTTTTCCAAAATTTCCACAGCCTACCATTTGATCAGCAAGCATGAGAACTGTCTTTAGTGATAGCTTTCTACTGCAGAAGTTAAATAGATCTTCAAGACTGGGTCCAAGCAGATCCATCACTAAAACATTGTAATCTCCCTCCACTCCAAACCATCTGACATTTGGAATTCCAGCTGCCGAAAACAAACTTGGGTTACAGCTAGATATAAATTATCAATGAGATAACTTTACAGGGGGAGGCACTACTATGCTCCTTGCAGGGAATGCAAACAAAAGAAGGATAAAACAGTTAATATAAGAATGGTCCTTACTTCCTCCCTGGAGAATTCTGTACAACTTGGACTCATACAGCAATTGGGGATGCTTTGTCTTGACATTTTCCTAATTTAAAACGCAGCAAGGAACAGAAATAAATTTCAAGTAAATCAGCTCTAGTGCAATTGAAGATATCAAGAATTCAGTGACTAATTAAGAAAAACAAATTCCAAAATTAGCAGCAAAATTGAAGTTGAAACATCGGCTTAACAAGTTTAAAAAAAAAAAAAAAGGTTCCCAATATATAGTTAAGCCATATTAGTATGACATTGCTTCCAAATTCCAATCCAAAACCTTCAAAATAATGCATCACAAGTCTTGAATAGGCAGGGAAACGTCAGTATTTTGCTGAGGAATGAGGGGATTTGATTGAATAAACAAGAAGTGTTTAATTCTTGTTTATCCCCCTCCTCCATTCTTTTGAGCTCACTCCTTTACCAGCTTCTACCGAAGAATATGTGAGAACCATTGTTTCTTTTTGCACTATATCCGAGCATCAATATAGCAGCTCTAGCTCATTAAACATTGCAATTGATCCATAGAGCATATTACTTATGGGATCCAAGTACAGCCTAACCTTTACCATAATTATATCTCTGATTCATATGATAAAATTTCACAATGCTTTCTGATGGCTAAAGATTCCCTATCACAACCCAACCATTATTTACAATATTACTTACATCCTAGCGTCTCTTTAAAGCTTTCAAATGCAAAGAATCGTTTCTAGACGTCAAATGCCATTCACAGGCAACCTATTAGAAGGGCACTTCATCACCCTCCAAGAAATAAGAAGCAGGAATAAGCTCAGAAATGATACTAGACATCTAGAATACAAGCATAGAGCAATGCCATTAAGAATTCCCGATAAAACTACAACTCCAAACCGAATTTCACAACCCCTTGCACATAATCCAAAGCATGAAACCATCTTACCCAAAAACCCATTTCAAAATTCAGATTAATTCACAACACAAATTAAACTGCATAAACAAAAATCACATTTTGTCCTCCATTTCAGGCTTCAAAAGAAACAAACAAAGGCAAATAAAAAAAATCAAGAAAAAAAATTGCTGAAACTTGAATAAAATTGTGAATTAATCCAAAACCCGATTGATGAAGAAGACTCACAAGCTTAATTGCAACCTCTTCGTTTGTCTGAATATTAGTGCCTGCACGAGAAACAACAAAACTCGTTAAAACACAGCCAAATTAATAAAAATTGAGAAGAAAACGGCGCATAAAAAAGAAAAGAACCTAAATATATCTCCCCAAAGGAGCCGCTTCCGATCTTCCGACCCAGGCGAAACTTATTCCCAACACGAGGTTCCATTCAAAGCGACAAACTTTGGAACCCTAAGCGAGACACAACCCACCCACCCCTAATAATCCTAAAAAGGGAAAAAAATACTAAGTGCCATACATGGCAACCACCCTGAACCAGAATTCACGAAGGAAGAAGAGATCGATCTACGGTAGGGTGAGGAATTTGGGGTAATTGGGATTTGTGTTAATGAGGCATAATTGTAGGGTTAGGTTAGAAGAAAGAGAGAATGGGAAGAAAAAAGAGAGAAAGCGTTAGAGTGATGGGATTGGATATTATGATACGGTGCGGTGTTTGTGTTCTCTCTCTCTTGCAACCGTCGGCACGCGTGTTGTTTACGCGTGGCACAACTTCCTTCATCTCTGTAGCTGCTGGGACCCACCGTCACGTGACTAATCCATCATCCGCTATCATCCTTCGCCGTAATTCACACGTGATCCAATTGCGCGTAAGTAATTTAAACTCAATCACTTTCCTCTTGTCCATTCACCATTCAGAGTTTTGGAACCAAATATGAATTCAGGATTTGGAGGCAGATTTTTTCAATAACGATATTTATATTTATTTATGTAATAACTTTTTACAGACAATATAAATTAGTCACCTCTTTTAAAATTTATTTTATTTTTTTATAGATATAATGTTATTACTTTTATCGTACTTTAATTGGTTCCATGTGGCATTTTGACTATGTGCAATTCTTTACTCAAGGAATTGTTGCATAAAATGAGAAGAATAAAAAGAGTCTAAGTTTGAACGATAAAAAAATCGATAAATAAAAATGGGTGGTGATTTGTGATTTTATTTGATAAATTTTTAAATTGTTCTGTTATGGAAAAAATTGTTTATTTATGAATAAAAAAACGTAGTGTGCTGTAACGAAACAGATTAAGCAACTTTGATGAGCATTATGCTTAAAGATACTCTTTAAAAATTGGTTGCTATCGCCCTTCTTGGCTCCTCTAACCTTGTAACTTGTGATGCAATCATTACTTGTTTATAAAAGTTGCCAATGGGGCAATGCCTCTATTACGGTACTCCTCCCGTTGCAAAATGCAAATTGTTACTATTGGACAGTGATATTATCATCAAAAAATTATTTTTGTACTACACCTTAAGATGGGCTAAAATAAATAATAATAATAATGTGTTAGTGTGATTATCAATATAAATAAAAACAGAGAAAAAGTATAAACTGAAGGTATAGAACAATTAAAGTGGTTATATTATTAGATTAAATGTTTCACTGCTATCATTTCTTCTTTGAGTGAAATTGAATATATTTTGGAATTGATTTTGTAATCTTATGTTTAGAGAAAAACATAAACAGGAGAAGCTATCACATGTAGCGTTTAATTGTAATTTTAAATTTATTCATTAGATATATTTTACAAAATATTTTCTTTCATTAAAACAATTATACAAGATAATAAATGAAATTAAGTAAAAGTCTCATCTCACTAAATAAACCTAATTATATGAATTACGCAATATCATTTTACTAAACTAAAGATCGTGTATTAGAGGTTTTTTTGGAAGAACACAAATCTAATACCTCACCTTTACACATAATCAATAAAAAAATTAACAAGTAATAAAATACAAAAAAAATTACTTATTAGAATTAATCTAATTCCTTTTAATAAAAAAATTTATATAATTTGTTTCTTTAAAAATAACAATTTGATCATAGATATATTAAATATTTATATAATAAAAATTGAATTTCTCTTGTTATCTTTTATTTATGTGAAATAAAATACCTAACTAACCAACTAAATGAGAAATATCATAAATATATTTTATATGTATTATTATTATTGGCTTGTTAAAATTTTAAAAATATGATGATTTTAAACTTTATTTTTGAATTAAACAAACTTTAAAAAAATTCATAATCTAACTTGTTAAAAATTAGCCTAAAACGCAGTAAAAATACCTAGAATAATCATTTTATATGTTTTTAGAATATTTATTTGTATGTTAAAATGTGCATATAAATATATTTTAAAATATATACATAATAATCTATTTGATATATTATATATAATAGAGTTTATATAATATATTTAAGAAATAAATAACCAAAAAAGGTGCATAAGAGAAATGGGTGGGTCACATTGCCACCTAAAAAATCAATAGTTTTAGTTAAAAAATAAGTTCAGAAGAAAAAACTGAATAGGTCGGACTCCTTCAGTTTTAATTTAAAAAAATTAAATACATATAAAATATATTTATAAAAAAAAAATTCTTTGGTTAGTTATAAACAAAATATAACAAAAAAATTATCATGTAAATATTTAATATACCTTCACAAGATCAAATTGTTATTTAAGAAAATAAATTATATCATTTTCCTTATTAAAAATAATCATATTAATTCTAATGAATGATAAATATTTTTTCTTTTTCTTTTATTATTTGTTATATTTCTATTGGTTATGTATAAGAGGGAGGTGTTAGATTTTTCCTCATCCAAAAATATCTCCATGTATTTATAAATGTTTTGGTACCAGAATATTCCACAAAAATTAACACTATATATCTTAACAGGATGATGGATTTCATTTCTAACAAAATTATGTATGATAAATATTACCATAACTAGCACGTCATAAATAAATTCAATGACTTTGAATAAATTAGTCATATCAAAATAAAAAATATAATTGTAAAAATTAGGTTCGAGGTTAGCAATCAAATCACAAATTAAGTGATCAACTTAAGTATATATTTCTTGGAAAAAGTGTTTTTTTATAAAAAAATAATGTGTTAGAAATGTTTTACGTAGATAAATTTATTGTAAAACTATTCCCATATTATGATGTAAATAAAGTTATTGACAACATAAGTTAATAAGAACACTTGATTTAACAAAATGCACTTTCATTACATAATCAAGGTGATTAATATATCACCTACAGTTAGCCTTTTTTAAAATTTATTTTAAAAAATACATCAAACTATCTTGGATAACTCAAAGGGTCACCGAAAGTTGACTGATTCACATTTTTTTTTATAAAAAAAATCAAAGACAAATATCAAATTAACTTAAAGACTAAGTCATGGGATGATGAGATATTCAATTTGACTAGTTGGAATGGTTCATGTCATGTAACTGAAAAATGTATTTTTACTATACCGTTAGTTTATAATATATTAATTCTAAGTGTTTATCGACCTAATTATTAATTACATGGCATTAAAAGTATAAACAAAGTATCAAACAAAAATTTCACATAATTAAGCTCTTCATCCATACTTAGTTGAGATTTATGGTATATTGAGAGCCAAACACTTTTGTAGGTGGTAATGGTGGTTTGGATTTCAGGCTCATATTAATGCATTGGACAATTTAGGTGTTTAAATTTATTTGTTAAAAAAAATACTTTAAATAAAATAAACAGTTTTATATTTTTCTAATATATGTATCTAAGTTGTTTATGCTTAAAATAAACAGATTTGTATTTGATTTCATAAACAAATTCTATATGCATTAAATAAACACTTATTTTAATTTTAAACAAACTAACCCTTAATGTACATTAAAACAAAATTATTTTTAAAAAAATTTACACTACTTCCTTAAATATCTTCAAAAATTATTAACAAATATTGGACTAATTGGTAAGAATTAGATTCATATTTAACAATCACCAAGAGTCAGAATCTTGTTGATATGAAAATCTTATTGACATATCTTTAATCAATATGAACTCAGTTCAACAAAACTTTTAATCAATGAAATAAAAACTTCAAATATTATTTTTTTTGGTAGAAAAATAAACAAACATAGTTGTCTTCTTTTTTGAAGGGAACAAACATAATTGTCTTTTTTTAGACGAACAAACATAATTGTCTTGTAACTCATGTAAAACAAGTCTAAATTAAAACTCAAACCTATATGCTTACAAGTAACCCAACATTACTTGCTATAAAAATAACTTACATTTTCAAGTACGATTATGTTATTTACTTTTTGTCTTAAATATGTTTTTCCCTTTCCTTTATTCTCTTCCTCTTCTGTTTTGTCCTTTAAATTTGGACCATTTTCTTTTTCATTCCCCAAATTGAAAATTGTATTTTTTTAATACTTACAAATTCAAAAAATTGAAATAGTCTAGTTTTGTGGACATTTTTTTATACTTAAACACGCGTAGGGCGAAACCAAGTTGAGTAAAGTTGGGCCATTTTAGCAGTCTCACTTTTCCACTTTCCGTATAAGTTCCAAAAATGGGATTTTCACTAAGCTAATATATTGTTAAAAACTGATACAAAAGAAAAACCGAAAAAAAACATAAACCAAAGGACAAAATATGAGATTATAACGTGTTTATAAAAATCTGAACTCCGCTTACAGCAAAAAAGAAGAAGAAAAAAAAAAGAATATTTCTGCCTTCCCAAAAAAGAAAGAGGCAGAAAATGGTGAAGGGTCCAATTTGCCCTGAAATATAAATTCCTAAAAAGAATGAAATAAACGAATTTTGAATTTAAACAAAAAAGAAAGGTAAACGAGAGAAGAGTTGTGGCTAGTCCTATGATCTCATCATTTACTAGTTGTCGCCCCCAATAAGTGCCCCTCTCTACTTTGACCATAGTAAAGCTGACCAATTTTTGTCAACCTTAATCCTAATTCCCTACGATGCATCTTTAACTCGCAGCTGGAATTGGGTTTCTTGGACTGGGCAAGCCCATGTAAGCAATCCTGGGGGATATCCTCACTTTCGGGCTGGGCCTGGGTGAAGGAATTGGGCCGTAATTACTCATGCGTGCAGAAGTGGGCCTTGGGGACAAATTCACCTGTTCCAACGCCCTCGATTGCAAATGTCCTGGATATTCACGGACACACCCAATACGAGGTCCAGCCCCAGTGGTCCACTTACAAGACAACCTCTTAGACAAGTTAAATGTTGCAGCATCATCCTTTTTGTGCATGTTGCTATCATTGACATTGATTGCACTTGCTGGGCCTGTGTGAGAATTTAGAGTAGGGCCCCTAGCTTGTTGTGATTCATTAGTGGCAATAAATGAATTAGTCCCAATAAGTGATGGATTATCATCATCTATAGCACATCTCTGCATGAAACAACCAAACACAAACAACCATTATTAGGTATTTATATATATAATTTGCTTCAATTAAGTTGTGTAATTTTGGAGTGGGCCAAACACTTACCTTTACATTGGTGAGGTCTACATTATGCTCCTCAAGAAAGCTTATAAATTCTTTGAAGTTCTCTTCTGTGGGGTGGTAGTGACCACTATATGGCCAAATAGCCTGCATTATTGTGCATGTAACGAAATTTAATAATGACAATAATGAGTTTGGTTATGATGATGTTGTGTGTTGTTAAATGATGCGTACCTCAAGGGCACCTTGATGGGCCACTAATCTGCCAGCTGCTGTGGTTGCACCGCCAGAAAGAAAGCTTGAGTGTTGAAACGTACCCTTTTGTTTTCTCCCCACATACAAGGCCCTTGTGGTGCTAAGAACAAATATCCATTTGGATTTCTCATCAGTGTCCACAAGCCTACCATCCTTTTTGTAAACTAGCTTTCCATTTTTAACTATTACTTCGTATTCTTCTCTTTCTTTCTGCAATGGTAACAAAAGAGATAAAGAGTATTATTACACATGAGATAGGTTGGCTTGAGCGTTTTTCTGAAACCAAACGTGGGATTGTTCAGAGATAGATAACTTACTGGTCCAAGATATTTAATGCATTGGCTTTGTAGAGTGCTCCTTGGACATTTCTTAAGATTTATTTCTTTGCCATCCCCAACATCCAACCTACAACATATTATTATGGAGCACCAAGTTAAATCACCATCCATAACCCTATCTTTTTACCTTCATCATAATTAAAATCTAGGAGAAAAAGATATATCAGAACAAGAGCTAACCAATAGAAAAATGGTTGAGTGCTTTGACTTTCAAACCAAATATCATAATACATGTGCAAATTGTGTCCATAACGATGACGTGGGTCAATCTGTACACCAAACAAGAAGGAGTTGATTAACTCTGTTAACACCAGATCACAAATTAAAGCTGCACTTCATTTCCACAGTTAAATTGAACTAACGGAATAATGGCCTAGAAGGGTTCTAATTCAAGGACTTACAGCTTCAAGCCAATGTTGCAGGGCTAGTTTTTGTGCTTTGTCATCTTTGGATAAACCTTTGCCCACCTTTATTAAAAAAATAAAATAAAAAGCTAGCAGTTAGCACCAAACAACTAATAGACCCCAGATAAAATTATTCCAAATAAAATAACATGAACAAAGACAATGACCAAAGTTCACTTCAATTAGGAGAAAACCAAAAATCATCAGAATATTGAATTAATACCTTAGCTACTCTTGTCCTTGCCCTTGCCCACCGTGACACGGCGGTTTCTGGTTTTTCAACATCAAAGAATGACACAGAACTCCGTTTGAGAGCAGCAAAGTCTAATGCCTTCCACCTGCATCATTTTAAAACGCATCAGTTAGTAACAAATTTAGCTATAGCCTATAAGTTTTTTAAACAAATATATATACTACTAAAATAAAACTAGAATTTAATTAAAATGCATTGTCAATGTAAAGATCCATCTAATTAGGATGATAAGTTAATTAACTTGTTTAAGAGTCATAACTAGAATGATTTGTGATTGATTGACAGAAAACTAAACTTGGTAAAAGTATAAAATTATTTCTGCATTTTATTGAGACTCACCATAGCTCTTCCGCAACCACTGCACAATCTGCAAGGTTTCTTCGAGTACGGTAACTCTTGTAAACTTTTTGAAGCTTTGTTGCTGCAGCATCAAGCTCAGAGGCAGGTCTAGAGGGAGAGAAAATCGCTGCTTGAGGCAGACAAAGCACAGGCACTGGTTTATGTTTCAATTCACCACCTTTGCTTGCAAGAGTATCCCAACCCATGTTGTTGTTCTCCTCATCTTGAACAAACGAAAAGTTTCTTTCAAGGATCACATGTTGGGGTCTGTTATCCCTCAACCGGTTCGAACTTCTGGACCCGTTTGACAAAACAGTAATAGCACTTTCTGATTCTCTTCTCTTGAAGCTTGATGCCCTTAAAATCAAAGTTCCATCTTTGGAAGCAAAGCTGATGCTGAGAGGCAAATCAGAAAAGAGAAAATGTCTAACAATTTCTTCCCACGCAGATTGGAGTAAGGAGAGTGATAATCCCATAGAGCTACACACACTTCAGTTTGTCTGCAAAATAATTCACACCCCAACAAATTTTAGAGTCATTTTAACCATGAATTTTTCTTTTTTTTGTCTCTTTTGAAAGAGGGGAGACAAACAATGCATGTCTTAGTTTCTACATATGCGCAAATTGTGGATCGAACAAGTATAAAGAAAGAGATATGAAAGTCCATAAGAATGATTTACCGTTCTTGTATGGTATGTTATTTGTTGCTGAATATACTTGAAGTTCTGACTATAAAAACAAACAAAAGAATTATGGGTCTATCACAGTGGCTACCATTGGCTTTTATAAATACAAACACTCCTCGCACTGTGTGCCTTCAAAGTTCAAACGTGTCAAAAACTTGACAACGAGAGAAAAGCAAGCGCAGTCGTTGAATTCCAACACGAATCTTCCGACACACCTTCGGGTTGGAAAATAATAAAGGTTGGATTATGTTTCTTCTAATTAAGGTTTGTTTTTCTTTCCCAATATCTATATTCACGAGTCACGACCCACGATTTTGTGGAATTCAAAGCTTGGTGGGTTTGAATTCTTCCTTTTCAGTTTTGTGGGAAAGTGGAAGTCGCTTGAAAAAAGGTTGTGTTTGCATTTCTTTTCTCCTCCTATATATCCAGCGACCATAAATAGCACATCCACCACGTGAAGCTGGCGGTCAAAGAAAGTAAGCTTCCATGAAACACTAGCATTTACTTTTTATCTTTTCTCTCAAATTCATACACCTAATTTTTACTCATAATTATTTAAATAAAAATGAAATAAGAGTATAAAGGTATCATTATAAAACTTTTAATATAAGCAAACTTATATGACAATTTATAATTAGACACAGCGTAAAAATTCTTTAGATTGGTATAAACTATTTACTCGTAAAATAAAATTACCCTTATTTTTTCTTTTTCTTTTCTTTTATTTACAATATTGTTTAGAACATGCACGATCCACATGTGGTCATATCAGTTTTGGTACGGCACTACGGCCATGTCCCAAATACCAACCTTCATGAACATCGGATGTACTCAACTTCTGTCTTGAAAAGGCATGAGTCTTATGTGCAAATACTCCTAAGTCCTAACATTTAACGTGAAATGGTCTTGCTCAACATGATCCTCTAATTGTAGATGCGTTGATGAATTTCATAGACCACCTAAATGTCACTTCTCATATACTCTTATATAGGAGTATATCCACATCAACCTTTTTTTTTCCTAGCTAGGTACGTACATTCTTTCTCTCACTATATATACACCATCTAATTGTTACTTTGCTGATTTTTGAACTGGGCATTAAAGTTTTTATCTATGGCCATCTGTGAGAATGTTCTCCATGCCACCCCATTGATGACCACAAAGCTCCCCCATTGTTCAGCAGTAGATGCGACTCTAATCGTCATTTTGTTAGTCTCTTAGACCCAAAACAAATATCTTTTTAAAGTAATTTAATTTATTTAAATAGACACTAAATGAATGAAAATTTGACTCAATAATATAATTTTTTTTTTTAAGAAACACGTTTGTAGTAAACTGGCAAGTTGTGTTTCATTTATGATGGTCAACGAACCCACTGTCTGGGTAACAGTCAGCTGAGATCACATACCGCATCTTGGGAGTATACAGTAGTACATGCATTATGATTCAGTTAAACTATACTATTTATATAATTTTCACATTACTTATTATGCACTTTGCAGCTGCCGATTTCTGATAGTGATGATAGTACATACTGCCTTTTCAATGGGAAATTCATCTTCATTTACACACTTGACTTTCACCTTAAATATATAAGATAGGATTGATAAGATATTTAAGTTAGTTTTGAATTTTTTTATTGGTTATAAATTTTTTATTTAAAAGTTATAAATAATTTTTATCGTAATTATTTATTAATATTTTTTATATTTTTTATAATTTGAAATTAGAATATAAAAATTTTTAATTTTTTTTTATATTTGTTTCTTTTTTTTAATATAATTATCAAATTTTCTGTTTATTATTTTAAATAAATTATAATTTTATTATTTTGAGTTGTTTTACATTTTTTTCAGTTACTTCAATAATAAATTTTGTCAAACATAGCCTTTTATGTTTATATTAAAGCTTATAAATTTAAGTTTAGGTAAAATTTAAGTGTATAAACTTGTTTAGATTCAAAAATTATAAGAACTTTTGAAAGTTTTAATTTCTACTAAAAAAAAGTTATATATTTCTAAAAGAAAACTCTTCTATAAATGAAAATACTTAAAAGCTCTACTAGATGATATCTAATCAGGCCGAAGCTCAATCTGATCCTCAGCTCAATTAAGAATTAAGATACTGCGTCATTAATAAATTAGTGATTCAATGGGTAAGTTATTGGTTAAATCAATTGAAATTAACTACTATTTTTGGTTTTTTTATCTGTCGGTTTAAGATTGTTTATATAAATAAAGAAATGTAATAAATTTACTTTATTTTAATAAAATAATTGTGAAATTTTACATTTTATCTCTTTCTTTTTTCTCCACAACAAATATATGTATAAACTAATTAAAAATAAAAAAATAATATAATTAATGAAAAAATGACTAATATCATCTTAAACTTTATGAAAAACAATTCCACAAATCCCACGATTAAAAAGAAAAGAACATAAGAGTAATAGAGTTCGTTCAAAGGAGGAACTTACACCAAACGGAATAAAATAAATGAACGGTTTCGATTAAATTTGGGTTAATTCATATTAATGCCAATATCAAGAGAATTAAAATATCATCTACGTGTTTCCGTGTGGATAAAAACCATGAGAATTATAAAATACCGTCCTACGTTTCCGTGTGGATAAAAAGAAAACACCTTTGATTCAAAGAAAAAGAAAGCACCTTTTTATTGAGGATGAAAACACGTGGCAAAAATCACCATGGGAAATGTTGAAGACAACAATGGGTTTAAATCATTAAATTTTTTTTTAATAAAATAAGTAGATTTTTATTTTTTATGAATTTGTCTATTTTTTAAATAAAAATAGTTTTTGTTTTTTATAAATGAATCCTATTTATTTTTTTATAAAAAGAAAAAAAATTAGAATTTATTTTTTAAGTTTTAAAAAATAGATTCAATTCCACATGGACTGCAATTGCAAGATACTAGTAATTATTATTATAACTCTTCACATGGATACATAGCACGTGGGTCAGGTTCAAATGGTCAAAAATCAAGAGCATTCAATAGTGTGTCTGTTCTACCTTGGAACTTAGGTACCTATTTTTCAAGACACGGTTTGGATGGTATATTGTTCTATTATAGTTTTATAACTTATAAGTAAATACTAGGTTGGATGGTATATTGTTCTATTATCGTGTTATAACTTATATGTAAATACTAGTATTCGTTATTGCATCATTGTATTGAACATAAAATTTGAAATCCATAAATACAACAAAAACAAATTTTGCATAAGGCCAGGTAATCACGTCTACAGAGTTAAAAAGGAAATAATCATGTATGAATGCTTCTATTAAAGATTACTCTAATCAATCAATATAACAGAGCATGGAGTTTAGACTCAAGCTTTTGTTTTGTTAATTCAGTTTTGTCCGGATGCTACATGCAATTCAGACTCAAGCTTTTGACCTGATGCTACCTATATTTCAACTTCATAAAAAAATAAAAAAAATCTTACCTTGTAGGATGAAAGACCCATTACAATGCAAAATTATATATTTGTATCAAAATGAAACCATTTGAAATTCAAAATACACACTTTGAACCCTTCAATTAGTCTATGGAAACCTTGTGTATTTTGAAGGCTTCAATTGTGGGAACCTCATCCCAGCAAAACATGTTGAGTAAAAAGAAAGGCAAAAAAATTCTAGGTGCTAGGGTGAGAGGTAATTCTATGAAAAAACAGAGTAAGCGGTTATATTAACCAAACAGTTTCCATGAGCTTGGATTCCAACCTAAGTTTATTTGAATAAAAATTTATTTGGCTCTTATGATGAAGGTCCCATTGCCATGTAGGAAACTGATTGAACATAAAAGAGGATAATAGTTTTATCTTTCGCTCCATTATTCCATGCCTAATCATCACTGGTCATTAATCTTGGTTGTGGAAGGATATATAGACATATTTATATGAGCCTACTATGTTCAGTTAAAATGGGGAGTACTCAGACCAAACAGTTATTAAGTTTTTTTAAGGAAAAAAAAATAACAAAGTAAGAATTTGTTTCACATTCACGGTCATATATTAATAATCTTTAAGTTTGGAGATATATTGATTATTGAAGTCAACGCTTCACATTTTGAAAGAAAAATAAGATCATCATTCATCAATATAGTCTTGCGTGCAGACCTTGCAACTTGAATATGAAAATGATCATACATGTATTTGACTTTTAGGCTATAACGTGTCTTCAGATAGAAATCGTATACATAATACTGCCATAACGACTGTTTTATTGATTATTTTGACTACAAAAACGTTTACAATTTGACTTTTCACATTTTGTACTTATTCTGAATTTTTTTTTCTGTCAATTTTATCAACAAAAGAATGCTAAATAAGTGTCATTTAAATACCGATTAAAACTAATTTTTTAAAAGTATTACAAATGTATTTTTTATCTTGACTTTTAGTAAAAAAAATATTAATTTGATAATGAATACATTTAAGCCATTTATTAGCATTATATATATGTATTATTTTTAAATTGATTTTCAAAATTAAATATTAAGTATTTTTATATTTTAAATTGAGCTAAATATGTTTTTAATCCTAATTTTGACATGCTTTATTTTTAGTTTCTCAAATTTAAAACTATACTTTTGTGTTTACCCAACAAACAAATCTTTTATTGAGTGAGGCAATTGTTTTAAATAAAGTTAAAACTTTTCATAAAAAAACTATCAAACAACTTTTACCTTTAAAAAAATCTTTAAAACTAAAAATAAAACAACTAAATAATTTCTACTTTATTTTTAAAGTTCTTATTACAACTTTAATTAGTTTTAAAGCTCAAAAAATTTAGGTTAAACTTAATCTCAAGACAAATTTAATGTTATTAACTAAATTAATTGAGTACTAATGATAAGAAATTAAAGAGTGTAATTAAATATTTTGTACTAAAACCTTAATCAACTACTAGTAAAATTTAAGAATGAAATGAGTAATCAATACTTTTAGACAATTTTAACATTTGTTTACCAGAAAAAATATTTATTATAAAGTTAAACAATTAATAAATATCCTTAAATACTCATCAACAATCTAAGAATAATTTAAAAGAGTATGTGTCATTAATACTATAAATAATTTTTAAAAGCATAATAAATGATACTGCTTTTAAAGATCAGATTCATTATAATAGGACGACCACCCAAAAAGAATAGTGTTAAAGAGCAAAATACTAAATTATTGTTTAAACCATAATAGAAAGCATTGTGTGACATTGTTCTCACGACATACGTCTCAGCTGTCAAGGTTGTTGACCCGTTGGCAGAGAGAAGCTGTTTGGTCACCTGATTTGGAATTTTCGCAATTTGTGTCCTCTAATCTCTATATACCCTCCCTTCCCTGTACAATAAAACTACGACGTATATATTAAATTCGATTAGATTTTTGCCATTTAATTTCATTTATCCCTTTTGCTTTATGGTTAGGCCAAAAAGCGAACGAAAATCACGTGAGTTGGCACACATAATTGCAGTTTGATTCGGATCCAACAGAGTAAATGGGCCCTATCACCAAAGAATTTGAGATGGAAAGGAGGCAATTATTGCAGCTGAGTTGATTTAGTTTCATTCACTGCCTCCACTAAGCTCAAAATTTTGTAGCCATTCAAAGGAGACGGACCTAGCTAACAATATCACAGTCTGACAGGCATGAAATTAAAGAAGGCCTTGTAGTATATGAAAATTTATTTTTTTTATCGATAAATATTAGTTTTAATTTTTATTGTCAAAACAATTTGAACTCACTTGTCCCACTTTCATCATTAAATCAACTTTAGAATCTAATCACCAGTACACATATATTGCTTGTTATTTAAGAAATCAACCTGCTGCTTTCTTCAAGAAAAAAATTCTTCGTTTCTTTCTGTCTATGTTGGTTTTAGAAGATTACCATATTCAAATATTAGACCGGAAAACAGCAAGAATGCAAGAGAACAAGTCCTAAAAATATTATAAACACCAATTAATAATTTAAACTGACAGTTGGCACTCTTAATTATTTACTATTAGCCGCCTCCGAATCAGACGTCAAAACCTTTTATTCAGCTAGCAGTAAGCAACAATCACAACGTAATTTATTTTATAATTAAGTAACATTTTAATGGCCATGCAAGTTATAATTGCACCATGGAAAATTCTTCTTGTTATATAATATTTTAGCAAACCCCCATTATATATTTATTCGATAATGTTGTTAAGACTAAACACAAACTCAATGGTGTACGGTTCTATTTTGAAGGATTGCTATTCATTTTTCCTTTGTTTAAAAGACATTTGTTTTTAAAACCAAATGGCAAATATTGACTGACATGTGGAAGCTACTTGGATAAATTTATTAGAGTAGATAGAATATACATCATTAATGGAAACTGCACTACGTAACAACGTTGCAATATACATCATTAATGGTCTATCATGGTCCAATAACTGAACCTACTCAGGCAACAGATGTAAATGGATTCCGGTAACTGGACCAGAAAACGAAACAGGCTTGTTCTATGTACTTTAGTTGGGTGGTAATTGCTTTATGCACCCATTTTTTCTTGGTACACCCCCAAAACTTTTGGTATTCCTGTCTTACCGTTATCCCCTTTCTCACCCACTGCACCACATCGCACCTTCTCGTGGTGGTGACGTAGTGTGGGAGCATGGCAGAAGTTCGATGGGAGCTTCGCCGTGAGAGAAGGCAACGGAAGGGAGACGCATGATGGCGAAGGAGTCAACAAGTGTAACCGTTGTGAAATGGAAGCATAGATCAGATTCGAGAACCATAATTTTGGATTGAGTAATGATAAATAAAATTGTATTTTGAATTACTTAAATCTATAATACATTTGTATGCATTATTTAATTTGTAACACTGTGTAATACATCAGTATGTTTTGTTCTTAAGTAAACATATGCATTATTTAATTTGTAATACTGTGTAATACATCAGTATGTTTTGTTCTTAAGTAAACAAAAATAGTGGGATTCAAATTTTTGTTAAAAAACTAAAAACCAAAATTTAAAGAAAAATTAGGAACTTTAACCAATCAACTAAAATTGAGGGATTTGACAATCAAATTTTTGTAAATAAATTTTAAAAAGATTTAAGACTAAAACTTAGTTAATCCTAAAAAATGTTATATTTTTCCATGCTTATTTCTTCCTACTTTTTAAGATTCATGCAAAGTGTTAAGTGGCTACTTTTTGTCAACCTTTCTAATTCTGTTATTCAATAAATCAATAAAGCATTATTCTTTAATCAAATTTTACATATATTTTATAATTTTTTGGTAAATTACTGTAAAATTTATAGTAAATGTTTTACTGTACATCTATCTATCAACTCTTCAGTCAAAAATAAAAAAAATCAACTATTTTTAAAACATTATTATCCTTTTGAATATCAAACTTTGTCAACGACTTGGTTGCATCTTAACTCACGGTAATCAAGTCCTACATAAAGAGAATACACGTGGTGAATCTCAGAACCCACACACAATGTTTATTGTTTGCAATCTGTGAAGTTATTAGTGAAAAATCCAAACTGCATTGATCTAATAATGATAATGTATTATATTATTAATTACTAATTATATACAGAAGATCAATTATCCACCAAACTCTTGGATGTTTCATGTTAGGGTACAGAATTAAGACGTAAGCTGTACATTATTACAATATACAAGTTGATTTGCTCCTGTTAGTTATTCCATACTGAGCCAACAGAATAATTAAGACGAAGAAAGTCGCAATTGAGTGTTCGATTTGTTGCATTACGTTGAGAATGCTGGTTTCTGATAACTGACTTGGGCAATTCAGGAATTAAGTTGATACCAACTCATGCGATAAGGAGAACTATCATAAGGATTTGCTAAATGTGCCTGTCACGAAATTAAACCTAGTGCTTATACCAAAGAAAGAAAATAAGTGATTTTATTTCTGACTGAAAAAAAAAAGTGATTTGATTCCATGGGAAAGACAAAGGGAAGCAGGGAACTGAAAAACATTTTCTGTATTACAAATTTACAACTTTTCATTTACATAGTTAATTACTACATCACAAGAGGCTTAGCTATGACTACTATATATGCTGATATAGGACTTGAGATCCTAAGTTAACAAAAGGAACACAAAGCGGAGAGGGAAATATATACAACAACATATGAACAATTTGGACCCAGCCAAACACAAAACATAAACATGAAAAGTCTCGCACTCTCGCTTGATCATACAAAAAGCTGGGGCGAGTATCTACGTCCTACACTTTCAAGGCTGGTAAGTGGTAATTGAAGAGCCTTATAATATTAAGCTCTTCATCTTGTGTTGCAGCAGAGCATCCACACAAACACACTCTTGCAACCTGCACACAACTTCAAATGCAACAATAAGGACCACTAGATTATTAAAAACTATTGAGATTTAATTATAAAGTTGGAGAGGAACATCTACCATTACAAGGCACTATTCCACTACTGAGATTAATTCAACTAGTTTGTTCCACCAATCCACTTGCAGATCCAACAGACCAATCTGTTGGCTTAGTAATCAAATCCTCTAATTCAAGATAGATATTGGAGTCATTCACATCTAGTTCTTCATCAACTATAGAATTTTCTCTCATTAGTTTTTCTGACATAACATGATAGGCAGAAGAAGATGCATCTTGCGCACTTGCTCTAGAACAACCATTAGCCCTTAACCCTTGCAAAGAGTTGCATAATTCATCTTCTAAAGGAGAGGGATTTGGGCGCTCCATCCTACTGGTGTTCACTTCTGTCACATTGAGCTCAGATTGCAATGTTGCAAATTGTTTATGAACTTGTTGGTGTCTATAACCAAAATTAGGTGTTGTTTCCATTGTCTTAGAGAAGGGTACATGGCACGGATTTCCCATCAATCTAGGTCTCTTAACCATGTCATTACCATCAATCTCTCTTTTTCGCCTAATCTTATGGACTAACTGCTCAACAAACGCAGGCCTTCTAGCCATTCTGGTGAGGAAATACATCATCTGAAACTGCTTCATCTCTGCACACCGAATTCTCTCCAGAACATTTGTGAGCTGAACATGAGAATTTTCCTGCTGCTGCCTCAGCTTCAGAATCTCCACCTTCAAAATGTTCTGGTCTTTCTTCAGCTTCTCCACTTCAGAATCCACGTCTGGCTTCATCATGTTGAATGCTCCCTGATGCAATTTGTTGTACTTACTCCTCCTCCTTATGTTCTTCAGCAAATGCTTTTTCCCTTCTTGGAATCCTTCATTCGCAAACTCCCAACGGTCCGAATCAACCTTCCTAAAGCCCTGTACCCACAAAACAGAAAAAGTCATTGGCATCACAATAACACATAATGTTATAAACATAGATGAATACAAATCCTTCATGAATGATGAATCCAATCACTTATCACTGGAAACTTTAACTATGCACACGATTAGAGTAAAAATAAAATATCATTAGAAAACAAGATTAAAGTGTTACAAGTAATTCACCAAATTAATTTCTCAAGTTTTGAAAGTTTAATCACAATCTTAAAATTTTAGTTTCTAAAATTAGATTAAAAATAGACGGGCAGGGACTAAAACGAGTAAGACTAAAATCTAAAAAACGTAAAAATAAAATAAAATTGTGCAGGTACAGAGACTTAGATAAGTAATTAAATAGAAGAAAGAGGTAATTAGGGCTAATTTGATGAATTGGTGTGAGTATTAATTTCCAGAAAGAAGAGGACATAGAGAAACAGATTCAGGACAGTGAAAAATAATGAGGCATAGAAGAAAAGGTAAGGATGTAGGAAATTTGACATACATAGGTGTTGAGCTGGCGAACGAAGCTTGAGAAATTGCTGTGCTTGAAGTACTTTGGGAGAAGGGTTTTGGAGAACTCGTGCGAGTCCCAAACGATGAAACTATCGCGAGTTTGGCTCCACGACACAATGGGGTTGGTGTGAGGGTCCTCAACCATTTCAAACGTCTTCTTCAGGAACGGAGGGGGCCCCACCTCGTGCAACCCTTCCATCGGTTTCGGCGACGTCGACGATGACGACGACCAGTTAACGGCGCCGTCATCCATCTCTTCTTTCACTGCGTGAGCCGTCGTCGTCATCGTTACTTCTTCCGTCGTCACTCCCGAGTCCTTGCTCTCGCTCAAAACGTCGTCGTCGTTGCGATCGCTTTCGCTGTCGTCGAACAACTCTGTTTTGACTCTTGCTACTTCTTCTCCCCCCCATGGTATGGTGCTGCTTCTATTTATTCACCACCACCGTCACCACCGCTCCTTAATTTCCGCGTTTTACTTTCTCTCTGCTTTGTTTGCTGATTTCTGTGCGAGTGATGAATAGTTGCTTGAGACTTGCGAGTGTGAGAAATAGATAGAGAAAGTGTTTTGTTTTCACACAGGTCTTCTCTGTTTTCCACTTATAGACGATAATAAATCAATTTAAAATAATAGTATAAAAAAAAAGGAAAGAAGCTGACACAGGAGAAGTAGTGGCGTATCTTTGAGACTGTCCATTTTAGGAAACTCCGTTCGACAGCCACGTTTTCACGCCTCTTAGTTTCTTGCCACTTGTACGGAGATAGTCAAGCTAAGCTAAGCTACAAATCTATTTTTGGAACATCAAATCACCTTATCCCTTTAAGTCTCTTTTATTTTTTTTCTTGAATATAAACATAAACAATACTACATCCAACGAAAATAATTAATAATTAAGCAAGAAAATCTTATATTTTAAATAAATAAATAAAATAATCATACAAAAGACAAGAAGAAAGTCACTTTAGTTAATTGACAAATTATTATTAATAAACATATGCTTAGGCTTATGAATAATTGCGAGGGTTTAAGATTAAAAAATAGTATATTTTAAATTAATAACATCATGTATGCATAATACTTTTAGTTTCAAAATTCTGCTATTATATATAACGTACTGTATTGTATAATTTATTGCGAATATAACAATATTCTTGGTCACATGGAATTTATATGGATGGACTTAGCAAATATGCAACATCCACATGCCACGCGTCCGAAAGACTGGAATAAAAGGAGCTTTTGTCAAGACTAATAGTCATAGAATTTTCACGTTGGTGGCATCGGATCGGACCAATAGGATGGTGAGCCGAATTTTTTTAGCTTATCCTTCCTTGCTCTCAGTACAAATTTGTTAACTTTTTTAAAATTTTGTTAAATATATATAATTCAAGACAAGATTAAATATATAATTCGTTAACTTGTTTTTAAATTTGTTAAATTTTAAATGTCTAGTTCAAGAAATAAATTTCACTTGAAATAATAAATTAAATTATTTTTAAAAAATATATAAGCCAATACTTAATTGGATATGAACTGAAATTCAAATTTGAGTTAAATTGAGTTAGAATTTAATTCAATTTAATGTTATAAGTTTAATTTTTTAAATACACCAAACGAAACATAACCCTGGCATTGCCATTTGTTAAGACTTTAAGATTTAAGATATGTTTATAAACTTTAGTCTTTTAAATTGACTATATGATTAATTCTTACAATAAAAATTCTTCGCTATTTGTCAATGGTGTATTTTGAGAAAAAACAAGCATAAGTCGATGTGTTGTGATTAGTTGTGAGTTGTGAACCAGTAAGAGCTACACTGGGTTTCTGTTTGTCTGAATAATTGTGTTTTTACTTGGGAAAAAAGAAATACCGAAATTGTAGCAGACAGATAAACTCGTTGCAGAAAGATTTAACGGTTACGGTCCATGTGGTTCGGTTACTGCGTCATCGTTGTCGGTGATCACCTGCATGCATGACAACTGTAGCGGCCCGTTTCTCTCTGTTCGATGTCGTAACAGCTTTATCAAGTTTGTCAAATACTACTAGAGTGGTAACAGTAAAATAAAATAAAATAATAATAATAATACAGTAGTAACTTAGTTTTTTTTTTTTTAAAGGAATACATAGTAGTTATTATTGGTATAAATTGAAATATAAATTGCTAGAGAGAAAGAATTGAATGTGTGTTAGAAAAGTGAATGGAATTGGCATTGGCTTAAGGGTTAGCATTTCTCTTTTTGACTTTGTGATAAAATTTTGAAATACATCTAGAAAACTTGATCTTTTGAGCTTGTTATCTCTCTTAAAAGTGTATATACATATTTGTGTTGCGGGATATAATACTAGTTTGAGTCGAAGAAAATAGGATTAACGTGTTGCCTTGAAAACCGTAATCCATATTTATGAGGTATAGCAGTACCGCTTATAAAAAAAGATAAGGAGATGGCTTCGCACCTCAAAATTGTGGCTACGGTAACGGGAATATTGGAAATCTCGGCGCTCACCGCACCGGGCAAAACCCAAGGAATGAAATAAAAACGGTGGTTGCGAGCACATGCAACGACGACAGAGCCATGTCGTTTCACGGGATTATTAGTATTATTGGGATAGGATTGGTATCTATGATAATTGCATGGACTTTATTAGCGATTAACGTGGCGACGCATACGATTTTTGAGTCCTGACTTTTTTGCATCAAGACAGAAGAAGAAAACGTGGCTCAAAATTCGCCTCACAATATTTGACGCGTGATCTATCACTATAGCCAAGTAGGGAATGAAATGAGATAATTGTTACCCAAAATATAAATTACTAGTAGCTATGAAATATGAATCTATGATTAATCCTGACTAGACTCTAGAGTACGTGGGTCCATGTGTGCGTTCACTTTTCTTCTTTTCCCAATAATTGCATCAGTATTGATCAGGTTCCACAAACAGATCGAGGTGCATTACCAATCGGTGATGAAATAAGACTAGTTAGTGTGTGTGAAATTTAGAAGCTTTTGAATTCTAATGGCCACGTAATTAGTTCAGCATGAATAAAGTGAGACATATGCAGCTATCGTGTAAGGCACAAGGGCACTATGTTTAAATGTTGTACGTGGTTGAATTTGAATTGTGGTATTGAAGATGGTTATGCAAATGTCAAAATCCTCCTAACATACACAAGACCCACCTAGCATGATTCATGCCTCTCATTTTTAACTTAGGAGAGAAGAATGGGCAAAGCATCGACCTTTCGTTGCAAAAAAAAATTCATATTGTTGAGTTATATAAGAAAATAAAAAGATACAGTTATTTAATTAGGTTAGTTAATTATGTAATTATAGACGAAATAGAGGATTTTTAGTTTTTATAATAATTATTTCTAAAAATATATTTAAGATAATTTATATTAAGTTTACAGTAAAAGTTATATCATTAATATATCAAAAGTAAACTTTAAATTAAAAGCCTACTAATTAATTAGAGATAAAAATATATAAGACAGAGAATACATCAAAGATGAAAGACCTATGATCTAACTTACATTAAACTCAAGTTAAACCCAACTTATTTTTATATAAGCTAGATAAAGCTTTTTTTTAAAAACCCTCCATTTAATTAAGAATACATAAAATTTTGCGTCATGCAATACGTTTTCTAAACCTATAAAGAAAAACTATTTAAATAAATACAAATAATACAATTACGATCTGATAATATTACTATTATTGCATTTAAATTTTATCATAATATTTTGACATTTATATATATTGTGAAAAATTAAAGTTCCACACCGTTATTGAGTATATAAGTGAGAGACAAATTTTACTCATTGAATTAGATTTTAAGGCTGAGTTAGATTCAAATTTACATTCTAAAAATCAGTTAAAAATAAAATTAAGATTGAGTATATAAGTGAGAGACAACCCTCATTCATTAAACTAATTTTTGGGGTTAAATTAGATAAAAACTCACATTCTAAATAATCTAAAAATATATTATATGATTGTTATTACATTTAAAATCTTATTTAGAGATATACTAGTATGTTTGTAATCTTATTTCATACACTTTACTGTGCAGTAGACTTTAATGGTAACGGATATACAGTAGACTTTGGGAGTTTTTTTTCTTCCTTTTTTTAAGAAGATAAGTCTGTCCTTTCAAATCATACGACTTATAAGTCCTAGCCTAGTTTTATTTCTATCTTCATTTCAAATTTGCTTTCTTAGAGCATCTCCAATGCAAGAAACTCATTTAGGTTTCTTAAGTAACTTTTTGTGGTCCCTGCAGTACTTTTTGTGGTTCCCACAGTGTTATGTCACAGTTAAGGAACTCACTCAATATTTTGCTCCAATGCAAGAAATCACAAGGAACTCAAAAAAATCCACATATTTATATTTTTTTAACAAAACTTAACATTTTTTCAATTTTCATAAATATAAATTAAAATAAATAAAACGAAATGCGTAACAATATAAAATAAAATTTTACATAATAATAAATAATTAAACACTACAACATCGAAATAAATAAAAAACCTAGACATCAAAAAAAATTACATAAATTTAGTTATTGTTATTTTCGTTTCCGAAACATTCCCAAATGTGTTCAACTAAATCTGCTTGGAGTTGTCGGTGTTTTTTGTTTGTCGTGAACATCTGCTCTCCTTTGAAGGTATGTTGATCTGATACTAGGGTGAGCACCTGAAGATACCTCGAATGTTGACGTGTTGTTACCTACATTATCGTAATCAATATTACTTTGATATGTGTCACGTTCGTCCTCGACAATCATGTTATGCAATATGATACATGCATAAATGATATTTTTCATTTTAGCAATATCCCAAAAACGTGACGGACCACGTATAATTGCGAATCGAGATTGGAGCACTCCGAACGCCCGTTCTACATCTTTTCTTGCCGATTCTTGCCGTTGAGCAAATAATTTTCGCTTTTCTCCTTGTGGCATTGAGATGGTCTTCACAAATGTAGCATAGTCTGGATAAATACCATCGGCTAAATAGTATCCCATATTATATTGGGTTCTATTCACTGTGTATTGCACTGTGGGAGCACGTGTCGACAAAACTTCATCAAACACATTAGATCCATTTAACACAGTAATGTCATTATTTGAACCCGCTGTACCAAAAAATGCATGCCAAATCCACAAGTTTTGTGATGCAACGGCTTCAAGAATGATTGTTGGGTTGCGATGATCACCTCGACAAAATTGACCTTTCCATGCAACAGGACAATTTTTCCATTCCCAGTGCATACAATCAATAGAACCTAACATACCTGGGAATCCGCGTGCCGCTCCCAGTTGTAGTAGTCGTTCGGTGTCTTCGTTACTTGGTCTCCTCAAGTACTGATTCCCAAATATGGTGCAGATGCCTGATACAAATCGCTCCAAGCATTCCACCGCAGTTGTTTCACCAATTCGAACATATTCGTCCACGCTGTCAGCAGGTGAGCCATAAGCCAAAATACGAAGTGCAGCTGTGCACTTTTGTAATGGAGATAGTCCTCTTCGACCCAGTGCATCGAACCTCGCTTGAAAGTACTCATCATGATTGCTGAGCCCATCTACAATACGAAGAAACACATGCCTTCGCATACGAAATCTTCGTCGGAACTGAATCTCTGTGTACACAGGAGTTACTGAGAAGTAGTCATTGAACAAACGATCATGACCTTCTTCACGATTTCGATGTACCACTCTTCTTTGCCTACGTCCGGCGGTATTGTCATGTAGTTGTTGTTGGCTCTGAAGTATCAACCTAATGAATTCTTCGTCAGTGTTGTCTTCCAATTCCTCATTTATCACTTGATCTAGAACTTGATCTAAATCACTGTTTGGATCCATTATATGGTATCTGAAGTGTTTGAAATGAGAGAGGTATATTGCGTACAACTAATTCAAACATGTAAAAATGATGAAATATTAGACATTTATATAGCTTCATTTCCAACGGCTAGTTTTTATAACGGCTAGTTTCCAACGGCTAGTTTTATAACGGCTAGTTTCAAACGGCTAGTTTCTAACGGCTTCTTTCCAACGGCTAGTTTCTAACGGCTAGTTTCCAACGGCTAGTTTTATAACGGCTAGTTTCCAACGGCTAGTTTCCAACGGCTAGTTTTTAACAACTTATTTCATAAAATAAAACTTTCAATATAACATACAACAAGGACCTACATTGTTAATGACTGCATACAAAGTAACTGAATAACAACTAATTCGAACATATGGACTAAACTTTAATTAAACAGCTTCTTCCTAATATGGTCACAATACTTTTCGTGGTCTTCACGTTGTTTATCTGACATGTTGGATGTATCCTTCATGAGAATTTCATACTGCATACGTCTTTCTTGTTCCTCCTTTAACTGAATGAGTTTTAATGTGTTTGCATTCTTCTCATTCATTACACTTTCTATACCAGATAAATCGATATTGCTAGAAGCTTCTTTGCCTTTGCTCTTTCTTTTTGCTGCTTTTTGTCCCATTGGGCGAGACACTGGAGATGGCTCATCATATTCTTCGACTTCAATGGGTGTCTCGGTGTTAGAAGACGACGAGTAATTTCCACTTGCAGAAACCTTTGTTCTTTTTGAAGAATTTGACATAAATTCTGCATCGAATTTTGGCTGATCTTTCAACAACAACCAAGCATGCTCAACCTCAAATTTTTTACCTGTATCCTGGGAGTAAATCAAGTGAGCATTAGCCATACAATCCTTTTCCGAACTTCCACTTCTCCGTTGCCTATCTGCTTGTTTGTAGCACCCATTAAACTTTTGTACTGCTGGGTGGATCCTATTCCATCGAGATTTCAATTGTGTCGAGCTTCTTTCACAAAATAACCCGCTTTCACGCACATCGTCATTGTTGTACGCATTTTTAATCCTTGCCCAATATTGCTTCGATGTTTGGTCGACGCCTGTTATTGAATCCTTTGACACATTGAGCCATGACCGGACGAGAATCACATCTTCTGCCACCGAGAATGCTGTACGTGTTTTTTTTTCCTCTATCGTTGTGGTCGCCCTCATCTAGTTGAATATTGTCTACATCGATTGTAGATTCAACTTCGTTGATAGGGGGTGAAATATTGGATAGAGAAGGCCTATAACACGTGCTTGGATTAATGGGGAGTGATGGTTGACTACAAAATTGTGGATTTTGACCGATAGGTGACTCTACATTAGATGGAGAATGCATATACCACATGTGTGGGGGCGGTGGATACATCATATACTGAGGTGGATTTTGCGAAGTTTCACTGGTTGGGGGTGGTTGAGGATACATAAAGTATGGCGGTGGATATGGTGGATTTGTAGAATTTTCGCTGGTAGGGGGTGGTTGATTTTGCAAAAAATTGTAACCACTTTGATAATTATACTGATTGGGATCCATTTCGAAGAAAAGAAAAATGATTGAGAATGGATGGAAACAATAAAAATTGCAACTATCAATTGAATTGTGTGTGAAGAAACACAACACATCACCCAAATTTATACCCATTTTCATTAACGGTCAATTTTTTTCAACGGATACAAATTGTAACGTTAACAAATTGTAACGTTAACATTACTTTTAATTTTTTAAAATATTTTTAATTTTTTCCGTTGAGGAGGCTAATGGATCTTTTATTTTTTTCATCGATTCTACCATTTTTTCTTTTATTTGTTGATTTTTTTACTTTGCAGAGGAAAAAACAATTCGAATCTTGCAAAAACACTTGCGTATTAATACATGGCAGAAATTTTAAAAAATGCTTACCTTATCTCTTCTATTTTTTGACAGATGCTTAGCTTTTATCTTAAAAAAAACCAGAAAGGTATTGATATTTATAAAAGAAAATGAGGATTAAAATTAGAGAAAATAGGATATGTATTCAATTAATTACAAATTGTGATGTAGGGTAAATTTGTTAATTTTAATAGTAATTATCTTACCAGTCATATTAAATATAAATTCTAATTGATTAATATTTTTTTTTTTACATTTACGATACATGTTCATTAAACTTTTAAAATAAACTTAATTTGGAAATCTAGCAGAGATATGTAATGCTAGTCATTTGGAATATATGTTCTTGCCCATTTACACCGTCCCTTCCCATTCCCAATTTTTTTCCTTTTTGCATTAACCTTCACTCTTCCTCTCTTCTTCTCCAGAAGCTTCCGGCCCCTTCTTCTCATTTTCTCCCTTCCGCTCCCTCTTTTCTCACCTCCACGCTCTCTCCTTCCCTTTCTCCTTCCGCGCCCTCTCTTCTCCCTCCGGCCCTCTCTTCTCGCGCCTCTCTTCTCCCTCTGGCCCTCTCTTCTCCCTTTCTCCCTTCCGCGGCCCTCTCTTCTCCCTTCCGGCCGTCTCTTCTCCCTTTCTCCCTTTCGCGCCCTCTCTTCTCCCTCCACTGTCTCTCCGACCTCGCCACAGCATCTCCGCCAACACCCTCGCCTCGCGCTACCGCTCGTGCCATAGCCGCCGTCGCTGAGGAAATCGCCGTCTCCGTTCTCGTCTTCCTCGACCAAGAGGTAGTTTACTTTCCCTCTTTATTTTGTTGTGGTGGTTGAGTTTATATTGTTATTTTATTGTGTAAGATTCGTTCCTTATATAAGGAATCATCCCTCTTTCTTCAAGCTTCCGTTCCGCCACGTCGGATTACTCCAACGCCATTTTTTTTTAAGATACGGTTCCTTGCCGTGAAGAAACCCTCCAAGCACCTGCGTTGGAGTTGCTCTTACACCCGTTTTTATTTGGTGAAATTCTTACACCCTCGAGCAAGGTCACACATACAAATTTTAAATATGATCCCAGAGTCCATACTTAAAGTGGAGTTTGAAGTCCAGATAACAAAAAAATATAAGGCCCAATCCAAAAAGGTTACAATTTGTTTTAACAAAAAATTGGATTTAACTAAATAAAATGAAAGAAAGATTAAGCAATTAATGAAATTAAAACTTGTTACAGTTGAGACTTCAACTGCATATTCAAAATAAAGATTCAAGATATGTCTCATAGGTCAAGTTAGAAACTAAAGATAATTTAATTATAACTAGGTCAATTCAATTGGGCTCAGTTGAAAGTAATGGAAAGTATATATTTCATTGAGATAGATTATAGGCATTTTTTTTTTTTTACAAACAAAACATTTAAGCCGAAAGCTTATTATTAATTCACTCTCCTACAAATAAAAAGACTCGCACAAATTCTGAGCGCTTGTTTGAATATTGTTTTCTTTATAAAACTTTATTCATATTATATTTTTTCGTTACACGTTTGAAACAAAAATTTCAAATATTTTTTTAAAATTAAAAATCAAAACAACTTCTTTAAGTTTTTCTTTTCTTTATCTTCTCATTAATGTTTTTCTCTTAAAAGAATGAAGAGTGATGTGGTTGTTAACTCATTACCATCATCATAACCCTTTTAATCCTTTAATTTTTATCCCTCTTTTTTAACTTATTGGAAGGTTTGATGACACTTCATGTACTAACAACAACAAAATGATGTGGTAACTATATCAATTCACAATGGGTAGTACATTAGCATTAGAGTGATATGTATTTTTAAATACATAATTTAGAGAGTGAGATTATCACTTTTCTTACTCTTTGAATTGATTTACTATGTATATTCTTCATTTTATTTTTTTTATCAATCATTCTTTAACAATTTTATTTCAATACAACTTTATTAAATATATAAAAAAAAACCGCATTCATTTACCAGGAAGTAGAATTGTCAAAAAAAATTACGAGGAAATAGAAAACTGAAAATTGAAGGTTAAAAATATCTAAAGGCCATCCATTTTATTTTTAGAATGATCATACTGAATTTTGAAAGTTCATCCAGCATACTGAATCTCATGTATATTACCTCAAATCTCTCACTACTACTAGACCGTTCATAGTGGTTTATTTTTTATTTTTTAAAAGACCATCCAGCACACTATATTATAAATAAAAAAATAAAAAAAATTCTGTTTACATTTTTTTTGGGTCCAGGAAAAAAAAAAATTGGTTTTGTAAGGCTGGGCACTTTAGCAGACGAAGGTGGTTGGGCCCCCATAAAGCATTTCATGGACCGGTTTCGTGAAACGATAGAAAAGAGTAAAGGAAGCCCTAGGCAATAAATAGAGAAGGTGTTCAAGTTGTGCAAAGGAGGAAGAGGAAAAGAGGATTGGAGGGTCGCCACGTTTAGCAACAACCAAACCCTCTCTACTCTTTCTTCTTCTCCTTCTCTTCGCTAGGGTTTTAGCTTCTTCCTCTTCACTTCTTCGTTCTTTTTCGCCTCTACAATGAGCAACGACAAGGACACATTCAACGTCGCCGATCTCACTTCTGGTAATCCACTCACTTTCCTTTTCTCCATTTTTCTTTCTTTTATGTTTTGCTTCACGCGTTTGGGCTTTTGTTAAGATTTTTATTCCTTGCTGAAGCTCTCAACGAGGACAATAGAGCAGACCTTGTCAATGCTCTTAAGGTCAGTATTCACTTTTTCTTTATTCTTTCTCTGTGAAGTTGAGATTGAGATTTTAATTTCTCAATTTTTTCAAGTTAATTTTACTGTTTGCATTGTTTATGCTTTTTTTTTCAATGTTTAATTGTGAGCAGAGCAAGATACAGAGTTTGGCTGGACAACACTCGGATATTCTAGAGTCTCTGTCGCCCAATGTCAGAAAGCGTGTTGAGGTTCTTAGAGAGATCCAGGTATAATAATCTGCAGCATTAACCTAGCTTGTTTGGATTTCTTGTTCCTGTTTGTTTGATGTTAATTATAGTTTTTCTTTTTAAATCGGTTGGGATTAGTAGATTTGAAGTGTAGTGAGTTCTGGTTATTGTTTTAAATTGGTCGGGATTAGTAGATGTGAAGTGTTGTGTGCCTTGCATGCAAGTTTTTATGTTGATTGGTGGCATATGCGTCAAGCATTTTTATGTTTTGGAACTTCCACCATGTCGTTGTGTGCTTGTTTTCAAGATTTTTTCCCCCCTAACCTGCAGGGCCAACATGATGAATTAGAGGCAAAATTTTTTGAGGAGAGAGCAGCTCTCGAGGCCAAATACCAAAAATTGTATCAACCACTTTACACAAAGGTAAAGCTAGGAAGTTTCATTTTAATGTTATAAGCTCTATGTATGATGTGTAGCATAATTCAGTTTCATAATCTGCATCTTTAACCATGCGATTTTCTTTTAATAGATTTTAGAATTTAAAGACAGTGATTCTGAACTCTGTTGGGACTGTGGATGTAATAATTAATATCTTTATTTTGACATTGTTATGATTGAATGCAGCGGTATGAAATAGTAAATGGTACTACGGGAGTTGAAGAAGGGGCAGCGAAAGAAACAACACCTGATAATGAAGAGGATCAAGGTAATAATTACAAATACATGAATTTTGTCTATTAACAGTGTTTCAATTCCATAATACTTGATACGAGAATTTGCTTGTGTAGAGAAAGGAGTGCCTGCATTTTGGCTTACTGCTATGAAAAACAATGAAGTGTTGGCTGAGGAGGTTAGTATGTTGGGTTCAATAGTTAATTTTAATTTTATAACATTCGTCCTGTAGCCAATTTTCATGTTTAGTAGTCTCATTGTTTCCTTATGAAACATAGATTTCAGAGCGTGATGAAGGTGCTCTTAAGTATCTCAAAGATATCAAGTGGAGCAGGATAGAAAACCCTAAAGGATTCAAGCTTGAGTTTTTCTTTGATACCAACCCTTATTTTACCAATTCTGTCTTGACAAAAACATATCATATGATTGATGAGGATGAACCAATATTGGAGAAAGCAATTGGGTAAGCTTTACTACTGTTATTATTATTTTTTTGACAGGAATTATTATTATTATAAATGTTACCATACCTGTTATCACCCTTGCTAGACTACTATCATGTCAGAAGGGTTGGCTTATTCTCAAATAATGATTGTTTGCTGATTTTTTAATTTTTTTTTTTATATCTTTCAGGACTGAAATTCAATGGCACCCAGGAAAATGCCTGACACAGAAGATTCTTAAGAAAAAGCCTAAGAAGGGTTCGAAGAATGCTAAACCAATTACCAAAACTGAAAATTGTGAAAGCTTCTTCAATTTCTTCAATCCCCCACAAGTTCCTGAAGATGATGAAGACATTGATGAAGATGCGGTATTGATATTGATTTTAGATAACAGAGTAGAAATAAAAATAAGTAATTTGTGATTTTTATACTGTTGTTATTTGCAGAACTACTTTTTTTTTAGCTTTGATTCATTTCTTTTAACAGGCTGAGGAACTTCAGAATCAGATGGAACAAGACTATGACATAGGGTGAGCTTAATTGCCATTTACCTATGTTAGTTGTGGCTTGTATTAAGTTTCCCATATGTTAAATATTTGCTGCTTAAGTGTAATTGTTGACTTTTGTTGCAAACCATGCATCTTTGGTATTTTGTAATCTTGATGTTTGAATCTTGATGAATTGTCATACTTGTTTAGGTCAACAATAAGAGACAAGATTATTCCCCATGCTGTATCATGGTTTACTGGGGAGGCCATTCAAGGGGACGAGTTTGGAGATCTGGAGGATGATGAGGACGATGAAGATATTGAAGAGGACGATGATGAAGATGACGATGATGAAGATGATGATGATGATGAAGATGATGAAGAAGAGAGCAAGACTAAAAAGAAGGTATGACAGTTAATTTCTTTAAAGTGCTAATACCCGTGGTTTGTTTTCTATTGAGGTTTGAATCTTAATGGATTAATGGATTTTTCGTTTTTTTTTTTGGGATCCCTCTGTTGGTTTCAATTTATCTGTAATGTTGCTGCAGTCATCAGCACCTAAGGTACGAAGTTTTGATTTCATGATATATGTGAAGTGTTGTATGCTACTACTGAAACACAGGATTTTTATAATTGTCATTTTTTCCCTTGATATTATTTTAACTTTGTTTTGGCTTAATGATGTTAGTTGAGTTATAGATTTTCATTCCCCCCTCCCCCCCACTGGCCCTTAATTTTACATGCCTGATTTTCATGTTTATTGTGTAAATCTTCAGAAGAGTGGAAGAGCACAGCTTGGTGATGGCCAGCAGGGTGAGCGACCTCCAGAGTGCAAGCAGCAGTAGAAGTATTTATGCAGAATGTCATTTATGTAGTTGAGTTTTGTTGGTGTTCGAGAATGTCTAATGTGAAAGTGGGTTTCATGTTTTTTTAATGTTTCTTAAATTGATTTTCCTCCCTATATCTTGGTAGTCCGAATTTGTTGAGTCCCTTCTCTTATTTTGCGCCTGGTAGAGAGAATGTGGTTATAGGTAGATATGCTGTGTTTTGTTTATGCTGGAATTTGTATTGCCATCAGGTATACTTGATTATAGTGTGCTTCAGCTAGTAATTTTTGCTGTTATAAGAACTTGAGTATAGCTCGATCAACATTGTTTTAAGTATTTGAAGGAAGTCTATGTAAAGTTTTACGTTAAGGTTTATGTTATTGAGTTTATTATTGTTAACGCCACAAAACAATGTCAAATTTTGACGCCGATTTTCTTTTCGTAATATGGAAACAAATTGGACGATTTCTTCTACAAATTTAAACGGACCACAATGTTTATACACACTAATGTTTTTTTTTTTGCTGAATAATAAAAAGAATGTATATTATTAGTTTTCCTTGTTAAATTTTAATCGTTTTGTCATCAGTAACGCTATTGAGTTTATTCATGCTCACTGGGACTAAGAAACAAAATATATATGAGAGTTGCCCTCGATAAATTTTAATATCATTTTGATAATTAAGAAATAATATTTATGAAGTCATTACTTTAAAATCTATATGTATTGGTAAAAAAACCTTGAACATGGTCATTGATCAAAATTTTAACTTTGATTATATGTATTTTTTTTATTTAATATCATTCTTTGTTTTTATTTCTGTTTTTTTTTCATCCAATGTGTGCAATAGAAACATTTTTTTATTGGTAAAAGAAAAAGACCTAACATGAAATTTATAATACTCATGTATTTGTTCAAGTTATTGAGTTAAATTCCTTTTATAACCAAAATACAATTTCTTGTACAAATGTTTAATAGAATCATGTTTGTGTGGGAAGAGTAACTTTGGAAAGCCAACCCACGTCGGTAGTGTCAATAGCACTTCTGGTAGTGTGAATAGTAATTCCCCCTGGTAAAAAAAGTGGAGGCCCATTGACAGGCAGGAAATTGAGAGGGCCGTCCCAGTACCACACTACCGCAGTCTCCACAGAACAAACGCCTCCGTGGCGCTGTCCTCTCTCCCTCTGCTCTGTTCTTTGCCTGAACCCTCTCTGACTGAGTGGTGGAATGAAATGGAAAAAGAGAGGGAAATCAAACAAAACGCTCCTTAATAAAACCCTAAAAACAGATAATCAAATATTGTGACTTGTTTTTACTTCATGACATGTTGTCCCGTTCCGTTTTCCTTCTTCAAAATTTGTTCTTCCTTTGAACCCCTCAAAGTTAAACCTGCTTCTATGGCGAGACTGCTTCGGTACACTTCCCTTCTCACACGCTCCCTATTTGTCCCTAAGGTTCCTACGCGCCTATCTTTCTTCGTTATCACAGGATTTTGTTTATGCACTGTGATCATATTTTTGTCACCAAACACATGTTACAGTTCTCTCTTTTCTTCTTCTGGTTTATGCATTATTCTCATTTGATGGATTCTATTGCACTTCTCTTTCATAATATGTTTTTATTATTTATTTTTTTATTTTTAAATTAATATGTGTGGTGCTGCTGGGAACCTAAGTCACAGGAATATTTTCTCTTCTAACAAAAGATAGGGGTAAAAAAAGAAGCAACGGCCATTTTGTCGGTCATGGTCATGGATATTCATATAACCATTTTCCCTCACGTTTTGCATCTTTTTCCTATGCTAGTTTCTGATACTGATGATATTGGTGCATGATCAGTTCTTGCTTTCATATGCAGGGCTTTAAACTAGGAATGATTGGCACTTCTCAGATTTTGAGCTTTTCGTCTAAAGGTTTATTGCATTCTCGTGCTGTCCTTCCTTCCCTTTTAATTTATATTTAAATATTATGCACACTACTGAAGAAGATATTATCACATGCTTTTGAAAATTTTAAAATATTAACTGTCAATACATGGGAAATGTTGAAACCAAGTCTACTCTATTGTGGTACTTGCTGTAATTTATATTGAACAGAATTTATAATAATCATGAGGAGGCGTTTGGCTTGGTTAGTCCAGTTAAGCTCATGGTGCACGGTGCTGGATAAGGGAATTTTTTAAGTTCTTAATAATTTGGACATCCGAGTTGACGTATTCATGTGATGTGTTGAACCAAACCACGGCAAAAATTTATACCTGTTTATTACATGATTTTTTGTGTATTTGAATAATAGTAAGCACAAATAAATTAGGAGTCTCTGTTTATTAGTTGTGCAATGTTTATCTCATTTTCCCCTTTTGTTAGGCATCCTACTGTGACTTAGGTGCAATGTACTATAGGATGAATGAGTAACTGGTGTTTGAGGAGGGTTGCATGAGAAGTAGCAGCACATGATGTGAAAATCAGCACGGGACCGCTGTGTAACCTTGTGGTCATGTGGTCATGTGGCAAGGTGGGAAGGGAATAATTTAGGGGATTGTTTAGATGGTTTAGTAGAAAAAGGAGGATTAAAAAGAGAGAAGGGGGGGGAAGAGAGATGGAGGAAAGAAGCAAGTTTGGAAATATTGGGAGAGAACTAGGACTCGAGAATGGCATGAGTATTTGTATTTTCTTGTCTGGAGAGAGTTCATACCAGTTTCTGTTCAGGTCTATCTCTGCCATTGATGTCATACTGATATAACTAAAAGTAGCAGATTTATAGTAAATAGTGTAGTTTTTCAGATCATTCTGCTCTAGTTTCCTATCATCTCTGATTTTTTGTTAAAGTTTGTACTTATTTGAACTTGACAACATTTTTTCATTTCTACACCTAAAGGTAGAAGGCGCTCTAAATCTGATGGAAGTGACTCAGGTGAAGAAAACATGTCTAAGAAAGAGTTGGCCCTTCAGCAAGCTCTTGATCAGATCACTTCCGCATTTGGAAAGGGATCCATCATGTGGCTTGGTCGTTCTGTCTCACCAAAAAATGTACCTGTTGTGTCTACTGGTTCTTTTGCTCTTGATGTAGCACTAGGAATTGGTGGTCTTCCAAAGGTATCATTAGATCCTTACATTAATAGGTTTCTTGTGCATTTGTTTCATGTGAATAAACTCTTAGCTTTTTTTAATACATCTAACTGTTTGATGGTGACAAAGCTTTCTATTTTTCCCCAATTTGTGTCCATAGGGACGTGTTGCGGAAATATATGGTCCAGAGGCTTCTGGAAAAACAACTCTTGCTTTACATGTGATTGCAGAGGCACAAAAGCAAGGAGGTTATCTTCATATAATACGCTTACAATGATATTGTAATGTCTATTGCTTTTGGTTGTATTGGATTTAGGATTAGGATTAGGATTCTAAATTCTGTAGACGTGACGATGACCTTGTCATGATAATGGTTGCCACAGTCTCGCAGATGATTTAATCTCCCTCTGTCCCTGCTCTTTATGTTTTGGTAGTGGTAATACTGTGATTTTGTTTTCTTATGATTTCTTAGTGTATAACTAAGTTTCTTAGAATACCCATTGCGACCAATATTTGTTTTGAAGTGGCAAATTTATGGTTTGATTCTATACCTGGTTATGTTCTGCTTTCACTTTTTTTTTTTCACAATTAAAGAAGGAAGAGATATACTCTGTCTGATTTAAATTCTACAAAATACGTGTCTTGGGGGGTTGTGTTAATTTAATAGTGAAGATGAACAGGCCTATATATTAGTTCTTTGATTTACTTGTTAAGGATCTTTGTTAAGAATTTTGCAGTTGGTTTATGTAGAGATTGATATGATTGTTTCGTACAGGCTATTGTGTCTTTGTCGATGCCGAGCATGCCCTTGATAAGACACTTGCAGAGTCTATTGGTGTGAATACAACAAACTTGCTTCTCTCCCAACCTGATTGTGGTGAACAAGCACTAAGTCTTGTGGATACCTTAATCCGTAGTGGTTCAGTTGATGTAATTGTTGTTGACAGTGTAAGTATGAAGCTCTTTTTCTTTTGTTTCTGTTAATACTTTCCCTGGTTTCATTGTAACTCATTAATGATTATATTATAAGTGGTAACCTACTAATGTCCTTATCTATTATAGGATCCGTTAAATCAGTGTATCAAGTGGCATATTTTCACCATCTAATATTGTAGGAAAGTGATTTTAGCCAATCACTGTTGAATTAGGCCTAGTCATTGTAAACTACACATCCTATAAAAGTTATTTATTGGTGTAAGTATTTTAATTTAATTTTTGCGTGTAGGTGGATCCCCATACCTAAATCTTGTTTTTAATGATCTTATCACCTGGAGATATTTCTGGCATCCTGTATTATGCAGAAACTAGTGTGCTTGATTATAATATAAGTTCAAGGGAGGATGAGAATATGAGATAAGGCAATGTGGAAACTGGAACGTTGTTCTGGAAAGGATGCATTCTTAAGCATGGACATAGGGTCGAATTCAGAAGATCTTAACATAAAATTGTTATTATTTTTAAATTTTTACATTTTGTCCTCTTAAACTTTCTTTTGTAGACTTGTTGATTTGACAGTGAAAAGAATAAGAAAATTTTTGGTGTTCCTCTTGAACTTACTCTGTACTTCTCCCTGTTGTTTTTATTTTTTATTTTACTTGTATATGGTTTCTACTTTGTATTTCAAATCTTGTTTGATTAGTTTAAATACATGTCTATTAACTTTTGCAGTCTTTTCATGATAGGTGGCTGCTCTTGTTCCTAAAGGTGAGCTTGATGGTGAAATGGGTGATGCTCACATGGCAATGCAGGCTAGGTTGATGAGCCAGGCTCTTCGAAAATTGAGCCATGCCTTGTCACTTTCTCAAACTATATTAATTTTTATAAACCAGGTATCAGCTAAAGTTGTTAACAGCAATGCTGTCAATTTTATTAAGGTCAGATTATGAATATCATTCAATTTGAACCTGCGCAAGTTAGTCTGTATAGGAAACTTTTGTTTGGGTTAGTCTACCCTCTACTAATTTGATCCTTGGTCTATGACTATATTCTTGACTTATGCCGAGTAAAGTTCCACTACCATAAATCATATATTTATTAAACTTTTTTTCTCTCCCCCCCCCACCCTGACTTTGTTCTGCTGCTTTCCTTAGCTTAATGTAATTGTTTAGATTCAGTTCATGGTCTTTCTTTTTAAATTTTAATGCATTTAAAGTTGCATGCGTCCAAAATTTAGGGTATAATGTAAATCTTAGATACTGAAAGCTATTAATTGCTGGAACTTCACCGGTCTATTTTTTTTTTTCCTTTTCAACATCAACATCAACATCAACAACACCTTTAATCCAAGTTAATTGGGTCAGTGGTAAATGAACCCAATGATAGATCGGAAATAAAACAAAGAAAGAGAAAGGGAGAGGGGAAGAAAAAGTGAAAATAAGACAAGAGAGGAAAAATAAGCTAAAAAAAGAGGGTGAAAGGAGGAAGGGAGAAATGAAGAGGAAAAGAACTAAAAAAATATTAAGGAACAAAAAATAAATATAAATATTAAGGAACAAAATAGTTGGGTTTTATTGCTGGTAAATATTCCAATAGCGCTAAACTTAAAAGATGGAATGGAATGTGTTGATGTACTTTTGCTTTCGAAATTATCCAAATTGTTTGAAAATACTAATTATGTACTGGCCATGCATTGGCCAGACCTGGATTTGACAATGTCTTTCTGATATAATGTTTTTATCCTAAAGGATGTTAAATGATTTGGATAATGTTTTCTTTTACTGTTTGTATATTCTGAAAGAATTTATTATCTTTTCTGTGTGTATATATCTATTTTCTTTTGGGTGGAAATACTTTTATTCAAATTACCCGAGGGATGTGTGTCTTTTATTAACAACAATTCTTTTGTATGTTTCTCCAGGTGAGGTCAAAGATTTCAACTTTTGGGGGATTTAGTGGGCCTACTGAAGTTACTTGTGGTGGGAATGCATTGAAATTCTATGCTTCAGTGCGGCTAAATATCAAGAGAATAGGGTTTGTCAAGAAGGGTGAAGAGGTATTCATAATTCTTTTTTCTGTCATGCTTCCTTCTATAGTATTCACATCCCTTTTCAAATGTTTTTATTTATTTAAAAAAGCAAATATGCAAACTTAGTTTAATGGAATCAGCAATGTTCTGTTCTAAAGTAGGCTCTCTTTTTTTAATCTATGTTCCAACTTCCAAGTTGCTTCATTTGGTTGATATGCTTTGGACACGAGTGTTGTGGATGTCGAGCTTTTGAACTCTGATATTCTTTAGGTAGCTAAACAAATGAGTAAGGAGCAAGAACTATAACCTCAAATAAACTTATTGCAATCTTGATAATTTACTAGCAGTTCTGACCCATTCATTATAAAAAGAGGAGAATATAAATTAAATGTAGTTGCTTGTTTGTTTATTGTTCAAATTCTTTAGTCTTTCATAATCAATGTATTCCGTATCCTGCAGTAAAGTAGCTGTTGGTGCTTAGTATGGAGTATAAATTGTAAAAGAGAAAATATATTAGCATTAGTCATTTGAGACCAATCTTGTAAATTTTTTGGGGGGAAGACCTTCGTCATCAATTCAGTTCTTTTGGCAAAACTGGTTGCTTGACACGTGGTTAGATTGTGCAAGAAATTGTCCGATGTAAAATACTAAATGCGTTGAGTATCTTTACTTTTTAGTGCTTTAACCATCCATGCAGTCCCTACCTTTGGATTGTGGATATCTATTGGTAGTTAAGCAAACGATTTTGTTTGTTCATTGGATGATTGATCGAATGATGTCCTGTATAGAAGCTAGAGCTTTTTGCTATCTATCTTGGATACAACTTTTTTCTTCTTGCACGTAATGTTTTATACATTATCATTGCTTGTGCCATAATTTGGGCATTTTAAGATTGCATTGAATTCATTAGGTCTAATTTCTGGTACGAATATCCTTTTTGGATTTTTATTTGTACAGATTTTAGGAAGTCAGGTTCTTGTCAAGGTTGTGAAGAACAAGCTTGCCCCTCCGTTTAAAACTGCTGAGTTTGAGCTTGAATTTGGCAAAGGTATATGTAAAGAAACAGAGATTATAGATTTGAGCGTAAAACACAAACTCATCTCAAAGGCTGGTGCCATGTTTTACTATAACGAACATAGTTTCCGTGGTAAGGATGCCCTAAAGAACTTTCTGGCTGAGAATCGAAGTGCATTAGAAGAACTTGAAATGAAGCTCAGGGAGAAGCTTCTTAATGCTGAGACAGAAAAGATGCAAGAGTCGGATGTAATTAATGGATATGTTACAGAAGAAATTGCAACAGTTGATTCTACTAATGACGATGTTACAGAAAAAAATGCAACAGTTGATTCTACTGACGAAGAAGCTGCAGCTATTGTTGAAGCATGATTTTGTGGATGAACATAAATTATGGATCACCCTATTTTCCTTTCCTCAACCTGGATCCTGTGATTCATATATGTCGTAGGTCCTAAGAAGCAATTCATGGCCGAATGCTTCTAGTTTGGAATCTCATTCTTGCTTGCGGTCAAATGTTTAAGTCATTGTACTAGCTGTAAATTCAAATTTTCGGTCATTTTATATAGGCCTAGTCGTATGGCACATGTAAATTGAGAATGAAATGGACTAACTGCATAGGACGCTAGGTACTAGGTACTCGAGTGTTGAGTCATCGCCAACCAATTATTTGTAAGGAGTTTGCTATGCAATTTGTAGGATGATGCATACGTTTCTCATAAATCAATTTGTGTATTGTGTTGTAAGATAAAAGTTATTATGATAAGAAATTAAATAATGATAATTTGTACATAAAATATTATGTGACTTATGTAACTATTGAGTTTTTATTGTTTAAAAAGTTTAGTTTTGCACTGATTAAACCACTTTTCTTTTTACTATTTTTCTAATAATCTAATTTTTTTAGTTATTTTGATCAACATATATAATTAAAAATGTTTTATTTATTTTTAAATGATGAAACATGTTATCTTCATTTTTCCAATTTATTTTTTAAAATTATTTATGCACATATAATAGTATGTTGTGCGAGAGCTTGTTTTTTTATATGATTTTATTAACTTAAATATATTTTTAATTCGTAAATATGATTTTTATTTCACTTCCTATAAAATTTATTTATTTTAATTCTTAAACTTATAAAAACCATGTTTTTTAAATTATTGGTGAGAAGCTAAAATCATTCGATTTTTGTTAAATGTAAGAATTAAAAATAAATAAATAAATAATTTTAGGGAGTGGAAACAAAAAATATCATATTTCCATGATTAAAAATAAATTCAAACTAATTTTTCAGCATGTTGCAAGTTAATCCTAGCATATTGCTGCTTCTGCAGAAGTTTTCCTAGTTGTCATAAGAGTCATCTTTTCTTCATTTGAAGGCAAGTTCTCACCAGGAATAGGATTCTCATGCATTAAATTCAATACAACAGTATCTTGAAGAACATATCAAGTTGTTTGCAGATGCTTGCGCTTTCGTTTAACTGATTTTGTTTAGAATAATGGTTTAGACTGAATACTCAGTCTAGATGTGCCTGAAATAATTTGATATCAATTTCTAGACGTTCAGGTCTTTGCGTAACACAACGAGATGATGAAAGGCTTGATAATCAATGTCTTCTGTATTCATAGCGTGAAGTAGATATAGCTCCTTTTAATTCTTCCATGGAGTCACAGATTATAGTGTCCAGTCTCATTGAACAAGCATCTCTCATAGTGTTACATCCACTTAAATAATAAGCCAAGTGTTGGAAGAATCCAAGGTGGGTCTTGAGATTTTTGGTATCTGCCAAACCAAAAAATTGAAAATATTAAAATTTTATTTGTGATTATGTCAGAAGGTAAATTAATTAATTTTATTTTGTTTTAAATACTTCTATACAAATTATTAATTATTTATATTATCATTAATAACAACTTTTAAAATAATACTAATTATTCATGTTATCATTATATCAAATAATTTTGATTGTAAATAAATTATTAATGATTTTTACAACAAAATAATTTTAGACAATATTTCAATAATTATAAATGCATAATTTTTTTTATTTGTTCATGAAAAAAAGATGGATCTAAGGACTGACCTTGAGAATCATCATATTTTAGAAAAGTTTCAATTTTTATTATTTTCTTTTATATTCATAACTTATCCATCTTTATATTTTATCGTAAACTGAACAAAAATAATTCTTTAGACTCATGTTAACATAACTAAATTATAATATTTTATAAAAATATAATACTTATATAAATTAAATAATTTTTTTATCATTCCTCTAAACATGGGACCTTAAACGCTTGCTCAACTAAACCGTATTCAGGCCACCACCGGAAAAAATCCAAGGAAGCTGAGTCAATGTGTACTGAATTCTCTTTTAAACATATTAATTCATGTCATAAATTTATCAGTGAACTAACATTATATAAACATGACAAGTTTAGCCTATATTTGTACATGTGATTATTATTTTTTACATTGGACTGGTTTACAAGATCGTATTTGTTCCAAGTCCTGAGCTAGCTTTGTCACATCTCCAACAAAAGGAAAGGATTAATTAGGAGACTTTGACTCTATTCTTTTGATTTTTTTTTTCATGCTAGCCTTTCATATAAATTCCCCCTGTTTGATCTCATTTTTTAGAGATGACTTAGATTATCAAAGTCAATGGGACCACAAGGAAAAATCATCTTTCTCTCTTATTAGCTGTTCGATCACTTCATAGTGTAAACGTCATTACGTTGACTATCTCCGATAATGCTCACGTGCAAAGAAAAATGGATTCTTTTTATTTTCATTTTTGTTTTTTCTATGTATGCCTGTGTGAATGTCATCGACTACTCTTGCTAAGAAATGTCACTCATAAACTTTGTAACTACGATGTGTGACATGCTAAAATAAAATTCTGATTCATATTTTATTCGAAGTTGAATATTAAAGATTTTGGACGAGTAAAACCTTAGAATAGTCTAAATGAACTATTTTATGAAGATGAATACTCTTATAAATAAGAATTAAGAATGCAATGTGATGAAGTGTTCAGACGTTTGTTTTTTTACTCAGCAAATTAAAGATATATATTGATAAAAAGGATACCCAAACCTATATTCAAATGGTAGACACCATCTCATAAGAGAATATCTCCTGATATAAGATTACTCAATATTAATATAACTATATAAATATTTAATAACCTAGGATATACAAAAAATGGCTGATTTCAAAAATAATATAAATTAAATAATTAATTTGAAATTTGGAGTAGCTTAAAAATAAATTAGAGATTTGGTGCACTCAAATAAGTCCAAATTGGACGTGTCTCCGTCCGTCTCTAATTCAGTCGCTAACACTTCTTTATAGAATATTGGGTTTTTTTTAAAAAATTCATCTCTAATTCAGTCGCTAACACTTTTTTACAGAATATTGTGATTTTTTTTAAAATGTGTTGCGACCACAATATTGTGATTTTTTGATTTTTTTTGAACTGAAAACGTTTAAAAATTTACAGTATAATTTTGGTAAATAAATATACCAAAAAAATTACTTAATTTAGGTTAATTTTTTATTAACTTTGTTGTTCAAATTAATTACTATATATAATTAAATATGTATATAATTTTTAATTCACCCATGATTGTTTAAGTTGATGTTTTTATTTTTACATCTTAATGTCTGCAAAAATATTAGCCCAAATTAGGTGTACGATATGTCTTTCAAATGCTCATAGCCCAAATTAGGTGTACGATATGTCATTCTTCTCTCAATTTCGAGTGTCTGGCCACCGATTTCGCCTCAATCGGGTCAAAAGTTATGACCGTTCGAAATTCGCTCAACACTGTGCATCCCTGACACGTGTCACAATCAGGTGAAACACGCATCATCTAGGCGTGTTTAAACATGCCCAAACCAGACGTGTTTGAATGCACCAAATCCTCAATTTGTTTTAAAACTACCCCAAATATCAAATTAATTATTTAATTTATATTATTTTTAAAAGTCAGCCACCAAAAAATCTATCTTTCAAAAAAGAAATAAAGAATTACCCAGCACATAAATCTTCCCCGCCATTAAACCAATCGAGTGTTCAGACATTTGTGACAATTTGTCAAAGTACTCTAGATATTTGGAAAGAATTTATATTTGACAAGAAAGTCTGGAGTAGAGAAAAAAGTTCTAAATTTGTATGGAAGAGAAGATAAAAGCAAAATAAACTTTTGTTGAAAAACCATTTTCTCTATTTTTTTTCTTTCAAAATTTGTCTTTAACCAATAAAAAATGTATCAACATTTATATGTTTTTAATTTTTTTTCACTCACTTAGACACACCATAAAAAATGTCCTATAAAAAGAAATTAAAGTTACAACTTGTAATGGAGTTCATAAAAAAAACAGATGAATTCAATAAATAAATAAATATATATATATATATATATATATATATATTTAATAACAACATATTGAGTCTTAAACACCTTAAATTATTATTATTGATATTTTTAACAAAGCTAACAAATTAAATAATATTTATTGATAAAAAATACATGCATATAATTAACATAATCAGAATAAAAAAATTGCTAAAAAAATTCGATACAAAGGGTAATATTTTTTTTTTGTTAAACAAGTATTGATACAAAATAATTTTCATTGAGAGAATACTGACTAATCTTTGTTGATTATCATGAGTATACATAAGGTATTTATTTTTTCTTCTAATATGATTTATTTCATACCCTATATCACTTGATTTAGGGACACAAACCAATATCACTAATAAATTTATGTAAGGTAAAAAAAAAGACAAAAACTTCAACTATAAAATTACTGAACTTGAATGTAATTTATTTTAAAATTAAGCTTGTCTGAAAAAGTTTCAAATCCTATCATTGGGTAGTCACGATCCTACTTTTTTAATGAATCCTTAAAATTATAGAATTAAATTGAGTCGATAATAAAATTTGTTCATCCATATTCATGACTAACAATTATAATGACATCGATATTGATTAATACAAGTGATAATATTTTATATTTTTTAATCAAATGATTTAAAATTTCAATTTCAATTTTAAGTATGAAATAAATTATGTTAAAAAGAAAATATTCATTTTGTGTAAAAAAAAAAAAATCGTGGCCTCAACCTTCCTTCTTCATGATTGGGTGTAGATATGTTAAAGGAGAAAAAAAAAAAAGGGAAACCAAGCTTGAAATATTCTTTTAGTCCTTTAAAAAATTAATTTTGAATGAAATTAATTTTATAAAATTAATTTTAAATTTTTTAGATGTTTTATTCCAAAATATATAAACGAATAATGGAACTCGAAATAAACTTTCTAGTCCAATATAAAAAATATCCAAAATTATTTTAATTTAAACTTAAAAATAATTATTTAATATAAAATCAAACATAATTATTTACATAAAATTACATATTTTATCATGATTTTTACTTATTCAACAATCAACATGAGTTCAATTATTCAACAATCAACAAAGACAAATCGTTAACTTAAAACTTACTATTAATAATCCTCAAAATATTCTCTCTATCAAGTGTATCAAGTGGTACATTAATTTCATAAAAAAAGGTGGTAGATTAATCATGAACATGAACATCTGGCGTGTATATATATATATATATATATATATATATATATATATATATATTATTGCTCCAGTGGTTGCCATTGTATTGTGTCAGCAACTACTCTTCTTACTGCTTCCTCGAAGGCATGCTCGTCCCATTCAATTCCCTGCAATGAAAAGCAAATATACATAGAGACGATTATTCTTCCTTCATCTTCAATCAAATTAAACATTCAAAACGCTTAATAACTTTTTAATTTGGGTTGTTGTCTTTTGAATAATTAATTGGCCATGTCTTCTATGGGTACCCTCATGGAAAATTAAAAGCGATGTTAATTGATGGCAACTTTATCTCTATATAATTATGTTTAACTCTTTCTTATTCACAATTTTATATTTTAAAAATAAATTTAATCAATAACAACGTACTCCATATGTGTTAAAAAATATTTTACTAACAATATTCTTCCTCTATTTTTTTTTATCAACAAATAAAATTCATTCAAAAAGAGGATAAGGGTATAAGGGTACCCAACCCATAACAAAAACAGAATCACAAACAAATTCTGTATATCTTCTTCCCAAAAAAGGAAACTATCCCAATTATATAATGTCATTCAGACTATATTTGTCAAATCATTTTAATTATTTTTTAAACTTTTTTATTAATTAAAAAATTTATTTGACTATTTGATAAATATTTTTTTAAATAGTTTAACTATAATGTTTTTTAATATATAATTTAAAGTAATATTTTTTAACATACTAATAACATGTATTTTTTTATATTTATTTCCTTTTTGATATAAAGTTAACCAATTCGCTGCGTAAAAGATTTGTATGCAAATAAACTACTTAAGTTTATAAATTTTATACAAATTAAAATTATCTATTTTTTATTTAATTGCAATGTTTTATTTTAATGGATAATATATAACTTAAAATTAAATATAAGCAAATGGTCATTAGTAGCTAGATAACATGTAACCCTAGCTACCCAAAGAAAACAATTAATTTTAACATGAACGAACTACTACATACCTCAATTATCCTCAGTCTGAAGGTTAATTGGTTAATGGCTGTCACTCCTGTAATATGGTTGTTTGCGTCCATGGAAACAAAGTTTACGTTCTGAACCCTTTCTAAGAATTCCAATAACCGAATCAATACATCAACTTGACAACTTTCTCCCCTCACCGTTACTTGCAAGTCCACCATTTGCTCTTCTGATGAACTTGATGCCGATACATGCGAAATCCCAACATTCAATCTTTCATTTGAGGAGCTAGGTTTAGCTTTGTTTTCTTCAGTACTAGTATCTGTAGCTTCTTTGGCTGATAAAACTGTCATCAACTGCTGATTTCTCATGTTAAGCTTTCCAATTTCATCCATCAATGATCTCATTGTCTCCATTGCTGTTGTAAGGATCGTTGCTTTGTTTTTCTGAACCATCCAAATTAAAGTTCAAACCATATATATATATTTGACATTTTTTTTGTAAAAAAATAATAACAACACGTATCAAAATGTTATGAGCATTGCATTGCTAAATTACAAATTACAAGAGAAGTGTTGAATTGAAGTTTGATATATACCTTAGTTCCTGGAGGAAGAAGTGCTTTAAGTGCCTGAAAATTCTCATTGAGTTTTTCACGCCTTCTTCTCTCTGATATGGTATGCCGCTGGTGCTGGTGCTGGGTACTAATGGGACGTGATGCAGGTTGAGTAACGCATTCTCTCATTCTCGTTAAATTATTTAAGTTTCTAAAGAATTCAAATGATCTTTTCTGTAGGCTTTGGCTGCTAAAATTGGATCCCAATTGGGATGTTATATTTGGGTTCAATGTATCTGGTCTATATTTATTGAAAGCGGTAGCTCCTGGATGTACCACTGAAGTATACTTAGGCACAAATTGGTGGGGTTGATGTTGCTGAGAAGTTGAAGTTGAAGAAGAAGACATAACACTGATAAATGCTTTTACTATAGCTTCATGTTCACCCTCTGGTGTGGGCAAATAACTTGGAATGACTGGAACTAAATCTAATGCTTGGTACTGTGGGCTAGTTTGTGTTTGTGTTAGTGTGGGAAGGGTTTGAGGAAAGTGGGACTGAGAAGTGCCCGGAATACTACTGAGTAATAATGAAGATGAACATTGATCAGGGCTACCCGTGGATAATGACATGAAAGAAGATGATGACGATAAAGGTGGATTTTGACCTGTTGTTGATTGTGAATGTATATAGAAATCTTGCGGAAATAAATTTTTAAGTGTTGTCTGAATGTCAACCTGTATAGGACACAAGTTAGTTTATAATTCAAAACAAGATTGATTAAATAGAATTATATAATTAAGTATGCATGCATGCATATATGATATAGTAATATAGTTTGCTTAATTACTTGAGAAATGTTGGAGAACCCAAGCTCAATTTCTCCGTTTTTGCACCCCATGAAAACAGCAATCTGCTATAAAAGAGCAAACACTAATTAAACATATTTGAGTTTTTTTGTTATTCATTGTAATTTGGGAAGTGATCACTGATAATTAGAGGTTTCCAGTTTTGTTTCCACCGTGAAACTACCTCAATCCCTGCTTCCTGTAAAAACATAAAATAACTAGTTACTTTAGCCAACAACATTAATTCCTTTCATCATTAGTTCTATTTTTTATTTGCTAAAAAGTGATTACTTGAAAGAATTGTGTTTGTATCTCTGTCGAAGTCAGTCTTAGAAGATCCAATAGTTGCAGCTCTATGTAGGGAAGCTGATTCCTGAAAACGACCCCAGGAACATATCTAAAAAAGTAAAACCAATTATTAGAATGAAAGATCGATGGGGAATGAGACAATTAATTAACTCGCTGAAGTACCGGTACGAACTTAAATGCAAACGTACGAATCATGTTAATTTAAATGAAAAATAATAATTAGAGAACAGGTAGGTTATTAGCCTTAGGCTTACTCAAGATTAGTGACATCAAACGTTAAAGCCTGATATTGGTGGAAAAGCCTTTCAGCTACACTCCCTAAAGAAGAGCTTTGTTGGTTGTTCGTTGCATCGTAGAAACCATCTAAGAAGAACAAACTACCAAGAAAAAACAAACAAACAACACTGAAGTGTAAGTGTAAGTGCAAGCAAGCCTCAGAAATCGATCAGAAATAAACTATATTATCAAATTAATGATGCGTGTTAATTAATTAGTAGTCTTATACACACACACACATATATATATTATACTTGGATAAATTGGAGTCATATTGCCACAGAGAAACGTAAGTGCAGCCCAAAGATTGCACCAGAGAGCGGAGAAAATCAGCTCTGGCGGCTTCAGGGAGGGCGAAAACACCATCCATGGAGTGCATGGAAAATAAATGCTATGTCTCTTGCATGATAGTATTGGTGAATGAGACGAGGGTGTGCGTATAATGTGTCATCTTTATCAATTGGTTACATTGAAATAAGGTAGCGTATACTCCTATATATACATGGATGATGTGTGATGGCTAGCTTGGATTCATATATCGAAAAAGACAGAAAGCAATTTTTTAAAGGCGTCATATATAGTTGATAATTAATTGTAAAGTATATTGATATATGGAAATTAAGCCGGTGTGATCATGTATATTTATTGAGAAAAGTCTGGCACTATAAGAAATGCATGTGTGAAACCCAACACACGAAGAAATTAAAGGGACCGCAATGAATAATTCAATTTCCCCTCTTTCTTAAGACGACTAGCTGAGAGAATTGTCTTTTAATAGGAACCGTCTCCTTCAAACGGAGTTAATTAGTAGTAACTGGAAGAAGCATTGACTCAATATATACCGTAAAATTAGAAAAAATGATCCATATATATGTACATTTCAATTTTTTTTAATAGGGGAAAGAGATCAAAGGAATTTAACGAAAAGAAAAGTATATACGATAAAGGACGTGATGTAATAAAAAAGAGGAAGAGAAAAAAAAAGTAAGCTAAAAATAGATGGAAATGTATGAATTAATATCATTATTGTTAAAATGAAGAAAAAAGAAATTGTACTTATAAAGTTTCTTTATACAACAAAGAAAGAGATAAAGAAAAAAGAAAAATCAAGTTTGATATAAAATAGTTAGTGTAATTAATATATTGAGAGAAATGTTAAAAAAATTGCTGAAATAAAGAAAATCTTATTCATGCAACAAATTTTTGCATCTATTTTAGAGAAATAAAACAACTAAAATTTTTGGAAATTTGTTTAGAATTTTCTTAATTTAAAGACTAACATAAGATCGCATTATATATATTTCCAGTAAGTGATCATCAAAATAGTAGTTTGCTCATTCATATAAAAAAAATTAGAAAGAATGAAAAAGCACTGGGTATAGAGTTCATGGTTGAAAAGATTTAGAATCGTCAACTGCCACGGGAAGAACTAGGAAGGCACGCTAGCTGTATCTTTCCTGACACTTGCGTTGCTAGGAATAGGCATAAAGCAGGCATGCATGTGTGGACCTAAGAAACTACAAACATGAATTGGACTACGTTATAATGATGCGACTTGGCACCGCGGGATGCCTATATAGGGTGCAAGTAATTCATGCCAAGTCTACGCAGTGTTCTCACGATGCTATTGCTATATATATAATTCAAAAGAACCAAATGCATGAATCCAAAGCGTGGCAAGGAATATCCAGAATTTTAAATAGTTTACATTAATTTAATTTGGAGAACCAATGATGATGAAGCTCCACCCTTTTGGAGAATCAATGAATCATTACGTGATGGAATTAATCATGGAACCTTTGAATGTGTTTAAATGCGCTCGCATTTGGAAATTGGAAGCTACATTATGACTTTCCGTAACCTGTAGATAATATATCATATACACCTGTCATTGGACAATTCCAAACTATATAGGTTAGGGTCAAAGAAAAACCAATGTCAAACTTTCCAGGAAGCTAGGTTAAGTAATTGGTTAATTTAATTGATTTTGATTGGGTGCAAGTTATAAATGTTTTTTAATTTTTTTATTAAAAATATAAAAAAAATTTAGTAAAGAAAAAAAAATATAAAAGGAAAATTATAATATATTTAAATAGTATGAAAGTATAAAAAATTAGCTTATCTATTCAAAGTCGGGATGAATTTAAAAGGTGTCTTGATTATAAGAAGACTCTCAGGAAATCTATGTTAACAACAAAAAATAAAATACTGGCAACTAATATCACAAGTCTCTTTTTCATATTACGACTATACAAAATGTCTTGCTATTTATGTTAGCAAAGAACAAAACAAGGGGAAATATCATACACGTGCCAGGCCAGCAAAACTTTTGGAAATTTAACTCGCGTTTGTCAGTTTGTATTAGATATATCATATATTATAATTAGCTAGGATCTTAACTGACTTGTTTATCCAAACGAGCACTGAATAAAACTATTTGATATATTTACCTAGATGAAAGTCTAAAAAAGTGAATTATTGAATACTAGAATGAAAAGGAACAGCTTTAATTACACTGTACCTTCTTAACTTAACCATGTTACATTTAAAACTCTCCAATTTTAACATTACGACGACTTTTCCTCATATCATATAATTAACATGATAAGACTCAAAATAAATATTTGTTAATAAAGAAAATACACAGCGTAATATTATCACATAAAATAAAAAAAATGAAAGAAATTTATGTAAAGTAAAAACAAAAGACGTACAAGAATTTCTGGTATAATATTACTAAATTAAATTTGAATGTAATTTACTCTAAAAGTAAACTCAATTGAAAAAGTTTCATTATGACTCCCATTAATGGGTAGTTTTAATCGATCATCCATTCTTCGAATGAATAAAAAATTGTTGAATTTAATATTAAAATTTGTTCATTTGTCTTCGTATCTAATAAATTGTGACAACATGCAACCTCCCTTCTTCACGGATTTCAACACAGTCTATTTTATTGTTTTGAAAGGAGAATATTAAAAATAAAGAAAATTAAGGGAAATCAAAATTTCAACACCGTCTATTTTTCTCTTATTGCTTTGAACTTCTTGACAATGAAGTATGAAAAAAGAAAGCTGTGTGTTAGTATGATACTATAAAATAATTTTATATTATTATATTATCATAAATTATTATATATTATAAGTTTTTAAATTTTTATAAAATTATCTTGAAAATCATATCAACAATTATTTATAATTAAAATAATTGTAAAATTATATTTACACCGATATTATATCACCATTAATCTCATCTATTAAAAAAAAATTAACCTTATAAAGTATCGTTGCTGGTAGATTAAAGATGGAGTTCTGACGTGGAATATTGTTATTGGTGAAATTGGCATTGTATTACACTATGACGTCAAGTCGTCAACAACCACTCTCTTAACTGCTTCTTGGAAGGCACCTTCGTCCCATTCACTGCCCTGCAAAGAAAACATATAGAAACGATCGATTATTCTTCACATTTCGATTTCCTTTTGTCACAGTGTTACTTGTCTTTGAATTATTGGGCGTGGCTAGCTATTTTTTCTCCATGGGTAGGAAACCCCCTGAAGAGTAAAAAGGGATGTCGATTGATTACAATACCTAGCCAGGCTAGCCTGTTCTTATCTTTTATATTTTGCTTAGTAGGGTGAAAATAATAAATTAATTAATTTATAACATAATAGTAGTATCATTTAAAAAAATAAAACTGGAGAATGCAGTTACGGTATATTAAAGCAGCTGAAAAGTTAAAATGAATCAAGAAATTTAATAAATTATTTTTTTCTAAAAAAAACAAACAAATTTCCTTATTTTTTTACATTAAAGAAAGATATTAACAAGTTATATTTTGTCCAAATAATTTTCTTTACTGGAGTTTCTTTTTTCTAAGAGAGCCCGGGGGAGCTTAGACTCTTAGTACCAAGAAATTATATTAAAATTTGATTAAAAGTTATTTAAAGGGATGCAATTCTTTTATTATTTTTTTCCTTTACAGAATTTTAACATATAACTATTTTAAAAAAAACTAATAGGTGATACTCAGAGGGGGGTTTTACGTGTTTGATTAACATCTCAGTTTTATATTGTATAAGTGAAATTTTAAAATGCAAATTAATTTAAATGTAAATAAATAAAGAAAAATGAGTAAGTAATTCTGACTTTAATGGGAAACGTGAAAATTTAAAAAAAAAAATAATTTAAAAGTAACTGAAATTCTAGACACAAACAAGAAAAAAAATTATGTATTTTCTCCTACGATTATCAAGTAAAAATAATATCATATATTCTTGAAATTGTGTATTTTTCAATTTTTCCATTTAGTTGAGTGATTTATTTATGTAAGGTAAAGATTAATGTAATTACTGACTTTTATAATATTTATTTTTACTATCAGGAGTTTTAAAAATATATGTATTTATAATATAAAAAATTATTACAATGTCAATCTATCACAATTTATAACTTTATTTTTTTAAAGAAGCACAACTTCCGTTAATTATTATACAAGTAAACAAATTATCTTATAGGAATACAACAAACTCATAATTGATTAATAATGTATAAACCATTTACATATACTATTTTTCTATAACAATTAATAAAAAAAGCATAAATTTTTTAGGATAAATGATGACTTTGTCCCTCAAAGTGTAAATCTGTAATTTAGTTCATGAAAGAACATAAATTATAATTTAATACATAAAAAACGCAATAATTATGTCCAATCATTAAATTTTATGACTATTTTATCCTTAAACTACAATGTTCAAATGATAATTTGACATTAAGTGTTACTTTTTAGGATCAAATTGACAATAAATTATAAACTTTAAGAATCAACTTAATATTTAATTGTATGACATACTATAATTAATTTTTAAGAAACATAATGTATTTTTGTACTTTTACATATTCATGAATAAAATCAAGATTTTTGTTTTATCAATTACTAAATTGTCACCATCTTATGTCTTTAGGGATGATAAGTGATCATTTATCCTAATTTTTAATAGATTACATTGTTATTGCATTAAAAAATTACTATATCCGTTCCTTTTTATTTTTTGTTTAATGTTATTTTGTAGAAATTAAGAAATATAATAAATTTTCTTGATTCTATTAAAATATAGTTATTTGATTTCCTATTTTATTTCTTCTTTCTCACTCCATAATAAATACATGTGTAAATTAATTAAATAATAAGAGACAAATTAAAGATATAATTAATAAAATAAAATTAATGAGATGTTGAACTTTGCAAACGACAAATAAATAAAAACAGAAATTTTCCTAAAATCCGATAATTAAAAAGGATTGAGGGAGTAATATTTACATTTTACTTTGATTTCAAATATAAGAAAAAAATATTTTTTCTTAAATATAATTTTTTTAGTTAATTTTATTTTATTGAATGTTATTATCTCTAAAATATTTTTATTAATGGATTTGTTAGTTTTAATGACTCTATATTATTTTTAATATAATTTTTGATGAAAAATAAGTTAAAAAGTAATTTTTTAATTAAAATTAATATAATTAACTAATTTTCTTAATATTTGAGACTAGGGAAAGTACTCTATTAGACTATTAGTTTGGGTCCTTTAGAACAAAACTGCACAGAATCTGATCCAATCCGTTAACTAATTAATTGGCATATTAACGCTCCTAAATCCTAATCCGAGCCGAGTGAGATGCGAGGAACAGACAAGACAAGGAGTGAGTGAGGAACACACAAAGACAAAGGTAAATGGATCGTGTTCAAATGCCTATGCATGTCATTGGCCACTCCCAATGGACACCCTTTTGCAAAATGCTTCTTCACTTTTCTTCAATTCATCACTTTCTGCAACGACTAAAATTTCCCGTTACCAGGTTCGCTTTTCCATCCCTCCCAATCACAAACCCAGAACCAGAAGAAGGGCCTTCACCTTGAACATGGCACACACCCCAGGTGATATATGTTGTATTTTTAATTGCAAAATTGAATCTTTGACCAATTTCAGCGAAAAGAAACTGATACAGTTGATGTTTTAATTACCCTTTTAGCTGTTGAGCAACACAGAGTGATAATACCCAACAAGCACGGTGAAAAACTAGTGGGTATATTACATGAATCTGGAAGCAGGGAGATTGTAATCTTGTGCCACGGTTTTCGCTCCTCAAAAGTTAGTGTCACTAATATATTATGCTTTTATACATAAATTCATTTTATCCAGTGAGTTTCATCGCTTTAGTTTTCTAATGTTCAGGAATCCAATGCCTTAGTGAATCTTGCTGCGGCTTTGGAAAATGCCAGAATCAGTTCTTTCCGCTTTGACTTTGCTGGAAATGGGTGAGTTTAGTAGTAGTACAACGTAAAACCATAAATCCTAAAGATGTTATTGTGTATTCATTTCTTCGTCTTTGAAGCATGCAAGTGGCTTGTTACTGTAAATGTTTGTGATGATATAAAAAGAGAAGTGACCTTGTTAAGGTTTGGATTGTTTGAAAGATATATTTGATAAAAATATCAATATTTGAAAACATTAAGCTTGGGTTCCAATTGGAATAAAAAAGGAATGTACGAAATTGGATTAGATGTAATTTGCTGCCACCTTTTAAGAGCTAGAGCTTGGAACAACCTAAGTTGGTATCAAACCCAAGCTGCTTAACAACAGCTCATATACAGTAAACTAGGAGATTACCAATTTAATATGTGATATGAGTTTGTCAATAAAGAGATTTATTGGTATACTAATTACAAATATGATAGGACAGCTAATGTCACTGCCTGCAGGATTAAGCAGTCTTCAATACTCTTTAAGCATGTATGTTTCAGGTCCTTTGGCCACATGGAGCAATAGGTTGTAAATTTGGTGGTAGTTTCTCCATTTACACTGTGTTATGTGTACTAAAATTTCTGCCATCTGGTCTTGATCATAGTTTTGCTTCACTCTATGTTGCCCTTAATCTAGCTGTTGGATTTTTCTTCTAGGGAAAGTGATGGCTCATTTCAGTATGGTTACTATTGGAGGGAGGCTGAAGATTTACGTGCTGTAATTCAACATTTTCATGAATCAAACCGTGGAGTTAGTGCCATTGTTGGGCACAGTAAAGGTATTTTAACTTATTCTCCTCATTCTGCATGCACAAGTATTTCTTCCAAAAAAAAAAGGTTGAGGAAAGAAGACAGATAGCATTTAGGATGTAGGTGCTGATTTAAAAATCATTTGTCAATTTTGCCCCTTTATATAACTGATAATGTTATGAGATTTTTCTTGCCATTTAATTTCCTACTGGCTTGGCTGTAAAGATAGAAACCATGAATGATGCAGTATGAAGAATGTTATGTTATATCTGACATAGAACCAAGATCAGCTCACAGTTAGTTGGTACTTCATAGCTGGCTGAATCTTCTATTATGAGTGTTGGAATACAAATGTGAGGTAAAGTCCCACATCGGATTTGAATGAGAAGGTTGAGAACCATATAAGTGAAGATAAAACCCATAAACTTGAACCTTAAGGTTTTGGATTAAAGCGTGGTGTTAGTTTTACTTATATGGTTACTCATGGCTTATTGGTATAAATCTCTCCGGTATTTACCCCCCTCGGTTCCCCAACAATGAACTTAGGCAATATATTGAAAATTGAAATAGAAAGAAACTGTAGCTTATATTTCTGGAATGCTTGGCAAAAATCTCTTACAGAGGAACTTGATGAGTATCTTTCATTTTAACATGGTGTTGAGAAATAGGATTATAGAAATGTAGGTATTGTGGGTTATACTTTGTTAAACTAGGTATTTTATAGGAATAGGTAAAAATGATGAAAATTCCTACACTCCTACTCTTTATTGATGGCCATTATCTTTTTATTTGTACTCAGTGAGACCTACCTTATTTGTCTTTGACCAATACATCTTCTCAAATTGTTTCTCCGAATTTGCATGCATAATTGAACTATTATGAGTTGTTTCTGTCTCTTGATGCAGGAGGTGGTGTGGTGCTTCTTTATGCTTCTAAATATCATGACATTAAAACAGTTGTCAACCTATCTGGACGTTATGATCTGAAAGTAGGAATTGAAGAACGCCTTGGAAAAGATCATCTGGAAAGAATTAGGAAGGATGGTTTCATTGATGTGATGACATCAGGTAACCTGTCATTTAATGACACAAGTGTCAATGCCTATAAGTGCCAGAGCATGTTGTAACAGATAGTTTGAACAAATTCAGTGTCTATCAATTACTTGCTTTCCTACTTTGAACTTATTGTATAAGTGTATTTGCTGAAATTAGCAAGTCCAGAACAAGGGTTTCTTTGGCTTTCGCCATACAGTTTATAATTTGGAATTGGTATTATTCTGTACTAAGCACAAAGTTCTTGCTGCAATACTTTTATTTCACTGCATTTCATTCTCTTAAATTGATAACGGAACAAACCCAAAAAATAATTGAGGAAAAGGAAAGACAAAGGATGAAAAAATGAAAAATCTAGGCAAGGCAAGAATTATCATCAACATTTGTCTTTAATACTTGAACTCCTGTAGATTGATTGGCAGCCATAATAGGATATCTGCCTGATGACATGGAATTCTGTTTTAGTTAGTCTAACATAGAGACTCACATATTTAGTTATTTTAATATATGACCATTTGGGGTTGGGGACATTTACTATTGCAGGAAATTTTGAGTACTGTGTGACTTTGGAAAGTTTGATGGATCGGTTAGATACAAATATGCATGAAGCTTGTCTTCAGATTGACAAAGAATGCAGGTGAGGGAAATTCTTGTCTGGTCCCTTTTGATTGATCCTTTTGCATCTTTTAGATGGTAAAACATGTGTCTAGAAATTAGAGTTTCTGTAAAAAAGTTTTATAATGCAGAAGCAATAAAACATTGGATAAATTTTCGTATGGCATTGAATTTAAGAACATATGATTTAAAACTTGAAAGTGCAGTGGAGAGATTTTATACTAAGCTATGAATTTTCCATCATGCACAGTCAGCACAAAAGTGTTAATCTCAAATTACATAATGTATGACAGGGTCCTAACAGTTCATGGTTCTTCGGACAAAGTTGTCCCCACTGATGATGCATCTGAGTTTGCCAAGATTATACCAAATCACAAGTTACATATCATAGAAGGAGCAGATCATTCATTCACTAAACATCAAGATGAATTAGCCTCTGTTGTTGTGAACTTCATAAAGGAAACCTTGCATCAGGATAGGAGTACTGCTAACTAGGTATTTGTCTTTGCTGGCAGCATTTGAACTTTTTTTTTTTTGTTGCACGCCCATTTTTATAATGATATAATTGTGGTAGATCTTGCAGTTTCAAGCCAGTTGAATTCGCTACTGATGACAATATTTTTTTCTCATGGATGAACCTGCCCTTGATGTTCTACAACATATTTGAGCTCTTCTAGTTTTTGCTTATTAAATTAGTGAATCTTGCATCATAGTGAAAATAATGGCAAGAGCCAGTATCTGCGAGTGTTATTTGCCTATGATCAGATGTATGTATAAAGTTATTTTGATATTATCAATTATGAATGCGAACAGTTATCTCATGGTAGCACCCTGTGGCCAGGGCAATAGCCTTAGAGGGGTTATTTAACTACAAATGGTCATCCTAGTAATGTGTGTGCTAATTTCCACATCTCATATTAGTTGTGGGTCAATGTTATGACATGGAAACTTTTACACAATCGTCTATCTGTATAATTTATTTCATTTTATTTTTACCTGGATTACTCTCACATTCGAAAGGTGTGGGGAGTAGGGACATCTTATTACCGACGGAAAAAAAAAAATCATGATAGGGAACTTCCTAGTTGTTGCCACCTGTTTGTGCCTTTTTTTAAAAATATAAAAATAAATAATGAAAGCATTTGTAAAAGTAGTTGCTAAATTATTCATGGTGTGAGGTTGTAATATAATGCTAGAGTAATAAATTAAATTAATTATGAAACTGTAAATTCTAGCCCATTTAATTCTCAATTTGATGAAAATGTTTAAAATATACTGATAGTTTAGAAGTTTTTCTTTATAGAGAAAAAGTATTTTACATTGTCATTGAATCATGAATTATCATATAATTAAAAATTATAAACTTTCCTAACAATTATTTTAAAAGTTATACTTAAAGATGATTTCTACATGGTAGCTTTTTTTATGATTAACCTTTTTTTAAAGATTAACACTGCATCAAAATTAAACTTTAATAAAAAAAAGAAATTAGTCCTGGACTCTTAGCTATCATTCAATATAATCCTTAAATTTGACATTATCAATCAAATTTTTTTTTTTAATATTACAAAATCAATTAGTTTAGTTTTTGAAGGTCAAAGAGGTGATCCAGTAGAACAAAATACGATCGCACATTTAACATATAAATTCGAGTATGCTTTCATCAATTTAAAGTAAAATAAATGTAAGTTTTTCTATATTTTTTTAACTCAGAAGGTTTTCTTTGCCTTATATTTGACATTATCTCCTTTTTCTTTACAACAAATTTGACATTATCTCCTATTTCTCTAAATAAATTTAATAATCATAAATTGATATCAGAAACTAAAATGACTTGTAATAAATAATATTTTTTGCAATATAATTTTAAGGATTAACGTGATAAGTGATTATAATTTTAGAGACATTTGATTACTTTCCTATAATGATAACAGCAAAAACATAACAAGCAATGTGCAAATAGGTTTAGTATCAAATTAGAAATTTGAGGGTTTAAATCTTAGGAGATTTCTAAAATATGAATCACTTAAATTTAGGTGGTGTTTGATATGAGTTTTTTTTTATTTCTAAAAAAACAAAAAAATAAGAATGAAAAAATATTTACTTAAAAATTTTAGTCTGAATTAATGTTTAATTTTATCAATGAATCACTCAAAATTGAAAATAACACATCAACGTTTTTCGTCTTTTCTAAAAAAGTAAAAATACATAGCATCTTAGAATATTTTTTTCCCTATATATATTTTATAAATCTTGAAATTTAAAAATAAAAATAAACAATCAAATCAAACGTCACCTTAATATATATGTTTGAGATTTTTAACTTCCTTATTTCTATTTGACTTGAAATTTTAACTTATATTTTAATATTATCAATTACACAACAATATTTTTTTTTCCGCCAAAATCAAACAGAGTTACAAGGGAGCTATAGTAACTCATGCACCTTGTTTGTGTTCATATTTTAGTGGATAAAAATTAAATAAAAAGTTGTAAAATACAAACAAAAGACGAACATTACGGGTTGGCTTTGCAATATACGGTTTTTGTCGGATTCCTACGACACTTGTTCGTATTTTCCATAATGCTATAATTTTGAGAATTTTGATAATTCTAATTCTATGATGGTATGATATGATTACTGTCTTGTCGAGTCCGATCGGAACTTTACCCAATCAGTTTTTTGAATCCAGGAAGCTTTCACAACCAACCTTTTCCGATTTTTCTCTCAAATCGGCTCGCATTTCCAGAAAAACCCTGAGCTTGAAGATGGCCCAAGCTGCTCAAAACCCTTGTGAGTTAATTTTCTCGAAACAGCTTCCATTTAGTTCATTCTGGAGCTACTGATTTAATTCACTGAAGAACAAAAAAAATAATCCAGAAATGGTTTGTTGAGTAGCAAAAATTTGACTAATTAGTCACTGTATATTTGTGTTTGTTTGCATGTTACCTGGAATTAGAATGTAAATTTACTTCTTTCTAGATAAGGATAGCGTGTTATTTGAGGAGTTTCACAGCTTATATTCAAAGCTTTGGGTTAGCTTCGCTCTTCAAATACTATGTTCTACATATTTAACAAGAAAACACATTTTATCTAAGCAACCTAGTTGTGGGTTGTTGGAAACAACACCAACTTACATGCTTACCCAAATTGATAGGCAGCTGAATCTCATCTAATTCTTGTCTTCCTTCCTAATCCTAGATATCTCTATCAGTTAGATAGTTACCCAATCTAGATTAAAGTTAAGCTTTTTGTTCCACTTTTATTTTATTTTATTTGTGTGTGTGTCAAAATTTGCATCTATAGCTTCCTCATTTGCAGACTTGTTGAAGAATGTCTCTCAAATTTTCTCACACTGTACCATAGAAATCAAATTTATTTTACGTTCATGGTCAAGGGGAGTTCTCCCTTTATCTGTGCGCAGATTTCACCTCATCTTAGAAGTCTGCTGTCCTCGGAAACAGGATTTCATATTCCATGATTTATATTGTATTTTCTATGCCAATAGAAATAACATGCGATGAAAGTAACCAAAGTGGTATTTAAAACTTATGTGTTAGAGCATTTGATAATTTTAGTCTTTTAATTTCCCTGTTTCTGTTTTTATTTGACAGATTTGTTTTCCCGTAATTATTTTCTATTTTGTTTCCTGTAATTATGTTAGCAAGATTCTTTCTTGTAAATTAGTCACTTAGTAAATTTGTAATCAGCCTGTATTACAGAATTGTGAAAAATATTAATCTTTTTCTCATATTTCAAGTGTATGGTATGGTGATGCTCAGTATTTCAAAAAATATTTAGTATTTAATATAAAGAATGATATTGATTAATCTAAGTTTCATATTGAGGATTCAATCAGTTTCAAAGAAATTGACTTACAACTGTTGAATTACTTTTTTCAGCTCGGCAGCAGAAAGTCATAATAACTAACAAGTATGGCAATAAACTAGTGGGCATTTTGCATGAATCTGGAACCAAAGAGATTGTTATCCTATGCCATGGTCTTCGATCCACCAAGGTTACTTTTCATTTTAATAAATTATGAACTCACTATTTTTTATTATTATGTAAATGTTATTAGAAATTCGTATGACATCTGGTTCCATTATCCATATACATTAAATACCTTAATTCAGTTATTTTCATTATTTAATTAAATTTTTCTATCTTCAGGAAGACGATATCATCAAAAATCTTGCTGCTGCTCTAGAAAATGCAGGAGTCAGTTCTTTTCGCTTTGACTTCACTGGAAATGGGTAAATATCTTGTATTACAGGACAAAATTGTGAACCTATTTGTGTTTGTAATCTTGGCCTCCAAAATATGCAACCAACTTCACTTTTTGTTATGAATATCAAAGTTACTAGATTCTGAACTATTCAAAAAGTGCAAGCTAAAAACCTTTGGAGAATTATTCTGCAATGCAAGATGTTCAAAGGTTATACTTATTTTATGCAGTTGTTGGCATATGTTGGTAAGAATTGTCAAGCATATGATTTTCTATATATGGATTAATATAGTGCATTATGCAATGGCAATTTTCAAGATTATAATTTTTCTTACCAAAAAATAACACATTGGAGGTCAGTGGGTGTATATATATGTATATAAAAGATTTTATGCAAAAACACAAGTTCTTGGTGACAAGGGAATGTGGAGACAAACTTTTATATTTTCTAGTTTTAACAAAGTAATTATTTCCTTTAACAATCGAAAAGTTAAAACCATTTGAGGTGGGATCACCAGTAGCTTCTACATTAATGCCATGTTCTATGAAACTTCTTCTATCTAATCCTGATCACTAGTTCACTAGTATTGTTTAACTGTTTCATTTTTCATTTAGCTGTTGAGTTTTATTTCTAGGGACAGTGAAGGTTCATTTGAGTTTGGTCACTATTGGAGGGAGGTTGATGATCTGCATGATGTGGTTCAACACTTTCATGAGGCTAACCGTAAAGTTATTGCAATTATTGGACACAGTAAAGGTTTGTTGTTTACATTCTTACATGCATATATAATTTTACAGATAAGAGGTGGGCGAGAGAAACATCCATATTCGTTTAAGTTATTGATTTGTATCATCAATTTTGTTTTTCTATTAACTAATGATAAAGTTATTTTTGGTCAACAATGATTTGGTTTTTAAGGCTGAAATCTTGAATGCAGCGGTATGATGAGAACAGTGCAATTTCCTATATAAAACATTAACTTTGCCTATTTGTAGATGATCACTAACTAAAACTTCAAGCATGTGCTTAGTCCATAATCTAAGTAAAAAACTTTTTTCTTAATCTACTGAGCTAGTAAGTGGAAGTACAAAAATAAAACTTTGGTAATTTTTATCTTATTTGTCATCCTGTGAACAGTTTTAATGATAAAACTTAATAAATATAAAGAGGATTTATGTGAAACTTTATTATTTGTATCTTGATGCAGGAGGTAGCGTGGTGCTTCTTTATGCTTCTAAACATGGTGACATTAAAACAGTTGTCAACCTCTCTGGACGCTATGATCTGAAGGCAGGACTTGAAGAACGCCTTGGAAAAGATTATTTGGAAAGAATTAAGAAGGATGGTTTCATTGATGTGATGCAGTCAGGTAACCTGTCATTTATTCACACAAATGTCCCATGCCTCTTAGAGCATGTTGTAAGAGATAGTTTGAACAATTTCAGTGTCCATTAATTACTTGTTTCCCTACTTTAAACTTATTAAGTGTATTTGCTGAAATCAGTAAGTTCAAAACCATGGCTTGTTTTGCTTTTGCTATACATTTTATACCACAATTTGGAATTGGGGATTATTCTATCAAAGTTGTTGCTGCAATACTTTTATTTATTCTCTTAAATGTCCGATAACTAAACAAACCAAAAAAGAAGGAAAAGAAAACAAGGGAGAATTGAAAAATGTAGGCAATAATTATTAACGATTGTCTTCAATACTTGAAAATTGGTAGGCAGTAATCATAGCCTTCATAGGTATTGCAAATTACATGGCATTCGCTGTTTCTATTTCTCTAGCATAGTCACACACTTTCAATATTTATTATATATGACCATTTTGAGGACATCTGCTATTGCAGGAAGTTTTGATTACCGTGTGACTATGGAAAGTTTGATGGATCGATTAGATACAAACATGCATGAAGCATGCCTTCAGATTGATAAAGAATGCAGGTGAGGAAATTTTTTGTCTGATCTCTTTTGCTTCACCATTTTGCATCTTTTTCTAATAAATGTGTGTGCAATTTACATAGTTTCTGTAAAAAAATTTTTTTTGAAATCAATGATAATTTTTTTTAAAGACTGTGATTTATTTTCCTTTTAATTAAGATCATGTGGGATTTGTAGTTAAATACACAATTTGAACCATTATTTTTAACCTAATGACTGTAAATAAATGCTATATAAGGGTCTTATCTCATGAGAAAGTCATTTTCATATGAAAGCGAGAAGAGCAAATCTGATTTGTACCACGACATTAGATGATTAAGATTAACAGTTTTTAAAAATTCCATAATCACTTAGTCTGTGTGTATATAAGACTGATAAATCCAAAATGTTACACATTTATTAAGACTTTCAAGTTTGTTTTAGGGAAAATTTAAGAAAATTATATAAGTAGTTTTTTTACTTTATATTTGTTGGAAAGTAGGTAAATAATGTCTAGATTCATTGTAAGACCAACTAAATCATGTGATCTTTGATTCTTTGCTCCACTATGTTGTTTGAACACATGAATTTCACCAAATGTCCCTTGTTTTCCCTTCTCTAAACTTGATTTCATGAGAGGTGTCACTATTTATTTCACAACTTTCGGAAAATTATGAAATTAGAGGAAACTTAATTACTAGATTTAATATGTACTCTTGATATGTTAATTTAAAATTGTTTAATTTCAGTTTTGATTTACTCCCTAGTCAAGTAGGAAAATCATTACAAATTTATGTATACTATAGTTTTTAATTCATGCATACTTGATTTAAAAGTGCATAGAGTAGTTATTTTGAGCCGAGGGATTTTCTACGTGCGAGAGATGATGCGAAGGTAGGAAGGTGGTCTTGCAACCAATATTCTCAATAAAGCTGTGAAATCATCATCATGAATGCATATAAGTGCTGATCTCAAATCACATGATGGATGTCAGGGTCCTCACAGTTCATGGTTCTTCAGACCCAGTTATCCCTGTTGGAGATGCATCTGAGTTTGCCAAGATTATACCAAACCACAAGCTAATTATCATAGAGGGAGCTGATCATTCATACACTAATCATCAAGATGAATTAGCCTCTGTAGTTGTGAACCGCATAAAGGAAGCCTTGGTCCATGTTTCTAATGATGTGTAATTGAGGTAGACCTTGCAGTTACGAGCCAATTGAAATTGCAACAGGTGACAAAATTTCAGTTGTGGATGAACATGCCTATGATGTTCTGCTGCATTTTTGAGCTCTTCTAGTTTTTGCTTATAAAATTAGTGAATCTTGCATCATGGTAAAAATAATGGCGAGAGAAATATCTGGGAGTGTTATTTGCCTCTGATCGATGTACAATGTCATTTTGAAATTATCAATTATGACAAATGCAATGTGTAAACAGTTATCTCATGGTAGCATATGGTAGCTTTAGTGGGGAGTTATTCCCACGTTTTAAGGGTCTGGGGACACCTCATAGTATTATAGAATAAGTGTAAGAAAACCTTATGGTAAAGACGGTTTAGTCGGCACCTGTTTGATGAACATCTTAAAAATGATGAAAATATCTGCAAGATTGATTTCTAGATTGTGGGTGGCGTGAGGATCTCATGGTAGCATATGGTAGCTTTAGTGGGGAGTTATTCCCACGTTTTAAGGGTCTGGGGACACCTCATAGTATTATAGAATAAGTGTAAGAAAACCTTATGGTAAAGACGGTTTAGTCGGCACCTGTTTGATGAACATCTTAAAAATGATGAAAATATCTGCAAGATTGATTTCTAGATTGTGGGTGGCGTGAGGATC
>CM023957.1:4601122-4637595 GCA_013407115.1 Glycine latifolia
CCCTCATACTCACAAAGCACGTGCCTTGAGTCCATGCTTGTTCAATTCATTGTCCTCTATATATCCTGTGATACGAAAACATACAATATGAATGAAAATTGGTAGTGATCTATTGTCATAGACTCATAGTAATAATAGGGTCGTTGTATTTTTTACCGAATGAGTAGTAGTATGAGCGTTGATATTTATCTAAATGAGATAAATATTAAGGTTAAGATTTTAGTATAATTTTTTCTGGATAGAATTTCATTTTAAAGTTAAAGGTTAAAATAAGAAGTTTTTTTTTTTTTTAAGTCGAAGTTGCTTGAAAATGTTAATTAAAAGCTCCTTTTAAATTAAAATTCTATTTCATTATTTTATGTTGATCAGTTCAAAATGAGAGAAAAAAATATTAACATATACCACTCATTAAAAAGCTACTTTTTTTTTTATAAAAAATAATTTCCTTAAATCTTTTTTTTTTGCCAAATAGATTAAGTTTTTATTTTAAGGAGAACAAAAAAAAAGATAAACGTATTAAGCTTATATTGTGTCATTTGGCATACTTCGAGAACTAACTACGTTTAAAATTATGCATAATTATACGCACAAAATTCTTTTTTTTTACTCTCTTTAATTCTATATCTTTTATCATCTTTAGGACGTCTTCCTCCACTAAATTCTCGGGAAACTTCATTTGTTTGGTGTGAACTGTGTGTGAATAACAGACAAACTTATACTTATTCTTATTGATTTCAATTTTCAAGAGAGCTTGTTAAAAAAAATTCAATAAAGCTCCTTATTAGTGTTGTTTTATTTATTTATTTATTTACTAAGTATTATTTAAAAGTAATCCGGAGGCAGAACCAAAAAATTAACTCGTCACGTGCCAAGTAATAAAATGTTTCCTTATGATGGGAAATTTTATTAAATATCTATAGTTTTAATACACTTCATATAATAATAATAATAATATTAATAAGCTCTACATGACATACAATTAAGATTTTTAATTTATAAGAATTTTTTTATCAGAAAATATTAATTATTAATATTATGAGTGAGAGAATTTGAACCCCTAAGTTCTCTTTTCTACCTTTCTCCCTTTACTGGCAAACCAATTTTATATCTCAAAAAAAATATAATAAATACTAATATTCGACTACATCTTATCTTTTGCATAGATTAATTGGGACAATTTATGTATAAAAAAGAAATTGGAACCGTTCCATTGGATTACAATTAGTCCCTTATGACATTACCTGACACGGTCGAAGTTTGAATTATCAAAAGCAGCCTTCTTTGGCACTGTAAACTCAAAGAACTTGAAGATGGCACAAAACGCATGTGAGTTATTTGCTTGATGTTTGATTCAAGCTTGATGTCCTGATTTCACATAACCTTACTTGTCTGTATGCTTTTAAGTTGTTAATAGGTTCTATATTTTTATTTTGACACTGGAGAGGTGATTCAGATTAGATTGTGTGCACTTAAGATAACAGTTCCAGAGTTATGTTGAAAGTTTGCAGTTTTAACTATTCAAGCATTCTTTACATATTTAAAAAGGAAACATAGTGCATGCAAGCAAATTAGCTGTAAGATGTTGGAAACAAGCACTCTTCTTTACATATTTAAAAACAAAACACAGTGCATACAAGTTAGCTGTAAGATGTTGGAAACATCACACAATCTTACCCAAATTGCTAGGCATGTGAACCTATCAATTCATTGTTGCCGAGTCTTTCTTATAGTGAAGTTTCTAATTCCACATCTGATTTCTCTTTTTAATTTGTCAAGATTTGCATCTTTCTTTCTCAGATTACTGAAGAATGTCTCTCAATTTTTATCACACTGTATACCATATAAACCAAATTTGTTATGTTCATTGTCAAGAAGAGACTTCTCCCTTGTTCACTTCACTGTAGCAGTCTACAGTCCTTGGAAACATGGTTTCATGTTCCATGATTTATGTTTTATTTTCTATGCCAATAGAAATAACTTGCAATTAAAGTATCCAACGTGGTATATGAAAAAGTGTAGTATAATGATGCTGAGTATTTTGAAAACATCTATTGCAGTATTTGAAATGAATCACATTGGTTAACCTGAGTAGCATGTTGAATATTCAATCAATTTCAAAGAAATTGACTTAAAACTGTTGAATTGTCTTCTCAGCATTTCAGCAACAGAAAGTCAAAATACCAAACAAGTATGGCTATAAACTAGTAGGCATATTACATGAATCTGGAACCAAAGAGATTGTTATCCTATGCCATGGGGTCGAGCTTCAAAGGTTACTTTTCCTGTTTTATAAATAACAAACCCACTATTTTTTTTTATTATGTTGCAAATGTTATTAGAAATTAACATGACATCTGATTCCATACTCTTATTGTTTAATTAATTTTTCCTATCTCCAGGAGAACTTTATCATCACAAATCTTGCTGCTGCTCTAGAGAATGCAGGAATCAGTTCTTTCCGCTTTGACTTCACTGGGAATGGGTAAATTTCTTGTATTACACATGAAAATCGTGAACTTATTTATGTTTGTAATCTTGGCCTTAAAAATATACAACCACTAGTTCCTCCATTTATGCCATGTTCAATGAAACTTCTGCAATCTAATCCTGACTACTACTATTGCTGTTTAACTTATTTAGCTGTTGAGTTTTCCTTCTAGGGAAAGTGAAGGTTCATTTGAAATTGGTGGCTACTGGAGGGAAGCTGATGATATACATGCTGTAGCTCAACACTTTCAAGAAGCAAACCTTACAGTTATTGCAATTGTGGGGCACAGTAAAGGTTTGTTGTATTACATTGATATCCAAACATGCATATGTAATAAATGCATATGAAATTCATACATTTAGCGAATTGATTTGTATCATCATTTTTTTTCTAATTAATAACAGACGATAAGTAATTATGGTCAACAATGATTTGGCTGCAAGGCAGAAACCACAGAAGCTAGCTATTGTAGTTGGAGAGCCCAATAAACCTTACATTAGAATCCCATACTACCAATGTGGGACCCAAGTCCAATACCCTGCAATTGGATCCTAACAACTCGAGATAAACAAACTGAATTCTGAATAATAATAGAAATAATCTGGTTTTAAGGCTAAATTTGAGTACAAGCATCAACAAACACAAGGTTTCCCCCTAACATGGAGTTTCCTCCCTCAGCATCAGAAATAACACTCTGACACTTCAATTAATTGCCTTCTACAAGTGTGTCACAGCCTATTATATATGACTATAACTGTCACACCAAAGCATATAATTACCTAATCTGAAATTAATACAAAAAATAACTGCCTAATAACTTCCTATTCCTAATACAGAATTTTAACTACCTAATAAAAAACTTGGCCTATCAGTTTCTTTATAAAATGAGAAGCATGGATTCAAGCACATAAAGGACAAGTAAAAGAATTTCGTCACTACATGAATTAGAAAGTTTATATGTATGTTGAAATTGTTCTGAATAGTTTGTATATTGGTGCAGGAGCTAATGCGGCACTTCTTTATGCTTCAAAATACTGTGATATTAAAGCAATTGTCAACCTATCTGGCTGCCATGATTTGAAGGTAGGCCTTGAAAATCGCTTTGGGAAAGATTTTCTGGAAAGACTCAGGAAGGAAGGTTTTATTGAATTTAAGGCAGAGTCAGGTAACCAGCCACTTAATCATCCATGTGTTCAAATGCTTAAATTGGTGCAGAAGCATGTTTTTAAAAGATGCTTTTGAGAAATCTGTGCTGTATATACTTGTTTCTCTACTTTGAATTTGCTATTTGTTGCATTTGCTGAAATGAGCAAGTCCAGAGCCTTTCCTTGATTTGTTTTCCTCTACACTTTTTCTAAGGCTTTGTTGGGGAGTTAGGAGGGGAAGGGAAGGAAAGAGATTCAAGGGGAAGGGAAGGGAAAGAAAGGGAGGAAAATGAGGGAAGTTCCTTCCTCCTTGTTTGAAAGTTAAAAATATATTAAGAGAGGAAAATGGAGAGTTAACAAGATATTTTTACAATTTTGTCTTTATTTCAAAAATTAATACACTCTATATTTTACACTGGCTGGGGTAGGATAGTAATTTTATTAACACTGACTGGGGTAGGATAGTAATTTTAGTTACTTTTCCTTCTAAAAACCCCCAAATAGGGGGAACAACAATTTTTAGGCTTTGGAGGATTTCAGAGGAGTTTTAAAAATCCTCAAATCCTTTCCCTCAAAAATTAAAACTCCCAAACAAGGAGATGTCTCTACCTAAACCTTTCCCTTCCCTCCCTTCCCCTCTAAAATTCCTCTCCCAAACAAAGCCTAAAGGTCCTAAAATTCTTTCTTTTTACAAACCAATTGGAACTCTTTTTTCTGGTCTCCAATGTTTGATCCAATGCTCCAAGCATCATCAGTCTTACCATCTTGTTTGCTATAAGCCTATAACTTTTCTTTTGAAGTGAAATAACGAATGCACTCAAAAAGAAAAATTAATATCACCAGTTGTCTTCAGTTCTTGAGGACATCATATGATATGACATCTACTTTTGTAGGTATTAATTATCAAGTAACTTAGGAAAGTTTGAAGGATCGGTTGAACATAATTATGCTTGAAGCGTGCCTGCATATTGGCAAAAAATGCAGATTAGTGAAAAATTGTCTGATAGTTCCCCTCTCTTCTACACCCTTTCATTTTCATTAGAGTTTCATTATAATGATCTACACAGAGGAATCCGTAGAAGAGTGAGTGTGTTTTGGGCACAGTATATATCAGATGACATTTATCCATTTTTAATCTAATGCCTCTCTCTATTAGCATTTAATGCAAGCGATATTTAACTTTTAAGTGCTTTTCTTAAGGAACATGCTTCTAACAAACATTTAAATAAAATGAAATCCTTTATATGATCATGTTAAAAAAATATTTGAAATAAGCATTGAAAGATTTTTTGTAAGTTAATGCTTAAAAATAAATATGAAAAATGGTTGAATACTTTTTTGTGAGGATGAAATACGACAATTTTTTGTTCTAACCCTTGTATTTTTTTTGTTGTTGTTGGTTTTAATTATACATTTTAAAAGTTTTGAACATGGTTTCTATCATCATTTACTTATGGCATGCCATGTATTTTAATATGTCACGTCACATTCTCAAAGTGGTTGCTGACATGACATGTTTAGATGCTAACACCTCATCACAAATTTCTGTAATAGATAATCTTTATCTGTAATTTGATGCTAGGCTCATGCTTCCAAAATGAAAGATGGTATGTTTATGTCTGTATGGAGTATGGAGTATGGAGTAGTAGTAGTAGTTTGGAATGGATTTAAAGAACTAGAACTTTAGTTATGCTAATTTGTTGGGGAAAACCAAAGGTTTTTATTAATGAAGTTATGAAATTTCCATAATGAATGGGTGTATAATATATGACAGGTTCTTTACAGTTCATGGCAGTGCAGACATCCATATCCGGGTTGTAGCCGCACATGAGTTAGCTAAGATCCTACCTAATCACAAGTCGCACATCATAGAGGGAGCTGATCATGTCTATACTGATCATCAAGCTGAGTTAGCGTCAGTTGTGGTGAATTATATAAAGGAAACATTGAAACTGGAGTACTGGACAAAGGTATATAACTTGGCCTGCATGTTAACATTTTATATTTTTCAAAATTATTATTACCTCTCTAAGAATATATGGTGATAATCAATTTTGCTGCTTTGAGTCGATTGAATTTCAAAAGTTCTACTCGTAACAAACTTGCTTTCTTGCTTTCTGTAGGTCCCTGATGGAATCTGCTTCATGATGCAATATTGCAATTTACAACTTGGTACATTTGACAACTCTGCTCGTGCTGGAGAGTCATCGTTGATTTTATTGATGAGATAGAGAACCATTTGTGTTTTGTGGCTGCAATATCTATATCATATGGTAAATAAGGTTGGGGAATTGGGGCCTCCTAGTTGTGTCCTACGTTTGTAGAATGATCCTACTCCTACTGTCGTAATTGTGTCCTATTTCATTGTTTTACTAATTTATGTATATAGGAAGTTTTTTAGTAATTAAGAATGATAAGAAGATAAATAAGTAGAGATTTTTTTTTTTTTGAAAGAATAAGTAGAGATAAGAAGCGATTAGTAAAATGGATGAAAAGAATAAGAACTGAATCTGTTTTTGTTTTTTAAACCATGATAAGAAATTCTCCTTAACAAAAGGATAAAGTGTAAACGCAATTATTGATGTTTGGCTGTGTGTGTATACGAGGAATGCATTCTGTGAGAGTGAGATAATCTTAATCATCATAGTTAAATATTATATTTAAAATAAAATTAGTATCATCCATGTCATCAAATATGTTTTTAGTCTAAATTAGGTGTATCTTTGATAAGAGAGAGAGTATTGAGCAGCAAAGCTTTCTCGAAATATTTACCGTAACTAATATCAAGATTTAAACTCAAATTACTATTTAAGTAGGAATAGCCCAATACCGATTACTCGGTGATCATGTAATCAAATATTAGTTTTACTCCCACATACTTCTACCGGAAGAGAATAATGCAAAAAACATAAAATATGGAGTCCTACCTGACGTACGTGATTAATAGTGAATGATTGAAGTCAAAGTAACATAGCCTTTGACCCAAAAGAATTTATTTTGTACAATATGAACATGTAATGTATGGACAGAAGTTTTAACAGCAATGGTAAAGTCACAGAGAATATAAAAAATATATTCTTGCATTGAGAAAAATTAAAATTTATAATATCACAATTGATTATGAAAATATAATATTTTTATCCATAATTTTAATTATTAATTTATTAATTTTTTTAAAGCAAAAGAGATAAAGCTCACCACATTTGTCTCATTTTTTTTCTTTCTTAACCACTCAACCCAACCACCTCATATCTCCATAATAATAATAATAATAATAATTTAAATACTATACTAAATAAGAATAGAATCAAGCATAGGGACCCAAAGAAGTTTGACTTAGTGGAAGTGTGTTTGATCCGCAAGATGTGAGAGTGTGTATAAGAATATTTCTGCAAAAACATTTTCTTAATAAGAGAGTTTATCCATATTGCTTTAAGTCTAAATAATCAAGTATATGGAAAAAGAAAATAAAATAGAATGTATATGTCTCTTTTAATATATATATATATATATATATATATATATATATATAAATAAAAGAAAACAAAAAATATTTAATGTTGATTTAAAATAAATTAAATTTATAGAACATTTTAATATAAATTATGGTAAAAACGCAGTCAAAAAGAAAGTCGCCTCTTGTGTAGTTGTGTCACTTTCAACTCAAATTCATCAGAGCTTTCGCAAGCCGGTTCTCATTTTCCAGAACTTGAAGATGGCCGAAAATGCGCAAAACCCACCTTGTGAGTTATTTGTTTTATTTTTTATAATATATGAGGTTGATGACATGGCTCCACAAAACCTTTGCCTATATCAAAGCCTTCGATCCATTCCATCAACGTGCTTTATTTTGAAGCTACTGATTTAATTCACTGGAAAAATACATAACTAGTAGGAGTAATTCAACCTGATTAGTCACTATAAATGTCGTCTGAGTGCATTTAATTTTAAATAGTTATTAATAGGTTCTATTTTTAATTTTTTTTTACACTGGAGAGGTGACTGAGATTATATATATTGCGGTATTTGAAATGAATCACAATGGTTAACCTGAGTAGCATACTGGATATTCAATCAATTTCAAAGAAATTGACTTTAAAACTGTTGAATTACTTTCTCAGCATTTCAGCAGCAGAAAGTCATAATATCGAACAAACATGGCAATAAATTAGTGGGCATACTACATGAATCTGGAACCAAAGAGATTGTTATCCTATGCCATGGTCTTCGAGCTTCCAAGGTTAATTTTCCTTTTCTATAAATTATGAACCCACTATTTTTTTTTTATGATGAAAATGTTATTATAAGAAATTAATATGACATCCGATTCCATAATTCATATACATATAAATAAAATACCTTGGTTCAGTTATCTCATTGTTTAATTAATCTTTCCTATCTCCAGGAAAACTTTATCATGACCAATCTCGCTGCTGCTCTAGAGAATGCAGGAATCAGTTCTTTCCGTTTTGATTTCACTGGAAATGGGTAAATTTCTTGTACTACAGATAAAAAACTGTGAACTTATTGCTAGTTCCTCCATTTAAGCCATGTTCTATGAAACTTCTGCTATCTAATCTTGAGCTCTTAACTACTAGTATTGCCGTTTAACTGTTTCATTTTGATTTAGCTATTGAGTTTTTCTTCTAGGGAAAGTGAAGGTTCATTTGAGTTTGGTAGCTTCTGGAGGGAAGCTGATGACATACATGCTGTAGCTCAACACTTTCATGAAGCAAACCGTACAGTTATTGCAATTGTTGGGCACAGTAAAGGTTTGTTGGATTACGTCAATATCCATACATGCATCTGTAATTCTACAAATGACAAGATGCGAGGATAGAAACATCCAGCTACATTGAGGCTATTGATTTGTGTCATCAATTTTTTTTTTCTATTAACAGATGTTATAGGTGATTTTTTATCAACAATGATTTGGCTGAGGCAGAAATCTCAAATATGCAATATGATAAGAACAGTGCAGATTCTTACATTAATAATTTTGCCTATCTGTAGATTGTTACTCGCAGAATAAAGCATGTCTACGTGTGTTTATAGTCCATACTCTGAATATAAAAAAAAACTTTTGCTTAATCTACTGAGCTAGTTAGCCGAAGAACTAATATGAAACTCAAGTCATTTTTATCTTGGTAAATGTGAAGTGGATTTATGTGAAATTTTATCACTTGCTGTAAACTGTAAATTGAAGTCTACGGTATGACTGAGGTAATCAATATCCACTGGAAAAGAATAAATACTTGTCAAGTTGCATATTTTTGCTAAGGCTTAAAGCATTATTTCTTCCCTAGGAAAACCTGGTAAGATCTTCCATGGATGTATGCTTTTTAGTTTCAGTTAGACTCAATATAAACACAATGAATTCTGAAAAATAATAATAATGTGGTTTTTAGGCTAAATTTGAGTACGAGCATCAACATACTCAGGTTTCCCTCTAACATAGAGTTTCCTACTTCAAAGCACCAGAAATTGTCTTCAACAAGTCTGTCATGCAACCTATATATATGACTATAACTGTCACACCATAACATGTAACTGTCTAATCCGAAATTAATACAAAAATAACTGCCTAATAACTTTCTAATACGGAATTATAACTACCTAATTTAGAACTTGGCCTCAGTTTCACTATAAAATGAGATGTATGGATTCAAGCACATATAGGACAAGTCAAGGAATTCTGTCACTATATGAATTTGAATTTGTATGTATGTGGAAATTGTTCTGAACAAGTTTATGTATATTGGTGCAGGAGCTAATGAAGTACTTCTTTATGCATCAAAATATCATGACATTAAAACAATTGTCAACCTATCTGGTAGCCATGATTTGAAGGCAGGCCTTGAATATCGTCTTGGGAAAGATTTTATGGAAAGACTCAGGAAGGAAGGTTCCATTGAGTTGAAAGCAGAGTCACCAGGTAATTGGCCACTTAATCAACCTTATGGCTGAATGCTTAAATTGATGTAGAACAGTAGAAGCATGCTAAAAGATGCTTTTGTGAAATCTGGGCTTCATATACTTGTTGCATTTGCTGAAATGAGAGTCCTGAGCCTTTCCTTGATTTGTTTTCCTCAATACTTTCTTGCTAAAAGTCTTGAGCTCGTTTTTTTTTCTTTCAATCTTCAATGCAATGCTCCCAACAGAATCAATCTTGCCATTTTTATTTGCTATAACTCTTCTTTTGAATGTGAAATAACATATGCATCAAAAAAATATTACCAGCTGTCTTCAGTTCTTAAGGAAATCACATGACATATACTTTGTAGGAGGCATTGATTATCGTGTAACTGAGGAAAGTTTGAAGGATCGGTTAAGCATCATCATGCTTGAAGAATGCCTGAATATTGACAGCGAATGCAGGTGAGGAAATCCCCTCTCTTCACCCTTCATCTTCGTTACAGAGTTTCATTATATTGATCTACACAGCGGAATCCATAAAAGGTTGAGGGTGTCATGTTTCTTTCCTTTTTATTAGTATAATAGTATTTAATGCAGGTGATTTTTAACTTTTAAGTGTTTCTCACTCAAGAACATGCTTCTGACAACTTTCAAAATAAAAGAAGATCCTTATTAATTGATCATGTTAACAAAAAATATTTTGAAATAAACATCAAAAGATTTTTTTGTAAGTTGACACTTGAAAGTAAATATGAAAATATTACAAGTGTTAACAACATAGTGGAGGAGATAATCTTTATATGTAAATTTGATGCTTGGCTAATGCTGTCAAAATTTAAGATATGTTTGTTTACGTATGGAGTGTGGACTAACTTGGAATGGAAGTATTATTATTTTTTGGTGAAAAAGATTGGAGGTATTATTAAGGAGGGAGATTTAAAGAACTACAACTTTAATTATGGTAATTTGTTGAGGAAAATGGACAGTTTTTAATGAGGTTATGTAATTTCCATAATGCCTGGGTGTATATGACACAGGGTCTTTACAGTTCATGGTGGAGCAGACACCATAATCCCGGTTGTAGCAGCACATGAGTTTGCTAAGGTTCTACCTAATCACAAGTTACACATTATAGAGGGAGCTGATCATGTATATACTGATCATCAAGCTGAGTTAGCGTCCCTTGTGGTGTATGTTATAAAGGAAACCTTGCAAATGTCATTATTGTGATTTTTAATACATTCTCAGTCTCAATGTAAATTACAATAAAAACTTTCTATTTTTGAATTCCTTAACCAGTGCCCTAACCGGTGAGCATGACCCATATTTATATATATCATATGGAAAATAAGGTTGAGGAAATGGGACCTTCTAGTTGTGTTTCACGTTTTCAAACAATGAGAACATGAACATTTGTTTAGCGGAAGGACTTTCAGAAGATTCAATGATCCTACTCCTACAGTCGTAACTAGTCATTATATTTTCCTATTTCATATTAAGTATTATTTTGTTAATTTATGTATATAGGAAGTTTAATATTAAGAAATAATACGAAGAAAAATTAGAGGTAAGAAGCAATTAGTAAAATGGACGAAAAGGGTAAGAACTGTCTATTTTCTATTTATCTTTTTAACCCATGATAAGAAATCCTCGACAAAAGGACAAAGATTATCATCACAGTTAAAATGTCGTCAAATATTAGTTCTTGTCTAATACTTGTATAAGTTTGAAACCAGAAGAGAATATTGCAAAGAATTAAAATGTCGAATCCTACCCAAAGTGATTAATAATGAAGGACGGTAGTCAAAATGTAATATAATTGACCCAAACAGGATTATTTCGTGCAATATGAACATGTAAGGACAGCAGTTCGAACAACAAACCTAATGGTACAATGAGCAGTTGTACTACCCTCATGGCAAGGGATGCTTTAAACCATTTATCCAACTGAATTAATTATTTGTCAAACTCGTACAATTTACACTCATACAACTAAATTAACAATTTTAAATGTTACAGGAAGCCTACCACTTCGATGTGAGATAGAATTTCCCTATAATAAATGGTGCTCACAAGGGAAGAACAATGATAATCTGTGCCTGCTTACTATCTTGAAATATTTTACTGCGGGATGCATCATCACAGACATGGCTCAAGTGTTTGTGCTATCAGATTTCATCGATCAGTAGCTTAAGCTATAGTGTTTCACAGTTTTCTTCGTCATCTCCGTCACCTGTTGCAATGCAGTGCTAGTATACCTAGTCAAGTAGTTAGATGCTTCTTATCCTCATGATCATTGTCATCTTCGCCAAAATAAAACTCACTCCATTCAATCTAGTTCACTAAAGTAAATAATGGGGCAAAAAAAATAAGACGAAAAAAGAAAAGTACTGTTAAATGTTAAACAATTCTTGTAGGAACTTCTAAAATTGCTATGTATATTATTGATAAAGTTACCATTTAAATACAAGCATTTGATATTTGTTACGGAAAGAAAATATTTAGCTCTTCCAAGTCATCATCAGAAGAAACAGGATTATCCAGTGTTGGGTACAGAGTTTTGCTATCTTCAATCTCCTTTCCATTCTTCATATCCTCCTAAAATCAACAACAAAAAGTTCATATAGAACTTATGAAATATTTAAAATAATTAACAGCTGAATCATATAAAAGTGACAAAACACCATACCAGCTCAGATTTCAGCAATCCAATTCTCTCCTCTAAGTCTGAGATATGATGTTTTAGTGCCTGGAAAAAATTACAGACTTCATGAGATAAAAGTACAAGTAAAGATTTTAGTTTACCACAAGTCATTTTTTATATTACCTCTCGTCTTTGAAGCTCAACAGATCGAGCCAATGCCTGTCTTCGTGTCAACAAGTTTTTGGGTCTCACGACGCGTGGGCTGAAATAGTTCTTCCCACGATAAACAATAATTGTATGATGGCCTCTGGTGTCCTTATCTACAGACACTAGCACTCCACCACTCTCAGCTTCCAAAGATATTGCGATATGCTTGACTTGGGCTGAATTTCTCCCTTTTACAATTAGCTTTACCAATTCGCGATATTTCCAGTGTAGATGCATGTTTTCTATTGTGCCAGCATAAACATCTCGCCTCCCTGAAATAAAAATTTCATGCTTCTCACATTTCTAGTGTAAGCCATTAAACCCTATGCAAAAACAGTCATTCCCAAACTATAATAAATTTGTTTTTACTGCTTACCTAGAAGTAAGTATGGCTTCATACTCAGACCAATCTTCCTAAATAAGAATCTCTCTTCATTAGTTAATGTTTCCAAATCACTAGGAATATCAGCTGGGTCAAGATCACGCTGAACTTTTGCTAAAGCCTTCTCAGCCTTCCTGAATTTTCCTTTTGCCTATGATCATCAAAAGTTAGATAGATTCAGTAACAAATAATTTTTGGGAAGTTATTTTACTTGATCCCTTCATAACTTACTAGAGCTAGTTTCTTCTCATGGTTTTTTATTAAAGCAGAAAGTTTATTCATGGCAGAATCTCTGATCATGTTCTCAATTTCTTGTTTACTTGGTTGGTGTCCCCAGTTGGTGGTTGCTGCCCTAGTCTCAGCAAGGGTGCCAGCAATTAATGGCACTTGAGCTGCTTTGCTATTTGATACAGTGATAGATGAGGCCATTTGTCGTGCTTTGTCTTCCTCATCTTGTTGAAGGAGGGTTAGTTTCTGTCTCTCATTCAGTGTGTTGGTAACAACAGGAGGCAAGAAGTCATTGCCTCTGTAAAATACAATATATTCTTTATTTCTGGAAAGTAGAGTTCCCCCAGTCAATTTCTGCATGTACGAAATGCAACCACCATAAGGCTGAAGAAAGGAATAATTTATTCATTTGAATATGCCACAGGGAAAATAAAGAACCAGAACAGCTGTCAAGACATTAGTTAAATGAAGAAGGCAAATAACAAATGCATGTCAAGGGATTAACTACAAAATGCAGAGGCACGGCACTTTTCTTGTTTTATAGACTTCACCTAATACTTTCAACTGATAATCCCAGTTGAGGGAAGGTTAACAAACTTATCAGTCTTATGATACAAAATATGGTTATTTTATCACGGAAAGATGTTATGGTAATTGGTGAATTATTTAGTCAACTCGTGTGTACCTGTCATTTCCTATTAACTCATTAGTTGGAGGGCATAGTCAGTATGGCAATTCCCTAAAAATTCAAACTCAGTCGTTGCTAGAGCAAAGATAAGGAATAAAAAAAAACATTTAACAGAAAATCTAACGATTGTTTGACCTTTACTATTTCAGGATGAAAACAAAATAATGCAAATATGCTTTATGAAACTAGACAGGCCTCATTTTTATTGGGTCATCTTCCTTTATGCTCACTTTTCAATTTGTGCATTAGACAAAAATTTAATGGCTTTAGAATCATAATCTCATTCCCAATGTTTCCATTTATAGGAAATGGTCTCGTTAGATTAAAAGGCCAAGCAGATGGGTAGATTTATATACTTTCTTTTGTACAAAAAAATTTCACTTCAAAACAGTAGTGTTGCTAAAATTCCAACTCTGTTAATGAGAAATACCCTGAGTTCTTCAGCCATCCTGTCATTACATGTATAAGGTACACCTCGTTTGATGGCAATTTTTGCAATAGCACTTGTTTCCCACAGCTTCACCATAGCACGAGCCAGACCTTGCAATTCTCTGTTTCTGCCTGCATTAGCAAACAAATAGTATCTATTAGAAAGAGACATTTGCAAACTGCAAGACATGAATTTAACTAGATACTTTCTTGCATACCAAGGGCAAAGTGTGGAGCTGTTGTTCTTGAAAGCCTACGGAAGTTAGTCATTTCCTTGTTGGTTAAACAAGGCCTTATCCGATAAGGAAGAAGTCTGAATGGGGTTTTATATCCTGGAACCACAGCTGGCAACAAGTCTGCATCAACAGGCAATGGTTGACGGCCTGTCCAATCTTTGAAGCGTGGACCCAATTCATCTAACAAATGGTTGAGGTCACACATTTCCATCAATTCTTCTTCACTCATGTCCTTCAAATACTCAGCAGATTCTTGGATGACCGACTCTGCAGTTCCAACTGTTTCGTTAACACTCGATTGACCATCACTTCCACTTCCAACATGTAGTGAGTGATCCACAGCATTCTCCTTAGCAAGATTCACTTTCTTATAATTTTCTACGCAGGGAAGCTTGTAGGTCATTCCCCGATACAACACTATGGAACTGCCCGATCGCCATATCACTATGCCTCCAATTTTACTCTGATCAAGCACGAATTCAGCATTGAGAATAAAAAATCACTAGCAGTTCAAAACTAGTATTGGATAAAAGACAAGACATAAGCAAGAGGAATGCTAACAACATACTTTTTACTATTAGTTGAATGTGTGACCTATTTAAAGAGTCTTACTCGTAATTTCAGTGTTAAAAATTAGATATGAATAAAGTGAAATAATAATTCCTCTTTTTATTCATTCATCCATTCACTCATACTCTTTCATATATTTTCCCTCAACGTAAGATTCTTATATAGAAGAGAGCAGTTCAACAACATGCTAGTAATATGAAATAATAACAAACTGATCTAATCTTAATTCCTATTTAAATATAATAATAACAAACTGTAACAGTATAATAAATCCTAACAATAATTTGAAATTTAAATTACACAATTCAACACTCCCCTCAAGTTGGTGCATGAATATCCGTCATGCTCAACTTGTCAATTGCTTCTTCAAACATTCTTCTAGAAACAGTTTTGATCAGCAATAGGTTTAGGAGGTGCTTCAGGATAGTCCACAGTAAGTGTTTCAATTATGTGAGGTAGAAAGATAATTGAGGTATGGGAAGGGATTCAGAACAATAACATGTTCATGTCAATAGACTTCAGGGATGGTCTATGAAGGATTCAAAACAATGCAACGAGCTTCACATCAATGACCTTCAAATGGAATACGTGCATGGAGAATTGAGATACGAGAAGGGATTCGGAACAATCACATGTTCATGTCAATAGACTTCAGGATTGGTCTGTGCAGAACAATGCAACGAGCTTCACATCAATGACCTTCAAATGGAATACGTGCATGGAGGCTTCAATACTGAGATATGAGAAGGATTCAAAACGGATTTATGTTATGCAATTTGTGTTGTTTTGGGGAAGAAGATTAAGACACGGGTAAGGATTCAAGCCGGGACCGAAGATGAGAAGGTTATGTGAGGCAAAGATGGAGTTCATGGTAATAATAATCATAATTTGTAGAAGAACCAAAGATGGTGAAGGTTAAGGAGGAGAAATAAAAGTGAAATATAGGTATTAATACGGGAAGTAAGAAAGAAATGAAAGCTTGAGAATATGAAGAAGAAAAACTCTTATGGCAGCGGAAGATAATTTTTTTCATGGAGGGAACCATGACTCTCATTCATGAAGGAAACCATGTTAAAAATTAGATATAAATAAATAAATGCTTTCATTCATTCATTCATAATTTTATTCACTCATTCTCTTTTATATATTTTTCCTCAACTTGAGAGGTTCTTATATAGAAGAGAGCAGTTCAACAACATGTTAGTAATACGAAATAATAATAAATTGATCTAATCTTAATTCCTATTTAAATATAATAATAACAAACTGTAACAGTATAATAAAACCTAACAATAATTTGAAATTTAAATTACACAATTCAACAAGTCTAAACAAAGAGTAAGGTAGAGAACGTGTTCCTGTGACGAGAAGGCAGTACTACACTAGATTGAAAATGAAGGGTGCATTTCCTTCCATCTTTGAACTCAAGTGAAGCATAAAGATAAGGATAGGAATGAACAATGAAGGGAGAGAGATAGAGATACCTCTAGAATTTGATGAGCCTTTTTCATGTGAGCAGAAAGAGGAATACCAAACTTGAACTTGACAACTTCACCATCTCTCCACTTTTGGTGAACTGAAGCCACCAGTTCCTGCGTGATGCCTTTTACTCCAACATCAAATCTCTCCATCATCCTCAAGGCAATCTTTCTCAGCCTCCGCAACTCATGTTCAGGAATCGTCCTCTCTGCCAACTCTGTATTGCTTCTTCTCTTTTTCCTCTCTCCATTCACTCTTTCTGCTTCATTCGAAGAAACCTCTCTCGTCATTCCCTTTCTTTCTTCACGAACAGAACCACTAGAGTTGTGTTGCAACGCTTTACCTTTGACATCTTCATTGTCCTCCTCGTCCTCGGAATCATCGGATTCAGAGTCTAACAGTGCACTGCTCGGATTTATTGCCTGCGCCCAAGGCGAAACTCGCTTTGGAAACTGAAAATTTGATGCTGAAGCCTTCTTCTTATTCTGGAACTGCTCACGCTTTTTTTCTTCTTTTTCTTCTTCTATCTGTTGTTGTTGTTGTTGTTGTTGTTCCACCTCGTGTTTTTGTTCTTGCCATGGGAATTTTTCCCTTTGGGACCCTAATTTGAGTGACCATTTATCTTGAATTTGATGAAGGAAGCTTGGCCTGTGGCTGCTGTTTTTTGTCTTGTTCGCTACCTTCACTCGTTGTGGAGTGTCAAGTTGCGATGTCTGGTTCGAACAAGAAACTCTGAATTTGAGAAAATGCTGAGAAGAATAGCGACACGGTGTGGAAGAAGAAAAATTCAATGGAATTGGTTGAAGCGCCATGGCATGATAAATTGCTCACTCTATCAATTCATGAAATCGCATAAAACCTCTCTTCTTCACTTCACTTCTCTAGTTTTCAGAGATACACTCCCCCAGTGAGAGTTTTTTTTGTGTTATCTTGACAAAAACGTAGCCCATTGGACCCACTAGTATTTGATTGGCCCAATAAATAGCCCATATTTGTTATTAAGGCTGCCCCTGTTTTGAAGCTGACCCGTAGTTATTACTGGTTTTTTTAATCAAAGTTATTACTGGTTATATATCTCCATCTTCCAATTTTTTTATACTATTTCTTTTGTTTGCAATAATAATTATTTGATTATAAGAAATGATGTACTCTTCAAAACTTGATTTAAAAAATATATTTATGTAAAAAAAGAAAATTAACTCAACTAAGTGAAAATAATTGTATACCTTAACACACAAGCTGCTTGACACGGGGCATGTTCAACATACGAACAGAAAAAGAAAAAGAAAACATGAATGTTAATTAGTATTTAGTCCTAGGAGTAGAAAATATTGCATCCATTAAAAGTGTAAAAAAAATTACACTATCGAACCAATAAAAAATCGTCTTGTATAGTAATTTATTTTTTTGAGTTTTACAATAATTACTTTAATAGTTATACCTAACATAAATTTTAACTAATTACCATTTTATGCATAAAAATTAAATTCTATAGTCGAAGGCCTTTCAGGAATTTCCAACATCAGAGAAAGTTTTTATATATGTTATGTAATGTATACTATTACTAATTCTCAAAACAAAACAAAAAAAAGTATATATAATATTACTAATTCTACTATGATATTTAAAATAAGATTCACGGGCAAAAATCGTACCTATATGTTAAAAGAATTTTTTTTTACTGAAGAAGTACACAAAAGGAATTTTGACTGGGTATATAATATGATTGCAATAACTGAAAAACAAGGCACAAATATAAGATTTGGTTGATGGCAGAGAAGTGCCAAATAATATGCTGTTGTAGCATCAGCAGTTCAGGTTGCCTGTTCTGAATTCTGATGGTTGATAGTGCCAAATTGATAAGCTACGTACTGTGCCTACAACAAGTACAAGCCCAAGTAAGTAGGTCACTGTTGGGTCTTGGAATGATTCATTGCAAATCCTAGCTAGCCATGTTGTTGCTTGTCAATAATCATTTTTGTCATCAACGAAAATTTATTCAATTGACAAACATGGATTTCATACTCCCTAGGGATATATGTTCGATTTGGAAATAGAATCTTGTGTGTTGCATTTTCAATTGAATTTTCTCATGTGTAAATTTTTTCATCCAAATCTCATGTCTTTCTTTTTTTTATTACTTATATTTTATTTCTCTTACTTTAAATTGAAGACTAAGATTTCATGTGACAAAAATGTCACAGGCAAGAATTCAAACTCTTAATTTTGTTATTGACCTTAAACTCTTATCGTACATAATTTATAAGTATTTTTATAAGTGATTTCTAGAAGTTGAGTGAATTTCATTTATTGTTGATTTGCAATAAGAGTGGCTAGAAGCGGTTTTAGAAATAAATGGCAAGTTGATTCGGGTTTGCAAGAGTCCAAACTTTACTTTTCTAACTTATAGCTTTAGTTCTAACAGTTTATTGCGTAAGTTTATATGCAAGGGTGATAGTAGTTTTCCATGAATTGAATTGATTGAAGAAAGGAAAGTTGGTGCCATTAATTGTTTTAAATAATGCAAAATAACTTCAATGGATGTCGATCATTATTTCAAACTCTATCTTTAATTAACCCATTCTTATATAAAATGAAAATTCTTTTGAAAGGATAGGGAAATAAAGAAGACAATGGAAAAAAAAAACATCTTGTCGAATATTTACAAAATTAGAAGACTAAAATGAAATAACATTAAACCAAATAAAAATATAACATAGTTGTTAACGGAGTTAGATGAAATTAATGAAAACAATTAGTTTATTGGATTTTTTTACGGGTTATTGAATGTTTAAAAGTTAATAAGATCAAAATGAAATAAAAATAGATAAAAGATGAAATTAAAAAAAATAAAGAATGCAAATACTATATATGTTTTTTGTAAATAAAATTTATTTATTTTATCAGTCGATTCTCGTAAAAGTATAAGATATTAAATATGAAAACATGTCAATGCACGGATTTACCATATCTTTGTGCAACAGTGTTTAAGATATTTTTTTTACAGGAGAATCTAGTTATTCGACATGTAATACCCCTTTGTAGCCATAATTACAATCAACTTCTATGGTCGACAGATCTGAAGTTCGATCTTTCATAATCAATGTTATCTCGGTCAGTTTCTTCATAATTAATTGTAGAGAATCGGAATCCCCAGCCACCACCCTCAGGATAGCTTTCTAAGATACGAAAGTTATATCATTTTATTAACTTCAATAATGTATATATAGAAAACATAATAATCAACCACCAAGCACATAGCTAAAATTGTTTTAACTTAATTAATAATCTTAAGCTATATAGAAAACATAGTGTATATGATAATTTTATTTAATTTAAATATAATTAATTTTAATAAAAAATACTCGTAATCTTTAAAATAAAAAGAAAACATAATTATAAAGAATAAAAATAAAAATAAAAATACTAATAAAAACACATATAAAAAAAATAAGTTTTTTAAGTTGATATTTGTTTAAAAAAATAGTAATAGATCATATTTCTAATTTTATCTATAAAATTAATAATAAATATGTTTAATTTATTATTTCTTAAATACTTATTTATTAAAAATTAAATATTTAAATAATTATTAAAAAAATGCAAACCCCTTTAATACATTTATGAATCCATCCCTTGATCAGGTGGAAAATGGATCAGTTTGACATATGAAGCCTCGTATTAATTAGAAAATCTAGCAGTGAGTCTTTTGGAGAATCGATTTTCTCGCAACTTATTTTCATCCACCGTATTTTTCATGAGGAGTCCTAGCTATATATCTTGTATATATAGCGTGGTCCAGAGTGCTGTACTGCAAATCCACCATATATTATATTTTCTTTCTGGAATGCTGTTATTATGTCGATCGTCAATGTGAATGCACTCTCTTTTTTATTTTGAAAATGTTTATGTTCACATGGGAAAAGAGGTTTCTCACTAACTAAAGCTTGGCATAGCTTAAGCATATGAAATGAAACTCAAGCAAACAAAATAGCTAGCAAGCACCAATTGCTCTTTTTATTCCATGTTTGATGTTTTCTATCCAATCCTTGGTAATTATGATGACATCAATTTTGTATCTTTCTCCACTCGTGCATGCGGATCATCTTTAGAATCTTTTGAGATCATTGCCATAAATATTCTCATGCCACTTTTTCTACACAACAACCTAATATCGTATATTACAAACGACAAAATAATTACTACACTTTGGGAATTTGATGTGATACGTCCAAATTTAACAAGCTCCAGCTTTAAAAGAGAAAAGTACGTGCACCTATATTACAAGTGAACAGAAAAAAATTCAAAAGATTGCTTTCATTTTGGCCACTTTTTTGTAATAGTTTTCAGACATGTGTAGTGATTCCGAAGTTCAGTAGTAGAATTTATAAGTGGGTGGTAAGTAGGATTGGTGTTTATGAATGCAGCCACTTTTTATATTGAAACTTGTTTGCTATATTGATTTCAATAGTTTTACATAGTTGGCATTTTTTCTCTAAAAAAATCAAATAACTAAAAAAAGTTGTACGATGATAAAAAATATTTTATATGATGTTAATTATTTATTGTTCAATTGTATGTATACTAAGTATATTTACAACTTTTTTTAGTTATCAGTTTTTTTTAAAAAATATAATAAACTTATACCCCAAATGGGAAATATGGAGTGAAAGAACGAAAAGAAAAACATGCAAATACAATAAATAATACGATAAAATAAAGAGATTATTTTTTTAAAAAGAAAAAAGATAAAAAAAAAGTATAATATATATATATATATATATATATATATATATATATATATATTCAATTATGTTTATTCTTTTTGTTTTGTTTTACCTAGCACGTACAAACCATGGGCATGACATGCATGACCTCTCTTTCCTCTCTTTCTTGTAGTTGGGGTTTGTATTTATCAAATTCTGAAACACATCATCTCAAGAAAAATATGTAGCATTTAAACTGCCGTGTCACTTCGAAATCATAAAAGATGTCTTGCTCGATACTACTAGGAAATTTCATCTGTCACCCTTTGGACTTTGGCGTTGGGAGGGGAATAGGCAGGGCACTGGGAAGCAAATAGCCAAATAGGCTTTACCTTCGAAATAACATTACATCTTTCTTATAATCATAATTGTTCAATAGATGATTAGACCGATAGAGATCAAATTAGGTGAATAGGAATTATGTTGAAAATGGTAAATTTAGTTTGTGATTATATTTTTTATTTTAAGAGTTTACTATTTTTCATGTTTATAAAAAAAATACCATGTTATTATTTTCTAAAATTATTGAGGGAGTAAAATTTATTTTAATGATGTAAAGAAGAATTCAGTTTTTTCTGCAATATGGACACTTTGCCGTCTTTAATTCTTTACTTTGAACCTTGATGGCTTTTTGCGTTTCTCATAAGCTATTATGTGTAGCGTTGTTGAATCTGTATCCGTATGAAAAAATTCTTTTTGGTTATAGCAATCTTATCCAACTCAATTTGAATCTATTGAATATTCAATTTAAAAATCAGAGATACTAATAATCTTAAACTATATATATATATATATAAATATATATATAAAAGCACTTATCATAAAAAAATATTTTATATAAAAATAAAATGATTAAATCTTAGTTGTGTAATCAAATATGGATCATTAAGATTTAATGTCATATAATTTTTTAATATTAAATATTAATCATTCATATTTAATTATACGATCCAGATTTAATTATCTTATTCTCATTTATATATAAGATATTTTCTCTCTTAATATATGTCATATATATTAAATTTATCAAATAGGTATTGATTAAATGATATGAAATTACAATATTAATTCATGCATAAAATCCGATTTAACCTACACTTTATTAAAATATGATATCAACTTTTAAATTTAATTAATGAATTAGTTATTTATATTTAATAATATTTAGATTAACATATAAATAAGTTATTACATATATATAATAGTATATAAATTCAATTCAAATCAAAATGTGTGTATAAAAGAATGTGAAAAAAGTGTGTAAATAAATGTAATTTTTAAATAACTATAAGTTAAGTGAGTAAAATTAAAGCATGTTTTATTTTGTTTGAGGGACTAAATTTCATATAAGCATACAATAAAAAATACACTAATTTGACCACAAATTTAGAAAGACCTTGAAACTCTTCTTCTTCTTTTTTTATTTGGGTCAAGGTAACTAGGAAGTTCCCCCTTTTTTTCAAGAGCCACAATTATCGAACAATAATTCCAAGAAAACATGTGTTGTCAATTAAGACATGCCTTTGCTAATGTCTTTTCCTCAATAAGCTCTTGGGCTGTTTTGTCCATTTTTTCCCTTGAGAATTGATCAATCTTGAGCCCTGCCAAAAGCATCAAAGACATTATCACACAAACCATAGTTTGATCTTACTTTCTTTTGGTAATTTTTAATCAAAGATTCAAAATCATGCATCATGGAAGCATATAAACAATTGATAATAACATAAGTTTAATGTGGTTAGGTTCACATTTTTTTTTAATCCATAGACTTGAAAGAACGGAGGAATTTAAATCCTACTTAGTTTATCAGGGGGGGAAATATACCCTGAACAATGTTCCAATCTCCTTTCTCACATGTAACAGGAAAAGAGTAAATGAGGTCAGGTGGGATACCATAAGATCCATCAGAATACACTCCCATTGATACCCATGCTCCCTAAAGTTGATGCAAATACAACAAAGGTAAATAAATGTCAAAGAGCTCGTAAAAATTATAAGTAAGTAAATACTTGCAAATTAAGGATGAAATTATACTTATAAGGATTAAAGAACCAACCTTAGGAGTACCTAGAACCCAATCACGTACGTGATCACAAGCAGCACTTGCCGCTGACAATGCACTAGATTGCTTCCTGGCTTTAATAATGGCAGCCCCACGTTGTTGAATAGTGGTGATGAACTCATTGTTTAGCCTATAAGAAATCATAAAGAAAATTACATTCCTAATGAAAGGAAACTGTATGTTTATGTTTGGAATACAACTAAATAGTTTGTGGACTGTAAACATTTATTACACTGTGCCTCCAGTTAGATGCATGCTTAATGTATTGACATTTACATTAAAATTATTTTAAAAATTATATGTACGGTGATTTTAAATTGGTTGACAGTGTAAAACATTTTACATTGAAAGTGCATAAAAATAAACTCTTAAAAATATTTAGATACTACTTATTCATATATTTATAGTTTACACACCAGGCCAGCGGTGATGCATAATGTTGTTGATTGAATAGCAACAAATTTAGCTTGTCATTTGGAAACTGGATCAATATTTCCATATACGATATCTATTGAAGCTCCAGATTATAGGAATAATTCCAAGAAGCATAACAAAATGTGGTGTTTCAAATTGGTGTATAACAAAAAAATGAGAGATATTTATATAACTAAAGGTGATAAATACCAAGGAAATAAGTACTATAGGAGTACCAAAAATATGTTCGCATTTCATACCTAAAAGTTATGAAGTTTAGTAATTTGCTACACATTGACATAGGAAAGAATTAGTGTGATCCAATCAATCCAAATAAGAAGTCAAATATGTCAATGACATTATGTTGAATTATGTCTAACTCAAATTTACACATGTAATAAAGATATTAAAACATAATAAAGTTTAAAATCAAAGGGAGTTAGATTGAGAGGTTTTGAAAGAAAGATACCAGTTATCATCAACAACTAATTCTTTGACTGGCTTCTCTCCACTACTGGTAGTGACAGTTGCATGATTGACATCCGGATATTGGGTTGAAGAGTGATTGCCCCAGACAATGACATTTTTCACATCACTAACAAGAACATTTAGTCTCTCTGAGATTTGGCCTAATGCTCTATTGTGATCAAGTCGTGTAAGGCAGGTAATGTTTTTCTTAGGGATTGAAGGAGCAAACTCTTTCAAAATGAGAGCATTGGTGTTTGCAGGATTGGCAACCACTAGTACCTGCATCAACAAAATACATTAGGTTCTAGGACTAGGTAGGATACATGGTGTGATCCATATCCAAGAAGCTATCTCATTCATTCTACAAAATTGTGTGACACATACTATCAAGAAACCAAAGCGCCAAATTAATTAACATTATTATAAGAACAAATTTGTATAAGAACCAATAACATAACATCAATACATCATAAAAGGATGTTCATCTTATCATTTATATATGTAAATTACCCACTGATAACGCAACCAAAAACATAACCTCAGTGTAACATCAAATCCCGCATAAAGGAATATTTCAAATTGCAATACCAAATATTGACCTTTGAGATGAAATTTCTAATGCAAATGATCTGCCTTCTTGTCTTTATGAAGAGCAACACATAAAATAAGACCAAAAACTAGGAATGGAGAGATAATAGAAAATACATTATAATTGCAAAAAAATGTCATTGTAGTGCTTTAATAACAATTAATGATTAGTACTAATAAAAAATAATAATAACAATTAATGTTACCATTTTGAAGTCTATTAAGACCAATAGATATATGAAGCATAGTGCAAAGACATGTAAGATGCGTTAAGATAAATGGTTGAATTTAGTACATATTAAATAAGATATTATCAAATAAGAACCTATTCATAAGCTTGATTTTGAAGCTTACTAGGATAAGTTTTTCGCGGAAGCTTATTAAAATAACTCAAAGAACTTATAAGAAAATTATAAGCCACTCTTGTAACCAAATAAACTTTTCCAAGCAACCCCGTCATAGTCTCTCCCAGCCCCAAAAAATGACCAAACTCAACATCTTAGAAAGCATGTACAAAAAAAATTAATTAAAAATTAAAACTAAAATAAAAATAAATTATCTTCTTAGTTTGAAGTTTAGACTTATTCTATGAAAGTTCAGACAAAATCTTATGTTTAAAAATATCCATGGCTCTCTATGTTTGCATGTATCTTTAAGTAAAAAAATGGAAGACTGTTGTTATTATGTTTTGAATTAACTCATATTCATATAAGTATTTTGTTTTCAGAAACAGTGATATGTTGTCAATGATTTTCAAAATTAAAACACACTAATTCTAAATAAGGAAAATAGAGTGACAAAGTAATTTCTAACCTTACAATTTGTTGCAGCATGTTGCTCTAGTGCTGAAGCCTGAGCCTTGTAAATTAAAATATTTTTAAACATCACATCTTTTCTTTCCATTCCTTCCTTTCGTGGGAATCCACCCACCATCACAACAATATTGATATCTTTGCAAGCTTCAACAACATTTGTAGTAGCAACAACACCTATTTCATTTATATGTACAAACAATATATATTATGAGATCACAAAATGAAGAAAAAATCATCTTGTAAAAATTAGACTTAAGTCATCATTAATTTTAAAATCATGCCTCTAAGAAGTGGATAAGCAGCATCAATTAGTTCCATCTTTACCCCTTTTAAGGATTCTACTGCTGGTTCAATGTCAAGCATGTGTAGAATCACAGGCTGACTTGGACCCAACATTGCCCCTCTTGCAATCATTGGAACAAGAGCATATCCAATTTGCCCTATTGTTGAACCAAATAAAAATTGAAATGTGCATACCAATGAAGTTAAAAACGTAACGGTACAATAAATTATTATTATCCCAATTTTCTAATTATTCTTGTAAACACAAATTCTCACACATATCCAATAAGACCACAAGAAAACAATGTTTTGAAATTGAATTTGGCATAGGGATTCACAAAAATCACAACCACAACCTAAAACTTTGTTAAAATATGTAAATACAAGATACATTAGAGGAAATTTAAAAAAAAAAAGGAGAAGAGTAAATTAATTAATCATGCCTGCTGCACCGGTGACTAGTATTGTGATTGGTTCTTTCTCTTCTCTGAGAAGACTAAACATGTAGCTAACAATCTTGCAAAACAAAATAATACAAAACAAAACAAAATAATACAAAACAAAACAATAACAACTTTTTTAAGAACTATATAGTCTGCAATCTCCAAAGCTATCATTTCCAATACCATGATTTCTGTTAACATCCAAAGAACATAAACTACTTCGTTATCATTTATACATGTAACATAAATTTAAAATTGAAGAATCTATGCACATCTAACATGCCTCTACACCAAGGCAATCATAGACCATAACTAAGTCTACACGAAATGCCAGTATAAGAGAATCAATCATCACCACCTTAGCAACAAAGAAAAGAACGTTTTCAAAGTTTGATCTTTAAAGTAAACATTACATAAATATTTATACGTGACATTATTTTTCTTAGATGGAAACCAACCAATAATGAATTACCGTGATTTTTTTATTTATAAATTACTGTGAACCTTCATGGCGGGGCTTTTGGACTTTTAATAGAGTGAGATGTAAAGTTTTCTGACAAAAAACTGTACTTGCATTGATACTTTTTAAATCTTTTTTTTTATTATCTTGCAATTATAGTGAAAAGATTATATTTTAACACTTAAGTCAAAATATTCTATTAAAAAATTATTTTTCAATACTCCCAATTGAAAAATAGTTTTTCATAATAAAAAATGTCGATATTAACACCTATATAATTATTTTTTTATTTTTTTTCTTTTGAACCTCCTCCTGTACTAGTAAAAATAACCAAATCCATCTAATAATTCTCTTCAATTTTTTTTTAAAACTCGTGAATAATTTCTAGTTTATTTATTTTACACTAATAAAAAAATTTGTCATTTAATTCTGCACTGTCGTATATTTTATATTGAAAATTTTAACATCTTATTGTTTGCAATTAAAGAATTTTAATAATGTGATTAGTTAAGCTCCGAGAAAACCTCTGGCTTATTCAAAAACATGATGACAACTATGACGATGATATTTTGACCTTGAATATTTTTCATTTATATGAACTTTTATATCCATTGGCATACATTTAAATTTAGGTCTACGTGCTATTTAATTAAAAAAAATAGGTTTATCAACCTAGATATTTAATTTAAAAAAAATTGTTAACCTATTTAAAAGATGATACTACAATTTTTTTCAATAAGTTAATTTTAACATTAAATCCAAACCTTATCAAAGCCAAATTTATCTCAATGAATTTTTACGTATCCTTACTGATTATACTTGCACGACATATACATACTATGCATTGAAAAAAAAACATTAGTATATTCGTAAATCGTTTTATAGATATGCAACCCCTCACACGTGCATATAGGTACATATTCTTTCGACAGGGAACCCCCTCACACGTGCATTATTATATTTATATACCGCACCACACTTTCTTTTTGGTAAGACTATGCCTATGCGGCATGCAACACTTTACTTTATGCATCAATATTAGTTGCCTTGCGAGGAAAAGAAATTGCTTCTATATCAATGGCAGGGCCCATGTGTATTGAACATTATCGTCTAATTAATTTGCTGATTTTATATACTATTGCAAAGAGTGAGTTGGAAGCATACTAATTGTCAGTTTAAAAGTCTATGCCTGCTTAAAGAGACACCGAGCTGGTCAGTGATAATCATAGTGTTCGAAATACATTAGGTGTATCAGTTAACATGCATGTGCATGAATGAATCTTATAAATGAAAGAAATTGTATCCCTATATTAATTTGTTTGGGTACATCTGCATTCCTTGAAAATATTCTTTTGGGGCCAGGGGTACCTGATATTCAATTCCTGGTAGTAAATAATATCCATTTGTAGTCAAGACTCAAGAGTAAGTTGGAAGCACATGCATCAATACCTTTGGAAACTGTTTATTTTACGACGACAACAAAAATTTATACAGATATTTGAGTGTGCAACCAAAAAAAAGTTCTTTCTTACTTATCAATAGAAATAAAAAACACGCTCGCGAGCGCGCGCACATGTGTATATATATATATATATATATATATATATATATATATATATATTAAAAAGTATTCATGTAATTTTTAATTATATAAAGTCTTTCTTATAACATGACCACTTTAAGTTATTAATGAATCTTCTATATATGGCTACACGTTTGTTTAATTGAAGGGGCTCGAACTGATATACATGGCTTATTTCCAATTCATTCAAACATATAAAATGTCAATCAATTTATATTAGAGTAATGATTTTTAGAAAAACAAGCAATCTAATAAGATATGAAATAAGTCCAGAGAGTGAGAGGTATAGTCATACAAAATTGTTTGCTCGTTGAAAGACGAAAAGATAGAAAGAAATTATAGTTTCGAGTCTTTATTAATAAAATAATAATTAATAGTTTATCAATAAAAATAAAGTTGAGACGGAGAAATATAGTGATACCAAATTGCACCATGTATATGAGTACGTGCATTACTATTTACTATTAGTACTAGCTATTTGTTTTAATTTTCTATTTTGACAAACTCTCAAAAATGAAAATTGAAAGAACCACATAAAAGATTAGCTAAGCATGCGTATATATAATTAGGATTTGTCTAAGTAACTCTAACTAAAAATGACGTTAAACAAACTCATTTTATGTGACTCAATAAAATTATACTCATTTGTTTAATTTTTTTATACATAAAATTTTATGTAATTTTATTGGTATATGAGATTATTTAATTTCATTTTTATTTGAGAACAGTTAGACCATCCTTTTTTTACCAAAAAATTTATAATGTAAATTTTTATATCATATATAATAGTAACTTACTATTTTATATATAATGATTTTGATTTCAATTTATTAATTTATCTTCTAAAATACTTAAAGTAATATTAATCGATAAAATTTAAATTATTATATATATAAATTATTTTTACTTCTTACCCTCGATCTCTCGATCTCTCTGTCTTTTCTTTACTTTTTTGTATGTATCTCTAAAAAATTCACTGATTAACCCATTCACTGATCGTCTGACAGAAGATCTCATGCATTTTCATGCTAAGGTTCGTTTCAACCAGGATTCCAGAATCTATGAGATGATATTGTTTGCAATGTGAAATGAATATTTTTGTTTGAAATGTTATTGTTTTCTCGTTACCTTTGTTTTTATGGACCACGTGATTTGATTGCTTTGGGGGGCTGGCTGATTTGGATCCCCAAAAAGATCTTCAATATCTAAGAAACAGTGCCCCCCCTACTCACCAATGAAGTGCACGGCATTGTCTTACTTTGTTTCATTCCTTCTATTAGCATTAACTAGCATGCCAAAACTTGTGTCTTGTTTGTATTGAACCCGCAAAAAACAAGTAAAAAATTTAAAATGACCACATGTTCCACTTTGGACAAAACGACAAGGGGACAACCCTTTCTCCCTTTTTCGTATATGTCTATGTATATTGGTGAAGCTATGTATGTAATCTGTGTGATATGGCTTTACTAGAGTCATTTACAAGGATCCATCAGAAACGGAAATATTGGCATGAAAGCTTAGTTCATTGTATATTATCACGAGTCATAGTACTAGAAAAAAGTGTGTCAAAGTAAGAATGTTGCAATTCTCGTTAACTTGAATATGAATTTCACCAAACATTATATATTAAGTTTAATTTATATATGATAAAAACAATAGGATTTCTTATACCAGACTAACTTTCACACTTTGGTTTTTGCCCCCTACTTTTGAAGGAACATATACGAGAGATATTCGTTTCATTAGGTACAAGATCTAACTACCACTGTTTGAACAAGAGGAAAGTTATACATTCTGTCGTGCCCATGAACAAGTCAAGAATGTGAGTATCTCCAACCAGTTTTCTGTAGTCAATCCTATTTAATGAACCCCTTAGCCTTGTAAATCTTTCTTTAAAATTTATTATTAGCCGTGCATGTAGCATACATATCGTCAAAGATTACAATCTTCAATAGGAAGTATTAGTAGAATATGGTTCCACATAGCGTTGCATGGTGGAGGGTCTTGTTATCAGCTGATAGCTCCTCTTACCTGCGAGATCTATAGGTCAAAGATTTTTCATTGAACGCCCTTTGTTCTTAGTCAAATTTGTATATAGAATACTTAGCTTAGGAACTGAGATCACTTATTTGTCTTTGCCTAATTTGTTTAATTAAATTTAATTTGTAATCCACAAAAGAACAATATGATGCATACATTAAATATAATTTATATGGTTCACAATATCCTGACATTCTTTATACACAATATATGTTCTTGTCCCTTTGCTAGCATATATATAAACTCTTAACACCAACAGAATTGTAGTGTATACACGGGAAGCTAGCCAAGGACAAATTAAATTGCTATCTATAATATGCATGTGCATGGCATGTCGTTGTTTTCTTCCCATATTTTTATTATTTTATACGATACATGCCAGGGTGCTTTGCAATATTTTTTACTCACATATCATGTAAGGCAGGGCAAGAACAATTGGTTTGTTAGGTATATTTACACCGGGGACCAACTAATTATTAATGATAATGAACATTCTCCTTAATTTACCAATCTAATAATGGCACGGAATCGGACATGGTTATTTTTATTTGGCTTAGAACAAATAAAATTTGAGAGAAAATAGTAGCATGGAAACGTGTTAAGTGTAGTGAGACAAACACATTGGTGGGTATAATTATAGTTTCATTTCCCTGCTTGACTTTTCATTGATTACATGTTGCTTTAGATGCTCACAGACAAAATCTTGGCCTGAAGAAAATCCGGTGTCATGTCTCCCTCCGTTCCCATTGTTATATATTACTCTTCCACGAACCAGAAAAGTTGAATGCGCAAAATAGTAGTTTGATGAATGAGAAGTTCTCTGATCCCGAAAACATATCTTAAGAGATCCTTTTGATAATTACCTAATTTTGACTCACCTTCATCCTTAAAATAGGAAATACCAATACCAAGAGGTAATAAAAAAATCAATGTGGGGTACGTAATCTATATATGACTTGACGAAACTTGACCAATGTTGACAATCAACGGCCAGATTTCACTAATCCCATTTTGGTCCCTTGAAAGGCCCACATGAATGGTAGAAATCTGTGGATTCAAATGTTCAATTGCTGGGAATCTTCGTGATCATGATGATTGATACACAATCTCAAGAAACAAGTACGCAAATATTAATTAATCAATTTCCTTTCTCTAGTCTACTCACAATTCACATGAAACTTCATGTAATTTCCTCTATTATCCGATTCCATTTCTATCGTATCTTTGAATTTGACATTTGTTTGCCCAATATAACATGTAATTAACTTTCCCTTCTCATCTTAAAGATGTAACATGATATATTATAACTTGTAATTAACCCACTATTTTTAACTCTATTTTTTCACTCATCTGACATGTATTTTTATTTTTCATTTTTTTTCTTATCACATCACCCCTTACGTGTACACTTTTTCTCTTTTTCTTATTTCAATCTTCCATATATAATAGTAATTAACATCCATGATCCGATATGTATACAGCCCAAAAAAATGTGTAAAATCATTTTTATATTTCTAACCCTCTCTTTCTCATGCAAGCTAGCTTCTTCTTTCTATTTATAGCCCTTCTCCCTTCACCCACCAACACACCACAACTCCAAACTTTTCCTCTTATTCTCTTCTTCTTCAACACAACTAGTCATAATCCAGCTCATCTCTCTCTCTCTATCTCTCTTTGTTCTCTCTTTCTCTTTCTCCAAAATGGCTCTAAACTACCCTTTTTTAACCTACTTCATACTACTACTAGTAACCATAACCCCTTTGATATACACTGTGGGAAAAACCGAGCAATGGAAAGCTCCGATTCTACCAGAGCTTGACATTGATAACATATCCCACAAACTCCATGATGACCCTGAAACCATTCAAATGGCTTCAAGGGACTATGGCCATTTAATGCATGAATTCCCATTAGCTGTGTTTCGTCCATCTTCTATAGATGACATAGCCACCTTGATAAAATCTTCCTACAATAGCTTTTCCCCATTTGACATAGCTGCGAGGGGCCAAGGCCACTCCACTCATGGACAAGCCATGGCTCGTGATGGGGTTGTGGTTGACATGGCCAGCCTAAGAAAAAAAAGAAATGGGGTTGCGATTAGTGTCTCTAAGGACCCTTTGATGGGTCACTATGCTGATGTTGGAGGGGAACAACTCTGGATTGATGTGCTACATGCCACACTTGAATATGGACTTGCACCAGTTTCTTGGACTGATTATTTGTACTTGTCCGTGGGAGGGACACTTTCTAATGCTGGAATCAGTGGCCAGAGCTTCCGTTATGGACCTCAAATCAGCAACATTCATGAAATGGATGTCATCACTGGTATGGAGTTAGTTGTTTTTTATTTATTAGCAAATGTTAATATTATTAGTTTGTTAGTTTTTTGTTAGGAGAAATCGAATTAACGATCGTTGCCTCTTTTTCTTCTTTGTTAACCACACAATTAATCTTATAATTCCTGTTATTAAGTTAGTTTATTTTCCATTTTTCATATATAAGCTAGGATTTCTAATTAAAATTGACATTTTGTACCACTACTACAAAAAATTAATGTATCAGAGCACAAAAAAAATATATTGGCATCACTTGTTTTTTTAGTCATTAATATTTTGTAGCATCACAAAAAATATAGTGATAAGTTTTCTAAAAATTACAAATTAGTTGATTCGTCTGTGATGTTAATGATTTTTTAGTGCGTCTTGGCAACTAATGTTTTCATCTAATTAACTAAAATTAGAAACAATAGCGGCAACAGTACCTGACATTGTGTTTATGTTTTACGTGTTTCTATTGCCTAATTTTCGTTGAGAACGTGTTCGTGTGGAAACTGGAAAAAGAGAAAGTTAAAATTTTCTTGAGATATCTACCACTTATGAAAAAAAAAAGGCTGTTTCCGTTTTGTCTCTTATGACATGACATGGTCTGTCAGACGACGTTCTGCTAAATATATTTGATATGATTTCTTGAACACGTTTTATATATTCCCACTTCCCAGTTAGTATGGTTGTTGAATCTAAAAGAGGAATAGTCTTTGTCTACAATATGGGTGAGCGATGCAAACGTTTCCAAGGGTTTAGAAGTTAGAACTATATAGGTCCACCATCATAGTTTTATATTCTTGATTAACTTTATGTTGGTCAAGTCGTTTATATTTGGTCAATTCATTCATATATATGAGAAAAGACTGAAATACAAACATGAAAAAATGTTGATTACTCTTATAATTGGCGCATGCATGCATCTAAATTATATGATTTTAATAAATAGTTTTTGTCATCGACTTGATTTCAGGAAAAGGAGAGTTCGTAACATGCTCTTCACAGAAGAACTTGCAGTTATTCCACGCGGTTCTTGGAGGCTTGGGACAATTTGGAGTTATAGCAAGGGCGAGAATTGCTCTTGAGCCAGCACCCAAAAGGGTACGTTTATAGAGAATTGACTAGAATTTTGTCTTGTAGCTTTTCCTCCACCAATTCATATAGTGACGCCAAATCGAATTGTCATTTTTTTATGGTGAATTGTCATTTTGTAAATCTACCAAGTGGCAGTTGGCACCCATATATGTATGAACCGTAGTACCGTACATTTCATTTTATGTTGGTGTATTAGTCATCCATGATGAACACATACACAAATGAAAATAGGACGAGCTATACGTACGTAAGGGTTTGAAACACTGAATGTGGATTTTTGAACCTGAAAGCATATTAATCTTGGTTTGAAAAAGAAAAAGAAAATCAGAAGTCCCTCTTGAAATTATTATGACTCTTAGATCTTAAGCTATTAAGCCAATAGAATTAGAAAAGCTATAATTATGAATGATCATGTTAATTCTTTCAGTGACTTAAAATCTTTTCTACAAAAAGTACCCTTTTAATTTGAAAAAGACCTTCAATTAAGTCCATGCATACAGTATTAATATTACATACTTGAGAGTTGAGACTTGAAGCATGAGGAGATTTGAAGTCTAGAGAGACAAGCCACCACATATTAATTACTACCGTATTCTTATCTTTATTTATCCTTCCAATTTTGATGGGGCTAGTTGTGAATGCTCGTGCACATGCATTCATACATACTAACATACATAAATACATCACTCTCATATATTTCATTTTATTATATTCTATTTCGTTAGTAAGTTTACTAGTATAAGACATTATTAATGGTGAATTTTTGTTGCCATGCAGGTTAAGTGGGTCAGACTACTTTATAGTGACTTTTCTGCTTTTACCAAAGACCAGGAACGATTAATCTCAATCAATGGAAGGAAACAAAAGAATGCATTGGATTTTCTGGAAGGGATGCTGCTAATGAACCAAGGCCCCATAAATAATTGGAGATCCTCTTTCTTCCCTCTATCTGACCATCCCAGAATAGCTTCTTTAATAACTGAACATAGCATCCTCTACTGTCTTGAAGTGGCTAAATATTATGACGAACAAACCGAGATAAATGTGGACAAGGTACCCTCGTCTAGTCATATCTATAATATATAGTTAGATCATGTCACATTTCTTTGTTTAAAGAATAAAAATAAAAGGCACAATCCCCAAAAGTCAAAAGCAAAGGCCTAGATATTGTGTGTTTTCTTGTATATTAATTATTACACCTTAATAACCCATAATAAAATTTTTATTTTTCTTTGTCTCCTCAGGAAATTGAAGTTTTGCTCCAAGGACTAGCCTATATCCCTGGATTTTATTATGAGAAAAATGTCTCGTACGTTGAGTTCTTGAATAGGGTCCGAAGTGGAGAGTTGAAACTTCAGTCACAAGGACTGTGGGAAGTTCCTCACCCGTGGCTTAATTTGTTTATACCAAAATCTCAAATCTTGGATTTTAATTCAGGAGTATTCAAAGATATAGTTCTTAAAAGAAACATCTCCTCTGGACCAGTCTTGGTTTATCCCATGAATAGAAACAAGTAAGCCTTGAATGCATGAATCACAATCTAGTGTCATTATAATTCAGGAGTGTGTGATGCAATCTTTTAATTTTCTGACCATTCAACTCAATATCAATTTTATTTATTTTTTCAATTAAAATTCAAAAGAGAATAATAATTTAATATGAAATTTAATTCCAGGTGGGACGATAGGATGTCAGCATCTATACCAGACGAGGATGTTTTCTACACAGTTGGATTTTTGCACTCAAGTGGGTTTGATACTTGGAAGGCATATGATGCTCAAAACAGAGAAATTTTGGAGTTCTGTAGAGATGCTGGCATCATGGTCAAGCAATATCTTCCCAACCACAGCACACAAGAAGATTGGACAAACCATTTTGGTGCTAAATGGATGAAATTCTTAGAAAGAAAATATCAGTTTGATCCAAGAATGATTCTATCACCAGGGCAAAAAATCTTCCACAAACAATTACAGCCAGTGTTTTAAATATTTTTCCTAATAAAAAAAGTAAAAATGTTTTGTGGTGGGACTGCCTCAATTAGATGGCCAGCTAGGGACAGGTGTACATACAGTGTGACCAAGAGCAAGATGGCTTTTGTATGCTAAACTTTGCATTGCTAGAGAAATTAATAAGGTGGGGTTTTAAAGGCTGCATTAGTACTTTTGGCACCTATTATGCTACATATACCTTAGATACGTTAGGTTGACAAAGTCGTACTGGTAGGTACAAGAAGTTGTCTCTCACATTGTCTGTCACCTAACTTGCTATACATAGTGTGTGGAGAAATTCGGATCATATTGAAGATGTTCTAAGGAGTTCTAGTCCTCCAATATTAAGTGTTTAACGATTCTGTCTTTCTTTATATAATTTTGTTTAGCATTACATATATTACTTTCGCACTGGAGCAAACATATATATCAATGATTCTAATTAATTTATGCAATAACGAGTATAATTGTACCCAAGTTGTATGCCATAATATTTGTCAAAAACTAAAAGTTGTATGCCATAATCAATCAAGGTTGCTAGGTACATTAATTTCTTTCACTCTTCGCTTGATTGTAATTTATGGGTTGAACTGTTGGAAGTAATTTTATATTTTTTAATAAATTTTACTTTTAAAAAACTCACCATTAGCATACCGCATCTAAGGCATGATTATAATCCGGAAAGATACAGAAATCATATCCAGATATGGTGAAATCTCTGAATCATATTACCCCCC
>CM023957.1:4637695-4702000 GCA_013407115.1 Glycine latifolia
AAAGATTAATTAGAAAGAATAAGATCGTGAAATGATGTTCCAAATAAGGCATATCAGAATCAGACGCAAGGGAAGAATAAAAACGTTACAACAATTGGCGCATAATGCTCCCCAAAAAAAAAAGACTTGCACACATACCTTAAGGAAGAAGAATCAACACTTTCAAGGGGGGTTGGTAATATATACGTGTGTGTTACATTTTTATTATTTTGTATTCATTTAATTAATTAGGTATAGTCGACTAAGATGAGTGTGTTGGTTACATAAATATAAGACGCCTACAAGATATTGTATATTTTACGATGCCCTAAGTCACTACACTAAAATCCAACGATGTAATTTATCAAAAAAAAAAAAAATCCAAGGATGTAACTAACCCTAACCCAGGGAAGGGATAAGGGTGTACAAAATATATCGGTTCAGTAAGCTGGTGTCCAAAATAAGCCATATGATTATGGTCGGCTATCGCATTTGCCTCTCGTAGGGTGTGGTGTGAGCCAGGTACACACTGGTTAAGCTGATTTTGCATATTTGTTCCTTAATCAGTTAAGTTCTCAACGTGTGTGGGATTATTTAAATTAATCAGTTAAATTAGTACTCATGACTTATAATTAGAGACACAAACTCGCTCCTAGTTAGTTGAGAAAGCAAAAGACGAATTTCATAGTGAGTTGTTATGGTGGATATCCGAAACCGAAAGACTATCACATAAATTTTCCTTCAGTCACATCAAGTAAAACTATTAGGTTGGCTTATAATTTGTCGTTCTGGCATTGGAAGAGTTTTTTACTTTTTTGATTCAGATAGACCCACGAGGGCCTTTGTTGTCACAAAAGTATAAAGCAATGAGTTCTTCTACTAATCAAAATATAATTTAAATTAAAGTAAAACCAAATTTAGCTGTCATTCTTATCATTTACATTAACTAGGAAGATTTGATAATAAATCCTGTCTAATCCATTCTGAGTAGTTCTCACTTGCTTTTGCCCCATGGCCATAAAATGAGATTTTTTATATTCAATATGTAAATAAGACACCTTTCTGCCGTTGTAACCCTCATTTAAAAAAATTACATATAAATATAATAAATGTATATATTTTCTCTCCTCTAATTTTATATTTTTAAATCCTTTATTACAATTTTTTTTCTTTTTTCAAAATAATAATTATTATTAATTTTGATTTCTTACATTGATTGTCTCTCCTAATTTAGGGTACTTAATTTGTCATTGTGACTGTCAGTGTTTGTGTCCAATACTTACTAGTGTCTCTTTCGATGTTCTTTAATTAAAATTAAATTTTTATTCGAAATAATTCGTAAAGCCTTATAATTCTAACTAAACGTGGATTAATGAATTAGAGGTTATTTGCTTTAAGGCCTCCATATTGGGACCAGAGGCAGGCCATTGAAGGAGAACATAATTATGCTGCAACACTAAATTCCAGCTTGCAGGCAAACTGGAGACAAGAAAAGTTAGCAGCTGCCCTCATCAATTCTTTCTTTCATATTCTCCTCTTTTCTTGACTTTTTTGGTGCCTCCATTGTAGATAACTAGATATGCTTTGCCGGATCCATGTCTGGTTGTTGTGGAAAATCCAGGACAGGAACCTAACATTCACACGCTGTGAATTATACTAAGTTGACAATAGATAGAAAAAGAGCATGATTATATATATAGCAGCTAATGATAATTAGTTCCTTTCTCTACTTCCTTTTCCACTGATTAATTCTAAAATATGGCGTGATGTCTCTATTACTTAATTTTGTCCCTTTTTCTTTTTTATAGTAACCCTCTTATTTTAATTTAAACTTAAAAAATAAAAAGAATTAATTAATTTTAGGGTTGATTTGTTTAAACTTTATCAGATCTGTCCTATTAGGGGAGCCATAATGAGAAGGCAATAAAAATTAAATGGTTTTTTTGTTAAAGTCACCAATTACAATTACGTTATCTATTTAAAATAAAATAGATAATTAAATAGTAAAAAAGAATTATCTGATAACAAAAGTTTCCATGGTCTGATATGATGAAGACTATTTTATCTTTGTCAGCTAGGTATTATATTAATTTTTAAATGTATATTTTGTGGATCTTAATAGTTTTATTGTTTTCTTAACTTATGCTAAAAGAATATACATACATCAATAAAGATTTATGATTAACTTAATTTTCTAAAAATAAATGGTGCAGATAATATAAAAAAACAAGGTGCAATTTGTTATATTAAATTTTTAATCAATTAGAACTTTAGGAATAATTATCTTTTTTCTTTATAGACTGCGAAAGATAATGTTGTCTGAATTGGATTAGATTATAAATAACAATATATATATATATATATATATATATATATATATATATATATTTAATATATAATATGGTTAGATACTCAAACTCAAATTATTTCAAGATTACTTATTAATTAAATTAAAAATAATCTTAAAATAGTTAATTCGCACGTTCGGTAATCAAGAAAAATAATGTGGTGCATTGCCGGCTAATTCAGCAAAACCAAATATACAGTGACATATATTATATATATAACATTTTTATTTACTACACATCTATGAAGTTTTGAGCTAGTTACGAGCTACGTAACTCATGTTAAGCCATATACAGACATACAAATATTTGAGACAGTGGCCATTGTGCCACTGTTCAAATAATAAATTGCCTATATATAATAAAAATTCTCAAATTGTCACGTGGCCTAATTTGTCTCATATCCTAGTAAAATATGTATGTTAATGTGGTGTCATTTTGTTGGCCACGTAATTCACTATAGATAGCAAAATACATGGTCAATAATAGGCAGGATACGTGTCACGCTTAAGGAATTGGTGGTGATATTAAACTTCAAATAGTCATAACTTTTCATAAAAATGTTTGATCAAGGCGTACGATATGTTAAAACGCTTGAAATTAAGAGAAGTAATTAAAAAAATAAAAAAATATCATTAAATTAACTAATTAAATAATAAAAAAAGTAAAAAAAAGAGAATTTTGGATGATCGAATCCTAAATCCTAATTTTGAGCTACTTAGAAGTGTTTTTTAGAAAAAATAGTTGATCAAATACCCTTTGAGTATTTGCCCATGCCTTCCTCTCTCAATTTCGAGCGTTTCGACATAAACTACGCATCAATCGGACATTCCTATCAAAAGTTATGACCGTTCGAAGTTTAATATCACCACACCACACCACACCACAAATTCCTACAGCGTGACACGTGTCCCAATTATCAACGTAATTCGCTGTCCCCCAAACAGTGGCGGAGCCAGGAATTTTATTGAGAGGGGACGAACATAAAAAAAATTATATCATAAATAAAAGTACTTCGAAGACAACACAAATCTAATATAAAAAAAAAACTATTACAAAAATTAAAATCACTTCATGACTTAACTCCGAAGACTCAATATTTTTTCTCTTAAAATAAGCATCAATGGTAATAGCATCCTTCCCCATAATTTTTCTACGCGGCAATCACAAACAATATCAAATATCAATGACAATCGCGTAAAGTAAATCACTGTTATATTTTGAATGAGATGCACACAACACATTGCACAACATTAACAACCGAAACAATAGTTTATTTTTTTTTTATTTCGTTTCAGATTTAACAAAAATGGGTTTAGCCCAACATGGTAGGGAGTACATGTGTAAAAAAAGGGACACAAATAGTAGTTTGTTTTATTTTAGAAGAATAACATTAAGAAGAAGAAAGAGAAAAATAGGGAAAAAGAAAGAAATGAGGGGATACATGAAACTCTTCTCTTTCACTGGTTTACCAAATGAAACAATCTTTTTAACTCATTCTATTTTCTTGGGATTTATGTTTCCTTTGTGTCTAGACCTCTCCATTTTATAATGTTCTTTCTACTGCTTCCTCTTTATTATTTTCTTTTTTATTATTATTATTTTTCGTTTTATCATCTTTCTTTCCTTTTTTTTCTTTTTATGTTATCTCTCTTTCCCATTTTATTTTTATTACATTTTCTTTCCTTTTTTTATATATTTTTTTCCTCTTTTATGTTTTCTTTCCTTTTTATTGTTTTCATATTTTTTTTCTTTTTCTTTTCTTTTTTGTTACTATGTTTCCTTTATTTTTTTTTCTTTCCCCTTTTACTTTTTTTTAATATTTTTTCTTTCCTTTTTTTTCTTCCATTTTTATTTTTCTTATTAATTTTTTTTTGTCCCCAAACAAAATACATATTAAGCACCACGTGTTCTGCCCATTCAACCCGCCCAACACGAGGATGTCACGTCAACTTACATAATTCATTTTTCTTGATTACGAAATATGCCACTAACATTTTGGCAAATAAATTTCTGGATGCGACATTTAAAAAATTTAAATATTAAACAATGGCACAATGGTCACTCTCTCCCAATATTCATGACAAAAAATGCATATATTAACTAGTAAACTGCTTTATTAACACCGGTACAACAAATTAGACGTGGTATACTATAAAATTAAAGATGGGAAATTGAATCATAGATTATTTTACATTTAATTGAAAATCCCCTGTCCAGGTGACAATATTCTGTTGGGATCAAATTGAGCTTTTCTTTGTTTGAAAGTTTTCCATTTGGGCCCAAACTGCTCCTCCCATTTTTCCCGAGTTTTGTTTTGAGGAAGATATTGCTTTATCCCCATACCAGCATTCGCACAGAACTGTAATATTTGTCGGTTTTGAGCCTTAAATTCCTCCAACTTATCAAACCCAGTTGAACGAAGAAATGACACCACGTAGAAAACATCATCATGAGGTGTAACTGCTGACATGTTATCATCCCACCTGTGAATTAATTAAATGCATTTTCATTAATTCTGTACTAAGTATTAACTCCACAGGCATACCAAATTAAACAAACATATGGATATACTTTTTGTCGCAATTAATGGTAAGAGGTTAATGTTTTATATTAATAGTGTAAAATTTTTACACTGTCATTTAAATAAAAATTATTATTTAAAATATTTTAAGATAATTATTTTAAAATTAATAAATTATTATATATAATAGATTGTGATATGATAATTATATAAAAAAATTACATTAAAAATAGATCTTTGATTAATCTCATAAAACTTACTTGGTTCGGTTCATGGGATAGATTATCACAAGTCCTGCAGTGATATTCTGCTGGAGAATAATGCCCTTGAACACACCTTCATCGAAATCCGAGATTCGAGATGCTGGAACAAAGAGGTTTAACCAAGGATGAGGAACATCCCAAAGCCCTTGTGACCTTAGGAAAAGCTCGTCAGCATGAACCCTGTTTAGGAACTCTTCGTACGACACATCTTTTTCAAACATAAACGTAGGAACAAACTTTAATCCCTCGACCAAAAGTTTCACATCCTATTCAAGAAATAACAACATAATAACTTAGTCAAGTCTTTCATATATAAGTTAATCATAAAAATTTAATTCCTAACTAAGAAGATCGAGCATTCTTGATAGTATAAAAAAAAAAAAAACTTATACATTGTCAATATAAATTAGAAACTCGATCTAAAAAATCAACAATATCATACATTATAATTAACAATGTAGACAACTTTTACTTTGTCAATGTATTATAATTAAATATTAAAGTTAATTAAATTAATTAAGTACCTCATCAACCTGTTCTTGAGTACTATTGTCGTAATATTTGACAAGTTCTATGACGTAGATGATGCCGTATTGGGTTACAAGGGAAGTTATGCGAGGTTGATCAGGTTCTGGATAAAAGGAAAGGTCCAGTGGTGGCTGATTTAGCAAAAGAAAACCTTCCACAAAATCAGCTGCATTAGTCTCGTTTATTCCATTGAATGAGATTAAGTGTTCCTGGTCTCCAGAAAATTCAGAGAAATCGTTGTAAAGCAAACGGAGCCACTTCACCTGCAAGCGATTAAGCGTACATGATTTTTTTAATTAAAATTAAGGGTCATAATTAATGAAGAGTTATCATTTATTGTAAAAACAATTCTAAGTTTTGGCACGTAATTGAGAAATACAAGCAAGCAACTAATTGTGATTGTGACTTACTAACCATATATATATGCATGGAATTTGTCAAATTGTTTGTTTTACTTTTTTTTCTTTAAAATTATCTGTATTATAAAATAAAATAAATAAAAGAAGATGCATGATACTTGCCCTCGTTGGTGCGGGCCCAAGAGCTATTCTTGCCCTGGTTATAATTCCAAATTGGCCTAAACCTCCTAAAACGGCGTAAAATAACTCCGAGTTGTTCTCCGCAGAACATGTCACTAGGTCTCCTTTCCCTGTTGAAGCCAAGTATAAGCATGTGTATCAAGTGTTCCAATGAAAAAATGTATATTACAAAGGACAAAAATGAACCGAAAATCGTCTACAAATTTGACAAAAATGAAAACCATATGCTCGATCAATTTCTAATAAGTGAAACACGTTTCTTGCTTCAATAAATGCGTTCTGCTTTCAAAAAAAAAAAACTAATTACTGATGTATAAAAGCCAACATCCCTTCTTTTCAATAATAAAAAAAAAATATTTAGATGTTTCGTTCTAAAGAACCAGTCCATGAATTAATGTTTCTAGAATTATTATTATTGTTAACATTTTTAGTTTCATATTACTTCATATTCATGTATGTATTTACACCAATATTAAGATTATATTACGCTAAATATACATCAAGCTCGAATAAACTTTAATTACAATCAATTAGTTTTTAGACCATTATTTATATTACCACTTGAAAATCATTTCTCGATTGTCTTACCGCAGCCATTAAATATGTAATACATTATTTGAATAGATGAATACTCAGTAAACTTGCCAGACTACCAAATGGCAAAAATCGAAAATTCAGGAGTAGATCTTTCCTAGTTTTCTTAGACCTAAATGAGAGTTGACTTCTATTTTTTTAAAAGTGAATTTTCCCTAAATTGAGAGGGAAATAATAAATTTCAATTGTTAATTTGAAGAGAGTTTTCATTTTAAAATGGAAAATATATTAGAAAGAGAAGCAAGAGTGCGTGCTGACTAATTTGTTGGCTGACGACTTATTTAAGACCTAAAGATTGGTCGACAGAAATTATTAGCGTATACAATCAAAGCCGGTCGAATAGGATAATAAACAATGTTAGTATATATCATGTCGCAGTCTACCTTTGATGTAATCATTGATTGATATGAAATCTTGTTAAATATATGATGAAGTCACGTGGCAACTACATTCAGTTTAATTATATATATATTTTTCATGTCTAATTATAGGTTCGATTTTATTAGACTGTTAAGGAATCAACCATAATCAAAGTTACACAAGGAAAATAAATTACAATAATATTGAAGAATCAAACCAAAATTAAGGACAGTTTTCTGTTGCGTAAGTTATAATCTAAACCACAGATTGTAACAAAAAAAAAATCTAAACAGCCGATCAACCCCCACCTTCCCCAGTTCCCTTTTTTTCATGCTAAAATTCTACGCAAAAGATAAGCTGGATTTCAATAATAATATAAAAAAAATATTAGCTAGAAAAAATAGACATTTGTTCTTTTCTATTGGGGATCGATAAAATATATTACAGCACACATACATTTTAATTAACTTTGACGATAGACATATCTAAGTTGTAATTTGTAAATAAAGAGATAAGCTTCAACTAGACATCATAAGATTTTGAACCTAGCAAATTCCGAAGAACTACTAAATCTCATGGTCAATTCATACTTCATAAAGAGACAAGTTTAGAATCTTCTGTAAAGATATGATGTGACCAATCAAGTTAGCTTAATCAACTTGTTACATTGAATTTTGATTTGATTAGAAAAACCCATTTATCTGATTTTTTTTTAATAATATACCTAAGATGTTCAAGGGGTCTTAGTCTAATGGATGTATTCATGAAATTTTAAAAATTGGATAGTCATATCGAAGAACTATTTATTGCATATTTGTTCCATAGTGTTGACGTATATATATGATGCACATAGCTATTGTTTGATCCTTTCCAAATTTTTTAAGAGAGGATGAATCGATTCATACTTTGACAATATTATTTTATTTAATGAATTTATATATATTATTTTTATCATTAAACCATAAAGTCATAATTGTTTAGAGAAAATATTATGAAAATCAAACAATAGTAATCAAATTAAATAATTATATATATTTTAAAAATATATATTAAATTAAATTAAATTAAACCAATGAAGTTAAGAATCAAAATATATAATTGATTTAGATTATAAAACTTTAAATTCAACCATATAAATCTATTCATTTTTATATACGTGTGTATGTGTGCAAGAGAGAGTAACAGAAACACATTCTCTCTTTCCCCCTCTGCCTAACTGATTTTCAATTATTTTTATATAAATTCTCTATGTTAATTCAATTATGATTAATGAACTTAATGTAAAGATTTAAATAATTTCATTTGGAAAAGTTATTAGCTATGGAAGAGAATAATCCATACATACCCGTAACAACATCCAATTGATGAACATTGGAAATCTGAGGACCAAACCTGAAGGTTTGGCCACTTATCCCAGCATTGGAGAGAGTTCCACCAACCGATAAGTACAAGTAATCTGTCCAAGAGAGGGGTGTGAGTCCACGCTCAAGTGTTGCATGCAACACATCAATCCAAGTTTGTTCACCACCCACATCAGCGTATGGACCAATAGTTGTGCCATCAGCCACTACTACAATCCCATCACCATTTCTAAAGCCATTCAACTTAGTCATGTTCACCACAACCCCATGATTTGTCATGGCTTGTCCATGAACCGAGTGGGCTTGCCCTCTAGGAGCTATGGTGACAGGGATGGCCAGAGAATTTGAGAAATTTATCAATAGTGAGATGTCACTAATGGAAGATGGGGCAAATATTGCAAAAGGGTTGTCATGAACTATGTGGCCATAATCAGTTGAGGCTAGTGAAAGGGTCACGGGGTCACGAATGAGCTTAAGGGTTATTTCTTTTGGTGCTTGGAGTAATGACCATGTTTGTGATTGTGCCTGTGTGATCAACACTATGCAGGTTAAACATAGCATAATCAAAGCTTTTGAAAATCTATAATAAGAACTTGCCATTTTTGAGAGAGAATTTGGTTAATATTGCACTATTGCTTTGAATTTAATTGGTTATGAAAGTGTTCTTGCTTAGTTACATATATATATATATAGGAAACTTGAGGAAGAGGCTGCTAAGTTTTGAATGTATCGAACGACGTCGTGGTCTACTATATTGTAGTTTATGTATGTTGCTTTGATTTGTAAGCTTTTTATGTTCTAATCTTGGATTTGTAAATTTTCTTTTTCATTTGCACACTTTAGGCTAGAAACTTGGATTTTCATCCACTTGTTTAGTTGCCTTATCTTTTTCGTCGATTACAACATTATTTATTCCTCTTGGACGATTTAAAATCATAGTCAAATGTTGAAAAGATTGCACTTTATGTTTTCTTTTATTCATATTAATTTAATGACTGGTGTAACGTGTAACACTTTGTCAAAAGTCAACCGATAATTTGTTAAACAGTTGACAATAATATTGTTTTGTGTATATATCCATATGATACTCGAGGTGTTTGGACATGCAAATCAATTTCTTACAACATTCCCTGTGCCGGAAAACATTTCTGACAGAGAAATTATTATGAATATATTAGGTCTCAGAAAAATCATATATATTAACAATCTAATCAAAGTCCACACTTGCTCAATTATATTAGCATTTGTGTGAAATTTATTAGATAACCACCTATGTTGTTAGTGTACCGCCATTAAAACACACACATATATGTATATATGTTTCATTGACTTTGTTTTTTATAATGATAATCTTTTCGTTCCCAATTAAATTATAGTAATTATATCAACCTTTTCCTAACACTAAATGTTATTTATTTTGAAGTTCAAGTCATCGCCTTTTATGTTTTGCTTCTTTTTCTTTGTACTGCAACGTGAAGTTACACTCAGGGAGATTTTATGCAACGTTAAGTCCGGTCTAACACCAAGCCTTTACACTTCATAACGTATATATGTGGTAAACGTTGTATATTTAATATACTTGAATTGTGTTTGAAGAATAGAATTAATAAATGATCTTGGACGTGCTCAACCAAAATTAACTAATTAATACAAGATAGGATAGAAACATCTTGTACGTACTGATCGAACTGCCTTAGATCTATGTCAACTATGAATTTCTTCAAACTTTGGGAAGAAAAATGAAGTTTCCCATTAAAAAAAAAAGCCTTTGGGGGAAAAACCAAATGATGATTTTTCATATTCGTTTATTTATTGAAAAAATCAGGCATAATTTTTGGGTACATGGTAAGCCTAACTATGTCAGTGTTGCCAACAATCGCCGATACGTTGGTCGACACCGATTAAGAAAAAACTTGATACATTAAAAAGTTTAAGCAGTAATTATATGGTCACATGTATGATGTATCAAAAACATGTATCTCATGTGTATTGTATGTACTAGAGGAAATTTCTCAGAGTTGAACTAAGCTTCCGACTGCGACCGTCACCCTTGAATGTGAATGCGTATCGCATTGGCAAACTACTATTTGTCTTCCGGTGGTCCATATAAGATTGCACAAAATATTTTTTAAAATAGTACAATCACCATCATTGTCATTCGTGAATCTAATTAAAGTCTACTGAACTAATAATAAAGTTGAATTTTAATAGGATTTTTAATTTTAAACTTGATATCTAGTAAATATACTTGGACCCAGTGGGATGATGGAATTTGAGAGCAAGATGATACTCGTTCAATTAAAATTTGATGAACAAAGAGAAAAAAAAAGTATGCCGATTGATACAGAAAAAATATATTGTTGAGTGATGGTTTTTATTTTTGCTCTTTAATTTAATTGAAAAATGTTGTGTGGGTATTTGTAGCCTAATGAAACTAGCCCAATAATAAGGCCCAATCCTTAGCAATGGTCTCTCATGAAGGACTCATAGGCAGGTCGATCCATGGACCGAAAACATAAAAAAAGGAAGGTCGACCCTCCCCTCTTTGCCTATATATATGGAATTTTTCCCGGTAATTCTTCTGCGCATTTCTGAGTATGTTTGGGTCTACCGTTAGAGTTTGTAATATTGATTTTAAATAGAATTAATTTTAGCTATAATTGTTTTTTTAACTGAAAGTTATAATTAATTTTAAAATGATGTTATTTATATATGAAATAAAAATTAGTATAATTTCTTTTACCAAATGCAAAAGTTACCTCATATTGCTTCAAAGTGAAAATTTATTCTAAACATAAAATCAGTTACTACCTTTGTTCTTAACTTACACCCTTAAAAAAAATTGGTTAATTTTTTTAGTAGCATTAAATTTGTTAATGATTTATATTATTTTTAAAATTACCTTTAAAATGATTGAGACTCATCATCTCGCTTTTTCTATTTAATTACTCCCTATCTAATTAATTAATATGTGTTAGTCATCTTTTTCAATTCTTATAAGAGAGAAAATTAATTTATCTAATTAATTTGTAGTATTTTTGATAAACTAATTAAGAATATTTTGGAGGGGAAAAAATAATGCAATAGACAATTTAAAAATAATCTTATAAAAAGGGAGACAAACAGTTTTTTCTTAAAATGTTATATTCAAGAACGAATGTAGGATTCAATGTAAAATCAACATGTAACAACAGAAACTTTAGTTAAATCTTCTGGTATTCAAGTTTAATTCTTATGATTAAAAATATTTCAATGTAATTTTGAATATTTCAATTTGGATTAGTTAGTTTTTTTTCTTAATCGACCCTTGAAAGTATCTAAACTAACAAGTCCTTAGTTCAAGTGGAACTAAGTTTAGTATCTACAGTAAGATAAATATTCTGCATATGATTGTCTAAAAAATCCTTGAAAGTACCATTGAAAATATAGTTTAATTCTTATTTTTATTAATTTTATATATTATTTAAATTAAAATATCAGCAATAACTTAATATAATTTTTTTAAAAATATATAAATAAATTGAAATGATAGCAAATGGTGTGAGGTTCCTTGAAAGTTTTTGGAACCCAATAAAATTTGCGGCTAATTTTCAAAAGAATATTCGGCACGAAAATGGGCGGATAGTGGGCTTTTTCCAATCTAGCGGTAGCGGGAAGACCCTATCCATTGCCGATTCTAATTTAAGCTTAACCAAAAGTCGTTAATCTTTTTAACGATAAGAAATATCGAAACAAAAGTTGATGAGATCAGAAATGTTTTGCCTATAAAAAATCAAGAAATGTTTAAAAAGTGATAAACACAATAGTATAATTTTTTTTCTTAATCATTTTATTCGATAAAAGAAAAAATAAAGTTAAAGTTTGACTGAAAGATAAATAAAATCTAACTAATAATATATATGTCAAAATATTATGTTGATAAAAATAAAAATAAATAGTCAAATTCATTTTGAAATTGTGATGAAATAACAAACTAGTCCTTAAAAATAGAAAATATAAATTTAGTCTCTAAATAGGTAAAAAAATGATAAATTAATTTTATCATTAAATTTATAAAAATATATTTTTAGGATTAATTTGATATTAAGTTGTAAAATTTAGAAACCAAATTATTATTAAATTATTTATAAGACTAATTTATCATATTTTTATATATTCAAAAATTAAATTTAAATTATTCAATTTTTAATGACCAATTTTATCATCAATTCATGGTTTCATAAATGAATTTAGTCATTACCCCCAAAAACTATATATTCGCATTAGTTAAACAAATCAAATGTTCTTACCATAATTTTTATTGACACGTGCAGCAATAAAATAATATGAAGACTTTGTCAAATTGTGTTTTATTTTCCTGAAAATTTGAATATCACTATAATAATTTAGCTTTTTGACGTCACTTTTTAGATGTCTATTATTGAAAGTAAAAGTACAATTGTAATTAAAAAAGATAACATACAAATATCTATAATAATCCTCTAAATTTTGTTAATCAAATAGTGTCATGCATCAAGAAATGTTATTTGCACTATGAAGTAGTAAATTATATAATAAGGAGAAAAAGAGTAAGGAATATTATATCATCTCCGTCCTTATATAGTTATATATCAATACAAAAATTCTATTATAATATTAATTAATAATATTAAATTTATTAGCAATTTTTATAATAATATGAAATACAGATAAGTAAAATGTTATATATGTTTTAAAACTACACAACTCTATTATAATATTATATTCTAGCTGACGAATGTGTTTAAAACATAGGTAGAAGAATTAAAATGAAAATATCTAATATAAAAATTATAAATAATTTTTTTCTTTCAATAAAAATATTTTAATTAAAGTCTTTTTAACTTAGAGCATTTTTAGTAATAGAGTTTAAATTAAGATTTTAGATAATTTTTGGGTAAATTCAATAACACTATGTAAGATTGAAGATTTTTTAATATCTCTTCAATTTTTTCTTCAATGATAAATCTTATTTTTGGGATCTTAAATAACTTTTAGTGAATCCACATGGACTCTACTTTTAAATATTTTAATATTTATTAAATTAAATATAATTAATTAAATAATTTAATTTAATTAATAAACATTGAAGCAAAAAATATGTAAATATTAAGAGAAAAAAAGCATAAATTTAATTTTTATTTATTATTAAATGTTAAACAAATGAAAAATACATTAATTTGATAATAAAAAAAATGTAAAACATTAATTCCAAAGAAAAATCAAATTTCATGTGACTCTAACATTTCCAAACATAATCAATCAAGTATGCTTGAAGTTGTTGATACATTATTCTTGTATGCATAATGCGTCTTATTTGTAAGTATAAAATCAAAATCAGGTAAAGAATCACAAATACTTCAACATTTGAAATGTCATTATCTACTTGATCATAATCAACATCGATACTATAATTGAATGTATCTCGTTTGTCTTTGACAATCATTACATGCAATTTAATGCATACCAATATTATATCTTTAATTGCATCTATGTTGTAGGTATATGATGGACCACATATTATTGTGAAGTGAGATTTGAACACACCAAATATTCGTTCCACGTCCTTTCTCACTGCTTTTTGAAATTTTGCAAATAATTTTCTTCTAAAATCTTGTGGCATTGGTATAGTATTCACAAATGTGGTCCAATCAAGATAAATATCATCTACAAGATAAAACTCATATTATATGAAGTTTTACTAATTGTAAATTGGATTGGACCAACTTGATCTTACAAAATGTCATCAAACACATAAAATTAATTTAATACATTGATATTATAGTTTGAATATACAACTCCAAAATATGCATATCAACTTCACAAATATTGTGAAACACCCTTTTCACCTTTCAGAACTTCACTGCGACCCACTCCCTCTATTGGTATGTCTATTTTTTGTTTGTTTATTTTGTTTTCTTATTCTTCATCTCCTTTTATTAGTTTGTGAGTCCTCTAGGGAGAGAAAAAGTAAAAAAAAAATTGAACAATGTGTATATCTTCATTGTATAATAAATCATTCTGCATATTATAAATCTATCTAACAAAAATAGAAGATTTAGTGAAAATAAGATAATTCTTCAGAATCTTATACTAAAAATGCAATTAGCAGACTCGATAATATTTGTAGTAATATTATTATTAGACAAACTTCATATAAAATCATACAATAGTAATTGGCATAAGAAGCTTGGTACTTTACCAGATCAACCTAGTAGTATTATACAAACATTGTCTTAATGAATAACAACAAAGTTTAAAGTGACAAGAAGTTGAGGAAACGACGCAGGCGCAGGGACGATTATGGCCTTTTTTTCTTTTCTTTACTCATGAATGACCTCCTCTGTAACGGAGAAGGGAGTCAATCCTCTGCAACCTCAACTGCTTCTTGAACCTGTAAATGAAATCATCAGCTTTGGCGTCTACTTCTTCGTCCTCTCTCCACGACGGCGTCGTTTCAACTGGTCTCGCCGTCTGCGGCCTCCGCTTCTCGACCTCCTCTTCCTCCTCCCACTCGCTATCCATCGATCCCCCTCTCTCGCTCGCCGATTTCCTCATCTCCTCCGCCTTACCCGAACCGCGACCCGGATCCTCTCGGTGTATGGAGTCCGACCTGTAGAGACGCGAGAAGTTTAGAGACTGAATCCGCTGCAAGAGCGAGGGACTCCGAACCAGTTCCGGCTTTTCAGGTTCGGGTAGGACATGCTGTGTTTCTGCATCTTTGTGGAGAGAAAGATTGAAGGACGTGGCTGGCTCCAAGAGTGAGGGTGTCCGAACCTGCTCAAGTTGGGGTTGGGGTTCCACATGTTGTGTTTCTGCATGTGCGGGTTGGTGTTGATGGAGGGAGAGATTGAAGGAGGTGAGTCGGTGTAACAGTGAGGGTGTTGGAATTAGTTGGGGCAGATCAGGGCAGTCTGGTTGGTAATAGCGATTAAGATTGAAGGAGCGGAGTCGTTGAAGAAGGGAGGGTGAGCGAAGGAGTTGGGGGTGGTGATGTTGGTTTATGTCGGGTGCTGCTGCAGTTCCGAAGCGAGAAGTGATTGCTATGGTGCCTATGACGAGGTTGACGAAGATGAAGAGAGAAGAGGGAGTTAACCAGCTGGCTATGAAACTTGCTGGGTCTGCCATGGCTGGAGTGTGAGACTTGCAAAACAAACAAAAAAACAATATATGCCTGCCACTGCAATCTGATGATATTCTGCGGTGTAAATACATATATTCATTCATACTATCAGCCAGGCCCCGTGGCTAAAGCACTTCTTTTTTATGCACCTTGTCCTTTTCTTTCTTCTCCACGTTCCATCATCTTAATTAATTAAATATTTAATTAATTTTTTCGTTTCTGTAAATTAATATTTTTTCTTATAAATTTTTATTTTTTAATGTTTATTAAACATGTTTGTTTTATTTTTTACTATTTAAAACTTTTTAGATAATATTTTTACTGTTTAAAATATTTTTTATTATTCAAAACACTATCTAGATTTTAAAAAACACATTTTATAAAAACTATAAAAAAATACTAATTTACAAGAAAAAATATTTATTTAAATATTAATTAAATATGAAAATCAACATGTTACTTACACGGTTACACCCATTTTTTTATTTGTGAGTAAAAGGAAGATATATATAGAAAGAAAAGTTAAGAATAAAAAAAATAATACACTAGTTAAATTGTATTAAATAAATCATTTGTTTAAATAATAATAATAACTCGTTAAAGAGAGTTAATTAAGATAATAATAAAAAGGAAAAAGACTAGCTGGGTGTGTGGTGTCGTGGATACATTCTTAGAAAAATCATAAAAAATATTATATGTGGTGTATCAATCAGTCCCTTATTTAATTTTCTTTTCCTTTGTTATTTTTTTATCTCGCTTTCTTCTTAAAGTGAAACCAAATAATCACATTACTTCCTTTTTAAAACAAGAAATAATGTTTAGAAGAAAGTGCAGAGTGAACAAAATTGAAAAGAGTAATAACTGTAGTATTTTTCTAGCATAAAATGAAAGATAAATTTAAAAATGAAAACACCAAATTAAGTTAATTATATATAACTCAAAAAGAGAAAGTATTTTGGCTAAAATGTAAATTTATTTCTGTATTTTTTTAAATTTTTTTATTTTAAAAATTTATGATTTTAGTATTTATATTTTTTAATTGAGATATTTATCACACATTTTTAAAAAAATTATGATAATCCTATCAATCAATTTTAAATTTGTTGATTGTGTATTTTTTACCTTTGTTTTAATAAATTAAGTTTGTTGATTTACACTTAACTTAACTGCGTATTTTTTTAATAAATTAAGTTTGTTGAACTAAAAAATCTGAAATATTTTTTACAACACGTAACTTGGAATTTAAACTGGAAAGATCTAGTGGCATACCCTTTTAGGAAAGAGACAAAAGCAACTAGTTAGTTAATTAATCCCTTGAAAGGATTGTTTTCTCTGCTGTTTCACTCATCACCTGCATACCCTTATGAAGCGGTGGAGAAATCATGAGTTCCAAGACTCCGTTCCAGCGCTGGAAGGAGATGAGTGGACTGTCGAAATGTACCTAATTTCAATAAGATCTTATCTTATTAATCCTTTGATTAAATATGTAACAATATGGTTTAATTTGACTTGTTTGGGTTTTAATAAATAAATGCAAAACCAAACAAGATTACAGTATTTTTTTTTTAAATTGTTAAATTTCAATTTGATTTTTTTTAATCAACTTGGCAATTTAAAACTATTTAATTCAGATTTAAACACTCTAACTTCATGTATAGGATTGTTGCGTATTAAATTAACGTTGTGCAGAATATACCACTTTTCTATTTTTCACATCATAGCTAAACTTTTAAATTAAAGCACAACACCTACGTATTTATTGGGCCATCGTGTTGATGTCCATATAAAGTTTGCCATCCTATCATGTGCGATCACAGGGTTGAATTGCTGTTGCATGTTCATGCTATATATACATGTAGTGACTGACGTGTCATGTGCTCTTGTTTCTATTAGAAAAATTGTAAATGAATAGGGCATGTATTTGTCGATCACACGACAACCAATATATAGTCTACTCTTGAGAAGTTAATTTTTTAATGCTTTCTAACTACCATATACGAGTATTTTAGACATTTGTTTTGATACGTAAAGACCTTAGTTGGAGATTTATTACTAATTAGGAATCATCTAATTTTTTTTTTAAGGCAGAACGTTAAAAAATATCACCCATTCAATTAGCTAGCTTATGGAGTTATATATGCATCATACATGTAGCTGTACGTGCGTCGAACCAAAAACTTGTGGACATTTTAATTTATAGGATAACTTTGTGTATTTTTTTTTCTTTGGTAAATGAAATTTGTGACGCTAACACAGATAAATTAATTTGCATTTGATCGAGCTTTGACATATATGCTACATGGGGTGTCGAATTGTCGAGGTTCCCATGTTAACACCAGGAGCGGCACATGCCCGTATCACCCACTTGGCTAGCACAGAAAGTGTTTTAACTGTTCTCATTCATCCACTATATCCGCCACTACCATAAAAGGCAGAAACTTCTTTCCCTGTAACTTTTTCCATGGAAAATGATGCTTCAATGCTTATATGCTACTATTAGTCTTAGATATTAAGAAAAAAAGTTTAGAATGATAAATGAAATAATACCATAAAAAATCAGCTCTCTCTCTCTCTCTCTATATATATATATATATATGAAAAATAATTAAATTTATGTTTGGGAGTGTGATAATGATAAATTGATATTTGAGATGAAAAATATAAATTTAATTTTTAAATATGTCTAAATTTATATATATATATATATATATATATATATAACTTATGAAAATGTGATATGATGTATTGATTAATTATTAATTTAAACAAAACTAGTTCCAAAACTCATTTGTATTCGATCAACAAGAAAACAAAAATATCAAACGATTAGTTTCATTCGTTCAATTTTTCTTGAAAATCAAGTCATGTTCAGCGCAACGTTCCACAAAACGTCTTATAGTCCAAGTATTTGATTTAATCAACTTTGAGGCTTGGCATCTGACATTGCTAGGCCAAGACCAAGACCAAGACCAGCCAGTCATTTCATTTTATTTTAAATTAGATAAAGAAAGGAGTAAAGCAGCCAAATGTTTCAGCACTCAACACCGACTACCACAGAAAAGAAAACTTTAGTCATAAATCAATATCAATATGTTGTTGTAGTTCCATTCACTGTGCTAAAATCGTATTATAACCATAAACATAAAGGTTGAAAGATCTGTGGGTCCGTACATATCTAATTTTTTACTTAAAAGTGTAAGTTACTCTTTTCTATGATTCTAAACTATTTGGATTTTAGAAATTCACTGTAAGTCAGAATATATATATATATATATATATATATATATATATATATCTTTTTCTATAACGAGAGTTTTACAGAATTTTTGGCGCACTTTTAATTTGCTTATAAAAATAAAGTAAGTTTCTTGCTTCCTTAACTTGTCTTCTAGTTGCTTATAGAGAGTGTTGTGGAGAAAAGAATACTCTTTATTTTGTTGGAGGAAAGAATAATAATTTATAATTTAACTTTTATCTATTACTCTCTTTGATAAGTTAAATGTCTCTTACGTGAGATTGAGATATTTAAAGTATTATACTCCTGTGACATTACATAACATTGTGAACAAATAAATAAATAAAACCATTCTAGGAATATGAACTAATCCAAGTCTTGGTGATTATTAATAACTTACTTGATCGATATAGTCATTTTCATTTGCTACACATTAATCTTCTCCTTAATATATACACTAATTTGGACATAGCACTTATTGCTATGCATCAAATTTTGTAAGTCTACGAAATATGTCTTGCAATTGGTGGGTGAGGAGAATTAATGGATTAATGTAGCATTTGTTTTTTTTAATAAAAAAAACCAAAACGAGTCACTTTGTCCCACAACTTAAACGGGTTAGCTATAACCCTAATCACAACATGAATGGCCCAAAATTTTATAAGATAACCAGCGCATGCACCACATAGCCATGTGGGCTAACAAGTCAGTGAAGTCACTATCTGGCTCAGCAACTAATTTTTTTTATAAAAAAATGTTGTATTTTTAGTTATAGTTTTTGCAAAATTATTTGTATGATAAGGGGTGAGAATCTATCTAACTTTTTTGAGTTAATTTTTTTTACTATAATAAAAATATAACATTATTCTTGTTAAATTATTTAACGTGATAAATAATTAAATTTTATAGTAAAAATGTTTGAATTCTCATAAAACTTATATAATATTTTCAAAAATATCATGACCAATAAAAATATTTTAATCATTTTTTAAAATCAGTCTCATATAATTCACGATTTAAAAAAATTACAATTTTCCGGCATAAAAATTTTCCCTTATGCCATACCCTTCCTAAAGATTATATATGTACATAACCAACTAGCCAATAAAATAGACAGAGTTGCTGTAAAAAAATAGATAGAGTTCTTTCAAAGATTGAATTAATTTCTCTTTTTTTTTTTAAATTGTCTATTTTCTATTTTATATTTTACTGTATAAAAATAAAATAAAATGAAAATGCAATAGTAAAAATATAAATAAGAAACTTTGCAAAGTAAATAAGTAAAATAGATGAAGTGGTAGAACGTAAAAGTAAAAAATGGAAGGAATTACATGTTGACCTTCTCTATTACAATAATTTAATACATAAATGTTAACTCATCCCTAAACTGATATTTATAATTATAAAAAACATTTTCATAAATTAGTTGTCGCAACCTATTCGGCCATGACGGGGACGGCGATAGAAAAAAGAAAAAGAAGATTCCCAAAAAAGGGAAAACTTGAGATGAAGTCGCCACCAACGTTTATTTAAGGAAAACGTCGGAAAAACCAAAAGGATAAGGCATGGTCTACGATTTTAGAGAAAAAGAGTTCGGGAGTCATTTACGTACAGGGAAGGTGTTAGCACCTCATACGTTCATCATGAAGACGACAGCCTTTGATCGAGTTTGCTAAGAGTAAAGTGACTTTTAAATTATTTATCTTCCCTTAAAAACATGACTTATCTTTGTTTTATTTTTGTTTATTTAGAAAAGAAAATCAAATTATTATTTTTTTTAGAAAAAAGAATATTTTATATTTTTTTGGTTTTTTAGGGCAACAAGGGGTTTGCCCTCGCTCCTACGTATCCCCAAGTGTAATGAGGAATCAGACTTACGTAGTTCTTTTTTGAAAGATTTATTTTAATTGCATGAAAAAGAGTCATCAAGGCGTTGGACCTTGAAACGACGTTGAATTTGAAGAAAAAGCGGAGAGAATTGCTTAAGGCATTGGACCTTGAAGCGATCTTAAACTTGAAGAAAAAGCGAAAAGAATCGCTAAGGCATTGGGCCTTGAAGCGATCTCGAGTAATATAAAATATTTTTTTTGAGAAAAAGGAGAATTGAGTGATACTTCATTTGAGTATTTTTTGCTTGTTTTTTTTTTTAGGAAAGATTTTGAATTTGCTATAAACTCTATGAAATCAAGCAAGTCGGAGACCCAGCATGATATTCACAAAATCTATCCACGTGTTATCAAAACACCACCAAGCAAGTCGGAGACCAAGCATGGAGTGTACGAAATATACGGGCGTACTAAAGAATACTAATGAATAACTGACATAACATTATGTAATCAAATAAATCAAGATAGAAATAGAAAGGGATAGAATAGAAGTAGGGAGTACACTAAGTAATTAGGGGTGCATACAGTGAAGACAGCGGTACAATCAGCAGAAATTATTTAATTACAACATGGGCTAGGCCCAGCAGATAAGTGGTGCATCTATGAATATAAGAGGTGTAAATAGCAAACTATGTACTGCCCCAAATTGGGCCAAGCCCAAGTGCTGAGGGGGTGTGCAATTATTAAAAAAGGGGTGCAGAGAGCATCACGAAATTCGTAACTGCATTGGCCAAACCCAAGTACTGAAAGGAGTGTATTTATTAATTATGTAGGTGCAAAAAGCAATTTTCTTTTTCTTTTTTTAGGGTTGGAACCGGGTAGTGCGACCCGGCCCAACCCATTTTTCTTCATCTCCTCCACAGCAGCTGCGTGAAAAGCTGCGCAAAACAGGGTTTTTCCACCTTCCATGGTGGTTTCCCAACTTCCTAGGCCACCACCATGGAGGCCGGTGGTGGGAGGGTGATCGGTGGTGACGGCACGCGGTGGTGGTGGTGGCACGCAGTAGTGGTGGCCGGAAAACACCAAAAAGGAAAAAGCAAAGAAAGAAAAAGAGAGAAAATGCAAAACTCAATGATAGAAACCACGAAAATTAAAGGAAAAAGACAATGGAGAAGATGAAGACTACAATAAACCTCCAGTAGAGCTAATCTGAACGAAATCAACCAATAAACCACCAAAGGGAACAAGCAAAAGAGAAGGAAAGAAAGAAAAAAGGTGAAGAAGAAGATGGAACGGAAAAGAGGAAGAAAAGAGAGAATGGGAGAATGAGAGGTACCTCAGGAGACCCCTCTCCCTTCTCTGACTTTGGCGCCAAATGTCGACCTCCGATTGGCTCACTTTTCCTTCTCCGAGATCCGTGCGGCTGTGCAAATTAAATTATCCTCTTCCTGTTGCCTTTTGCTTTATACGTAGGTTTTTAACCTAATGGGCTTGTGGCCCTTTTCCTATTTCTTTTTACTCTTTGCTGCGCTGTTTTTCCTTTTTGTTATTTTCTTCCCTTTTTTTTATTTTTTCTTTATTTTTTATTATTATTTAAAAAAATAAAAATACTGTTATATACTTTTATTATTTTTTCTTTTATCCCTTTCTTTTTTTTCCTTTTTACTATTTTTTCATTTAAAATAAAAATAATAATAATAATAATATGATAATAATTTTCTTCTCTTTTTTTTAGAGAGAGGGGTACTCAGACAAAATTAGGGTATGACATTAGTCATGCCTTAATGCTTTTCTTCTTTTATTTTAAAACATATTTTAAAAAATTAACTTAAGAATTTATTTAAAAAATTAAAGATGTACTTAAATAAGTAATTTTTTATAATTTTAATTATATTAAAAATCTATAGAATCTATATTATTAATAAAATAATACTCATTTTTAGTGTCCATAAAGTTTAGACAAATTTACTCTTTATTAATTTTTAAACTTTTATTAGTCTTTGACTACTCTTATTAGTTATTTTTTATTTAAAATATTAAAGAAAAAAATTTTCTTTTTGATAATGTAAATATAAAATAAAAATTTAAATATCTTTTTAATTCTTATAATTTATTATTATTTTTTCATTCTTACAACTTTTTATTTTATTTTTAATTATTGAAAATTATCTTTCATTTTAATGTTTTAGATAATATTTTTTATATTGATCAAAATGTCAAAATGACAGAAAATAAAATAGAAATAATTTACATCAAATAAAAAAAATTAAGGATGAAAAAAATACTAAATTCGAAGTAGTAAAAAAATATTTAAATCTAAAATGAATTTTTATTTGAAGAACCTAGAACGTTTACATTTTATTTAGAAATGAAATTTAAATTTAAATTTATTTACTGTTGGAACCCCTGCTGAGAGAATCAAACACAAATCGCTCCGACGCAGTTGGACGGCAACGTTGAGCATAGAGTGACAGAGTGACGAGGTTCCGTCATGGCCCCCAGAATCCTTCTATGCGGCGACGTGTTAGGGCGCCTCAACCAGCTCTTCAAGCGCGTCTCATCGGTGAGTCACTCACCCTCTCTTTCCTTAGGGTTTTATCATTACTCACTGGAGGCGTGAAATTTCATTTCACGTGCTTGTTGTATTGTATTTGTAGGTGAACAAATCTGCAGGTCCATTCGACGCGCTCTTGTGCGTGGGTCAGTTCTTCCCAGACTCACCGGAGCAGCTCGAGGACTTCACGAAATACATCGAAGGTGGGTCCCACTTTCCTCTCCCGACGTACTTCATCGGCGACTACGGCGTCGCCGCCCCCAAAATTCTCTTGCAAGCTTCCAAGGACTCCGCCAACCAAGGCTTCAAGATGGACGGTTTCAAGGTTTGCCACAACTTGTATTGGCTGAAAGGCAGTGGCAAATTCCCTCTCTTTGGTACCGACATTTTTCCTTTTGCTTTGCGAATTTGATCAGGAGCTTCTTTGTTTTCGCGAATTCGGTATGTCTTATATGTTTCAGTTATATGCAGGGTTATCCGTGGCCTATTTATCTGGTAGGAAGTCATCCAGTGGTCAGCAGTTTGGAAATTACACTGAAGATGATGTTGATGCATTGCGTGCAATTGCCGAGGAACCTGGAGTTGTTGATTTGTTCTTGACATATCCTTCAATTCATGTGCATTACTCTCGTAGAGAAAACAGTTAGTTAGTTACATGTTAGTTACTTTTTGCGTTGTATATGAGCTAAGTAGATGACTTAATGTAATCTTTTCTGTTTGTGCATTTCCTTGATTCATTATTACTAACGAATGGCCGAGTGGGGTCACCAATAGAGCAGCTGATTCGGACATTCCTACTGGACTCTCTGATGCTGTAGGCAGTGATTCAACCGTATCAGAGATAGTACAAGAGATCAAACCGCGGTAATTGTTAGATAGACAACAACTATATTTGCTTGCTGAAAATTTTATTTACAACTACCGTAGTGGTAATCACTATCATTCGATTCATTGACCACCGACCCCAATTAGTTTGGATTAAAGGTGCTGTTGATGTTGATGTTGATGTACCGTAATAGTGGTAATCAGATTAGGCCTTTTATATTTAACAAATGGAGTTGTATGCTCAAACCTCATTTCACATTATTTGGTTGGAAATGGGTTGTGCACTTAAGATTTGACAGGGTAAGGCCTCTGGTTCCTTGTTCAGTTGAGTGACTTTCATATTCTATTGTGTTTGTTATACTTGTTGTAGGATGGTAAAATTTAATATTGTATTTGTAATCCTTGAAACTGGGAATGAAAATCTCATGAGTGATAAAACTAGAATGGGATTTGGTTGGACTGATAACCAAAAGATTAATTAAAAATTATAAGACTAGGAGGGGGTATCGTGATTTGTGTCATGTTTTCTGGAGGAATTTGGTGTGCCAAATGTGCCTTTTGTGGTGTCTCTTGTGGCCTTTGTAAAGAATGCCTGATTCTGATCTTTGCAATTTTTTTCTCATGATTTTTTTTTTCTTGGGGGGGCTAGTTATCACATTGCAGGCACTAAAGGTATATTCTATGCCCGCGAACCATATTCCAATGTTGATGCTGTGCATGTTACTCGTTTCATAGGGCTTGCATCTGTTGGAAATAGAGATAAGCAGGTTTGGCCTTTTGTCTTTATTGACATATCTAATTTCAGATGGTAATTTTTTTTTTTATCAACAAAATTAGCTTGCCCTGTCGCCCCCTTAATGGTTAATAGTTTTTTGGAGCTGTAACATTTTGTTTGCTTCTGCATTCCAGAAATTTATTCATGCAATCTCCCCCACACCTGCATCCACCATGTCTTCAACTGAGATTGCCATGAAAACCACAAATACCACCTTATCGCCATACACATTTGAGGAGAAAAGAACTTCTCCAATGGATTCAACAAAGAGATCCAGTGATTCTATCTCTGATCCTCAATATTGGAGATATGATGTTACTCAAAAGCGACAAAAACATGAAGCTGGACATGGTGATAAATTGTGTTTCAAATTTGTTTCTTCTGGCTCTTGTCTACGAGGAGAGAAGTGCAATTTTCGACATGACACAGATGCAAGGGAGCAGTGTATGAGAGGTGTTTGTTTTGATTTTTTGAACAAGGGAAAATGTGAAAGGGGTCCAGATTGCAACTTTAAGCACAGCTTGCAGGATGAGGGTGACAGGCTTCCTTCTAGGAGGCCTGGATCTGGCAGGTTTGTCTTTGGACTTACTATTTTCTATAATCAATTTGCATTCTGTTAATATTAATGTAATAAAAATTTGATTTTGTTATTCAGTTATTCCTCATATTTGTTTATTTGATTCTTCCTTGTTCTCTTTAACTTTGAGTCATTGACAAATGTATCGTAAAATACAACTTCAGGTCAAAAGAATGTTGGTTTTGCTTGTCAAGCCCAAATGTAGAGTCACATTTAATCATAAGCATTGGGGAAAGTTACTACTTGGCACTGGCTAAAGGTCCACTTGTTGAAGACCACGTACTGATAATACCAGTTGAGCATATGCCTAGTACCTTATCTATGTCTCCTGAATCTGAAATAGAGCTCTCTAGGTTTCAGAACAGTCTCAGGAGTTACTGCAAGAGCCAAGAGAAGGAATTCATCTTTTTTGAGTGGGTCTCCATACGTGGCACTCATGCCAATCTTCAGGTAGAAGTTTCTGTTGATAGTGGAAATTCTCAAAAGGACATGATATTTCCATTTCATTTAATGATCTGACTTGCTTTTCCTTCTTCCCTATCTTTTGTGGCCTTGCCTGTCCACTTTCCCCTTGTATAATTTGCTTAATTTCATTTTGGATATCCAATCTCTTCTCCATTTTGTTGGTTAGTTATTTTCAGCTCTATCAGTAGTAGTTTGTTGATTAAGTTTATTTTTTCCGCATGGAAGATTATATTTGTTCAATTTTCATTTGATTAAACTGTTGTTTTAGATTCTCTTTCATTGACTTTCTACTCTTTTATGTAGGCCATTCCCATTCCATCTTCCAAAGCAATTATGGTTGAGAAAGTTTTCAATTTAGCTGCACAGAAGTTGGGATTTGAATTTGTGGCTAAGAAATGTAAGCATTATTCTTCAGAGCATGCTTCATATTTCATAGCTTATGTGGTCTGTTTCAGACCTGGATCCATTAAGTTCTTAACCCTTCTTTTCCCTTAATGTCCTTGTTTTTCATTGCCTCAATATCAATTCTCAGACACTGATTACCTGCTTTGAAGAAATCAACTTCAATTTATTTATCCTGAAGATGATGTACCTTTATTATTATTTTTGTGTGGGTGGGTGGGAGGAGAGGTTTTTTTTTTATCTTCTGCTACATTCTTATGTTGTTCTTTTATGCAACTCAGTTGATAGCATTTCTGATGGAAGGAAGTTTTTGAAGGCACAAATTGATGGGGATTCAAGTTTGTTCTATGCTCAAATCCCAGGAGGCACAATTCTGCTGCATCATGTTGAAGAGAAAGAGAAATTTCCTGCCCAATTTGGTCGTGAGGTAGCCTTTTAATAGTGATGCACTGAGTAAATATATAATCATATCAATATATTTCTTTAACAATTTCTTTTTCAGGAAGAGGTCATCAATGATTAGCATGCTTTTGTTACAAGATTGCAACTCTTTTTATTTATCAGATAGAGTTAACACTAGTAAACATGAATCAGGTTCTTGCTGGGTTGCTTAATATGGCAGATAATGCTGATTGGAGGAATCGCAAACATAGCAAAGATGAGGAAATGAAAATTGTTGAAGATTTCAAGAGCCGATTTCAAGAATATGATCCAAACTGTTAGATTGTTCATACATTGAATTCTTAATTTACTACAAAGTCATCATGATTATGGTGATTCCTTGTTCATCTTTCAGTTATATGTCCTAATTGATTCAGTGCTGAATGCCCTGAAAGGTGCATACTTGTTTAATTTTGTAATCATCAACCTGTTTGCTTGATTATTGGAACCAACTGATTTCATAATTGTTCGTTTTTATCAATGAATTGGTGCTTAGCAGATTTTACAGCCTGCTGGATTTCATTTGGTTACCTTTTTTTGTCGGCAGTTTCCCTGGTAAGCTTCATTTTCTCTTATAGTTACTGTAGCTTGTGTCTCAAAACTGCGTTGTTAATTTTTTGTGAGATGTTATATGCACATTATTTTCAGGTAAAGAATCACCGAGCTGAGGTTGCTATTTTATAACTTAGTCTATGAGCACCAGTCAGCAAGCAGTTGTTGCATTCAAGTTTTGAAACATTTTTCACCTGCTTTTTGTACGTAATTGAGAAAGTATTCGTATTTGTTTCGAGAGGCAAGGAGGTTGAGGGCGAGAGGAGATTCGCTTCAACTTTCTGCTAGTGAAGCCGTAACCTTTTATTCAATCTTGAGATCTTACAAGATTTGTACTTGCATTTGCGTAGTGTTAAAAGTTTGTATAATTTGTGTATTTTCTCAAAGCTCAGCTTCCACCATTTTATGGAAAATTCAATTCACCAGACGCTAATGGTTTTGGTATGTAGTCTTTTCTATTTTGTTACGAAATTACCGTGCCTTTTCATTCGTATTTTTCCGGCCGTATGTTATAATATGAGGACTACAACATCCTGCATTTTCAATATGCTGGCCTAATTCTAAAGTGGGGAAATATAGGCATAACATGTGATAGAAAGGTGAATAGATCCTCTCGATTCAAGTGGAAAAAAATTTCAGATGGTCATGCTAATAATTCATTTATAATGCTGAATCTCACTTTTATTATTGAAAAATATATGACATCGATAAAGTTTATTGAAGGGGTAGGATTTCATGTAGTGAAATAATTCATTTCTAATAAATGTTAATGAGTGTCTAAAATTGTGAGGGGCCTAAAAATTGTAACTCTTTCTGTCTCGAGTTCTGAAGCATGGTTCAGAATTACTTTTTCTTCACTTTTTTTTTTTTAAGGTTAAGTAAAATGCTATCTTGTCTTATCTTGATGGTCATTTGTCAATATTTTATCCAGCGTCAATATGGAAACAACGTGTAATTTCCCCCCGTCTATTTTTGTTGGAAGACAATCTTATTAAAGAAACTGTAATATTCAAATTTTAGTTTATTATGTTATAAAAGATTAATTTCTTATACTATACCAAACCTAAACTAACCATATTCACCCAAAAAAAACCTAAACTACTATGATATGCGTTGATCCATTGTGGTAAAGATATTTCAAGTTCAAATTTAGATATATGATTGTGTCAAATATATAGAGTTTTGTTACCTACAATAATATTATTTAATTCAATTATAATTATTTCTAATAAAATTTACCCATAATCTATAAAAAAAAAAATCCCAACTCCAGAAATGGAAACTTCTACTACGTCTAATGATGCTTGCTTGATGAGACAGTTTCCTCATTTTTTAATTAGTTTACCGATGCACCCCCAGATTATGGATCCTGTTATGGTGTGCAATGGGCATGGGCATGGGCATGGGATGGGCATGGCAGCAAGGTTTCCACACTTAGCAATTCTATTCTACTCGGGCTGGCATTACTATTAGCACCAAGGTCACTGTGGTCTTGTCTTGAGGCTAGTGCCCCTCACACTCACTAGTGACTAGAATCCAAAAAACAATCCCGGATATCTTTTGTTGGTAGAAGGAAGGAAATTAAATAATTAGCCGTCAAATCTGCACGCCCTTCCTCACAACCCAAGTCATCTCATCTCATTTATCACCTTCTTAAACCCTAGACCCTATAACACTCCTTTTTGTCTGTTTTAATATAGAATTATATTGTTTATGTAATAGTATCACACAGTTTTCCTTATTTTTCTAATTGCTCTCCTTATATAAAATATTAGACAAAATTAATTTACTAGTTTTAAGTTATGATTAGGTCTGAAGAGGCTGAGAACCGGAAGAAGCCGGCGGTTGTGGCAGATAATTAGGAGTCTTTCTAGTGGCAGTGTCAGTGAACATGGAACTATGTTAAAGTTATGATCAGGTTCCCATAAAGAAATTGCATTTTTTTGGATTTGTTAATATGCAGTTCATAATCTTAACTTTGCGAAGTGGTATTCACTCCTCGGCTTTGAGAGCCTTATTAGGTTTGGGAATAAAAGCATGTTGTAGATAGGATGTGCCATGCTTTGCTACTATTCTGCGAAAACACTGTGACTGGCACCCACTGTGAAGAGGGGGAGTAATGTAAATCTGCCTTGATGGTAAAAAAAAATAAGGCTAAAATTCACTTTTGTTACCTCAAAAAATTTAATTTCAAATTTGTTGCTTAATATTTTTATATTTTAGCAATTTTCATAACTATTAGATATAGTCAATTTTTCAACAAAAATGTTAACATAACATTTAATGAATGACATGACATTTACATACTAACATGATAAATGAATAAATATATAGTCCATGTAACACTAATAATGTGTTAATGTAATAATAATAACCAAAATTTGGATTGTTTATATCATATTAACATATGTTTCATATTCTCTCATCCTATATAACATTAGTATGTCAATGTTATATTATCACTTAAATGTCATATCAATAGTTTCTATTAAACAGTGATAGCAAACTAATGGTAAACTAAAATTGTAACATTTAAAAAATGTTGAGGATCCAATGTACAAAAAGAAAATTGAGGAACCAAAATTACACAATCATAAAATTATAAGAATCAAATTCCTACTTCTTAGGTAGAAGAAATTCTCCCTTTTTTTTCACACCAATAGTAACATTCCAACTAACCTCTGTCACTCACCTTTGTGTAGTCCAATTTGTATAGATGGTTACTGAAATTTATATATAATTTGGTGTAAAAGGTGCATTGTCATGTTTAAGTATGGGTGGAGGAAAAAGCAACATCTTGGGAGAGGATTCATTCTTTGACCACTGAAATTTCTTGGGTGGAACCAAGAATTTCTTTGACTACTGAAGTTGGTCGTTTGCCTGGATGGAACTAAAAGAGAAGAATTTGTATTTAAAGGACTAAAAATGAATGTTATCATATTTAAAGTATATTTAATCTCAGAAAAAAAACCGTATAAGAAATTTTTAATTACTAAAGTTTAAAATATATTAATTTAAAAATTAAGAAATAGTTGATCAAGTTATGATATTAGTTTAAATTAAAAAAATGAATTAATTTGATTTAATTTAGACTTGAAGTGAAAAAATTAATTAATTCAAAAGTTCGTTTAGTTTAAATTTTCAGATCAATCTAATCCAATCAACACTATTTTTTAAAAAACTTTTGTTGGAATAATGGGGTGCAGGAAGCAACACCTCCACGATTTATTTTAAACCTCAAATATTTTTTAAAGAAAATGTTGTTGGGTGAATTACAAGAAATTGAAATCCAGTGTGAAGAGATGTTGGGCCTTAGATGTTGGGCCTCAGAGGCGCTGCTGACGTTGAAATAGAGTATAGACTAGAGTCAGCAAGTGAAAGAGGGGTTTGTAGTCTGCAAATTGCAGTTGAAATTTGGAACGTGCAAGATCCGGTGCTGTAGTCTCTGCATTTTGTGATGGTAATTCAATTTCATTTTGTTGCTGTCTTCTCAATTTCAATTTCAATTTTCTGATTCTGTGTTTTTGATTTATGTTGAAGGCACCAAAACCGATAACGAGTCCCGTCCCCGATTCGTGGTACCCCACACTCTCCGTCTTCACTCTCGCCATCGGCCTCGTCTTAACCGCCTCTTTCTTCATGTGAGTTCCTCCTCGATCTCCTTCCTTTTCCTATTCCACATCTACACACGATGTCGATTTCGATTTGCATGAATTATCAATTGTAGAATGGATCAATGAATCTTAGGATTTTACTCAACATTAAGAATTCTGGATTTGATTTATGGGAAGGACTCTGTCCCATATTAATCGTCTTCTAAGAAGAAAAAAATTGTTATAAAATAATTGTTATTTTAGTTTTTTTTAATGTAATATTAATTACTCTTTTCCCAACAAAAACTAGAAATGAATTAACAATGGTAAGGTTAATTTTGTAAAATTGATATTTTATTTCATCTTTTTATTAGTATTTCTTGGATAGTGTAAAACAATCTAGGATGATAATTATAATGAGACAGATGGATGATAATTATAATGAGACAGATGGAGTATCATTTTGTTGGTACCTTGGTCTGCATTGGCGGTAGGCAGTAGCGAATACAAAGTCAACAGAGGGGAAGTTTTATGAGAAGGTCGACACTTAGATACACTTCTTTAGGCGATATGTGTAATAAGGTTTTATGGTTAGCATAGGTTAGTAAGGTGAAACGTTGCAGATTTCTCTTGTTTGTAAGTAGTAAGTACCGAATGAGGAACAATCTTGAATCTAATGGCTACTTGGGCGAGAGATTTTGCAATTGTTGGAGTAAGTTTAACATAGGATGTAATTCATTAAGTTTAGACAAACAAAGGAGCGTGCAGAACAACATTTTTCTATGCCAAGCCCAAGGGACAAGGGTAATACTGTGGGTATCCTGTCCGGGAATTGTTTATATTTAATGAAAAAATGTCTTCAACTTTATGGTGTTTCCATGTGCATCCCTTCAACATTGACCACTTTTGCCCGTCTGTTGTTTAACCAGCTAAATGAGCTAATACGCAATGCAGCGTAGACACTTCAAAGTAGTAGTTGTGTCCATGCCATACCTGGGTCAAACAGATATAGATAGTTGTCGTGGCAACATGGGTGAATTTATCGCCCTCTGTTGTCTGGCTTTGTGTAATCTCGTGAGACAAAGGTGCTTGTTGTTACGAAGTTCTTTTGCAGTTGAGGCAAGCATATATATGTGAAATCTGACCGAGGAGCTGAATGTCATTATTGATTTTATGACCTATTAGTGCTAGGTTGTAGCCATTATTGATTTTGTGACCTATTAGTGATAATTTGTAGGTGTATGTTCAGTTTGGACTCTGTCTTGTATTTTTGTGGTGTTTAATGATGTTTCAAATCTTAAAAGATATCAGGAGTTTCCCCTTCAGCTGTTTGGCAAGTTTCATGAACTATGAATGTTTATGCCACACTAGCTGCTATCATATCATTGTATCTATATTCCTCTCTACACATTAGTTAAATGGATGTATTATTTGCAGTTATGAAGCAACATCTTCTAGGAAAAGTCGTTCACTTGTTCAGGAGCTGACAACTGGAGCAGTGGCTTCAGTCTTCTTGGTATGTATTTTTTGTGTTTCATTTGCTCAGACTTTTTTACACGAAACTGGTATGATAGATGATATGGTAAAACTTATATTTGTGTGTCTATCTTCTTGGCAGGGTTTTGGGTCCTTGTTCCTCCTACTTGCTTCTGGCGTTTATGTCTAATATAAACATTGAATTGGATGAAATTTTGCTAAGCAGATAGCCTTAAATGAAAAATTGCATTGGACTTTTTAGTTTGATATTTGACTCTTAAGTTATGTTCTTAATCTATCGATAACAATGTTGGTTGAGTGTAATGTTCAAGAAGATTATGATATCTGAGATAGTTTTCTAACATGTTTCTGGGGTAATTTCTATATTAGTGAATGCCAACGAAACGAAATATCATAGTTGATACTTGATAATATACACTGCTTATTTGGGGCCTCTTTGAATGGAAGGGTTGGGTGAGATTATTTGTGCCTTTAGTTTAGGCTCTGATGACAGCGAAATGTGGTTAATCAATTTTTCTTGTTTAAAGAATTGTCGTTACGATAAGTACTTTTACTCTTTCCCATTTTCTATCCATCTAAGGAGAATTTTTTTTTGGACTAAGAATTATATACTCTGAGCTGATTAACAAGTATTACATATAGAACTAACAAAGTAACAATTTTATTGAAAAAAAAATTGCTCTTAAATTTTCCAAATGTCACAAATTTAACGTTATATCTAAATAGTATAAACCAAGAAATATAAATAGCAATTAACAAGCGAATTAACAATCATTACAAATAGTACTTAATTGTATACTTTTTTTTACTTATTTTATGAGTTAAACATTCCATGAATTCCCCGATATCACGCCAACTGTTGGTGAAAGTTGATGCAACATATTGAATACAGATAGAATTCTTGAAGAAAATTATACGAGAACGTTTCATCTTGCAACACTCTTTGACTTTGTTAATTACTGAGAGCTATATATTTGCAAATTTATTTCAGAGAGTTGAAAAATAAAACACATTCTTCTTTTTGGCGAAAAAGAAAGAAAATTCAGTTAGCATTCTTGGAACATGTTTTTAACAAGATTTCTCTATTTCGAGTGGAGATAGAGGGAAACTTCGTGTTTTCTCCAAAGAAACCACTAAAATTCGGCTAAGGTAGAGAAAGGTTCGTTGGAGGTCTCGTAAGTAAATATTCGTTGTGAAATGAAACAAATCTCAAGTGGTTAGTTACTGTCGTGTATAGTTTTATTAGATGCACAGTCAAAACTATTTTCCATTAAAAAACACAATCGTGTGAATAAAAAGTGAATACCAATAAATGCTATATGTTTCGTTAACAGCACGTAATCCACCAATAAATGCCTCTACTACTTTTTGCCACAAATTCTGATATAGTATGGTGTGTAAATTATTATAAATGTTTTAGTATTTATTTTTTATTTTTATGAATAAAAAGTGATATTTGATTTTCTCACCCGTTTTTAAAAATCTTGTTGCAAACACAGGCAAGGAAGTAATTAAATATTGTATAGAATTGTAATCATAAGGTGGTGTCTGGTGTCATGGATATTTTAAGATTCTTAAGAAAGTGAAGTGGCAATATTCTAACCTTGTATTTGGTAACCCGATACAGGAGGGGACATGGATCCCCAAAACATTTTTTTGTTACTTTTATTGTATTTTAACACGGAAAAAAAAATAAAACGTCGATCCTCAATGCTATTTCCAACACGCACTAAATTTGACTGACTCCATGATGATTGTTATCAACTTGGATTAAGATGATAAATCAAAATATGCTTAAACTTCCCCATTAAAAGATATTTTTATTCTTTGTTTAATATTTAATAAAATATTAAGAAAACAGATAAAAAATATTCAAAGTGTTTTTTTAAGGAAATTGCAAGTTATACTCAACACATAATGTTATACTCTTTGACTTGGTCATAAACTCATACCTGAAAAAGAAACCAATTATAAAATTAGTGCCCTTCATTGATTGATGGTCTTGCTCATTTATGATGTGTCATGTCTTTTATTTTTTGTTGAATATGTGTACTTGACAGTGTTCGACAGATTTGATCCTGATATAACTGACTGTCCGATTCTCTTTTTAAGGAAATCACACGGATAGTAACGGGAAGTAGCAAGTTTATCGGCAACGGCAATTAGAATAGAACAAGAACTCTTGGACCACTCTCGGAATAATATGAAGCTTCATATAGAACATTTTATGAACTATGGTAAACCTTATATTAAATCTTGGCATAAATGAATCGTACACGCAACCATGGACGATTACGGGAATAATTAGTGAGGAGACTAAAATTATATGAATTGAGATTTTAAATGAAAAATTGTTAATCTAAATATCAAATATATAATATATTTTTTTTATCAAATTATGTATGATAATGTTGTTTTCATATCATAAGTTTTAATCCATGATTACATTAGTTTTAAATTTCAGAAGCTTATTGTGGAGATGGATTCATAAATCGATTTAATATAAAGTGAGACCCCAGACAAAAATAGATCTGTATGAGTGGAACGAATCCTTTACTTCTTTTGTACCGATTCCAACACGATTGTAAGATGAATCACTCTCTGTCAAATTGAGGTGAGACACGGTCTCAATCATCTGTCTCTTGCTCAACAAAAGTAGAAAACCAAGCAAAGATATATTTGTAATCGGGTCTCAATCATCTCTGCCTTAGAATCATGCCAATTTATAGTGGTATCAAGTTTAGATTTTGAAATGAAGAGAAATCAAATCAGATATTATTATTAATCAAGAAGTACGTAAATCAATTCATATGAGATATTTTAATTTAATTAAATGTCTTAATTTGAGTCCTAGATATATAAAATTTGTTGTCTATAATAATCTCACAAAACAACTATGATTGTATACCAAAAATAAGATATTATTTTATTTAAGAAAGAGATTTACTCACTCAAATTGTTTACTTTTCTCTGCTTATTAAAAAAGGAATTTAGTTATATTGTATTCCGTTGCTCTGTCATATTTTATTTATCGGTTTTGTATTATTAAACTCAGGCTCCGAGTCCTCGGTTCGAAGCTAGGAGAGAGATAATCATGGCTTTACAAAGTTACAATCAACGAGCTATTGCTGACAAGATTGACTGCACTTATCAGATAACAAAGCAGATTATTATCTTCAACTCTATATACACTATTTTGATCAAATTTTTCGATATATAATTAGTTATAAATTTTTTATTATATATATATATATATATATATGAGTGTATTTCGATATTGATCTCAATTCCTGACTGCATAAATACGTAAGGATAGAGAATTCACATTCATTATGTCATGTACTAAAGTTTGTTTCAAATTGTAAAAAACTGATTGTAATTAAGGGTCACTCCACGGTTGATCTGGATCATTAAGTGTATGTTTATATTAAAGTTTACAAACTGAATTTGCATAAACAACTCAAGTTTTTCGCATACAAAATAAACTTTTTAGGCAAATTTTAATGTATAGACAAGTTGGCTTATATCATAGTTGTGTCGGATAAAGAGCTTCTGGCTATAAATCTGGTATATGCGAGCACTAGAACTCAACTTGGTTTGCTTGGGCTGGAGTTTAGCTTCGATGGAATCTATCATGTGGTGCCCTTTACTGGTTTAATTCTTTTGGTTTTTGGTGCCCTTTACTTTGATAATGATTTTTTTTCTGATAAAAAACCCCCTAAACAACATATCATGAATTCAAATTAAATCTGGAGAATTTCAAATGAAAAATAAAAAAATAAAAAAAGGTTGAAGTCTCTATGTTTTTATTGATTTTTTTAAAAAATTTTGAACTTTTATATCATATAATTTAATTGTTGAACAAACGTATTTTTAGTTCCTAGAGTTATTCTCTAATTTATGTACTTTTTTAATTTATGTTGTGAGAAGAGATTACAATATTTTTTTTTTATAAAGTGCATAAACTAAATTATATTATATAAAAATTCTGAGGTTAAAAATAAGATTCAACGAAGATATAGAATAAAAACATAGGCTGACTTGTTTGCCACATGCCAGCCCGTAACTCAATCAGTGAATCTACAATGTTTAGGTTTGCGTATCAACTCTTTATTTTCTCCCTTTTATTTTTGTCATTGTATTGTACAATTTGTTTTGTTTGTTTTCCCGGCTGTGAACCTTGGCACAAGTTATGTAGCTCAGTGCTCAGCACCTGTCTTTGAATTATTATTAATCACTCGTGGACATTTATGGAGGTGGAGCTTCGTTCAAAATGCTGAAGAAGGCCCCCCGTTTATTTACCAAAATGTTACACGTAATAAAAAAATTGTAATTGATATTTTTTGTTTAAATTAAAATTACATTAAAGTTCAATTACTTGCTGTGATGTGAAACTATAATGATAATAATTAAAAAGAGAAGTAACAAATTCAAAGTGGGACGGACTCTTTGCTTCTAGTTGTTGAGTGAGAGATAAAGCAAAAGTAGACCCGTGTCTTTATTAGGGGTTAATAAATTATAGTGTGCGGAAAGAAAGAAGTCACTAGATAAAACCAAGTGAGTAAAGTCTCTTAATTAAATGATTAGTACGTATCTGTTCTTAAACTTGTTTCCGAAACATAGTATGTCACTTCAAACTCATTTTCGTCTGTAACATTTATTTCAAAAATTAAAGCAGTAAAGCACAAACATACATTTTGAATCTTTAACAAAAGAACAAAGCCAACCGCTTTATAAATTCATATGCCAGTGACTCAAATCTCACCTTCATAGCCTCATACCACTCTCCACTATTTCCTTCCCTCCCTCTAATTTTTGTGTGACAAAAGCAAAGCCAAGTATCGGTAGCAACAATGGTGGCGAAGAAGCCGCGAATTGTGATAATTGGAGCTGGAATGGCAGGGCTCACTGCTGCCAACAAGCTTCACAGTGCGAGTGCCTCAAAGGACTTGTTTGAGGTGTGTGTTGTTGAAGGTGGAAACAGGATTGGTGGGAGAATCAACACATCAGAGTTTGGTGGTGACCGAATTGAGATGGGTGCTACTTGGATCCATGGAATTGGAGGCAGCCCAATTCACAAAATTGCTCAACAAATCCATGCACTTGACTCTGAGCAACCTTGGGAGTGCATGGATGGGAATGAGAATAAGACGACCACAATTGCTGAAGGTGGCTTTGTGCTAAACCCTTCTTCCCATGTTGACCCCATCACAAAGCTTTTCAACAATCTCATGGATCATGCTCAGAGAAAGATGCCAACAACAACAAAGGGTGACTGTCGAAACCTTAGTGTTGGCTCTTTTCTTAAACAAGGCCTTGATGCTTATTGTGGTTCATCAAAAGAGGAAGAGGAGCTCAAAGGGTTTGGAAAATGGAGCAAAAAGTTACTCGATGAAGCAATCTTTGCGGTTCATGAGAATATACAGAGGACTTATACATCTGCTGCTGATTTGTTCAATCTAGATTATGCAGCAGAAAGTGAATACCAAATGTTTCCAGGTGAGGAAATCACAATTGCTAAAGGCTACTTGAGCATAATTGAATCTTTAGCATCTGTGCTACCACCTGGTTTGGTTCAGTTGGGTAGAAAAGTCACAAGAATTGAATGGCAGCCGGAGAGACATGAGGCGATGAATTTGGAAAATGGAAGACCATGTTCTTCTAGGCCTGTGATGCTACATTTCTGTGATGGCTCTGTTATGTCTGCGGATCATGTCATTGTCACAGTTTCACTTGGAGTGTTGAAGGCTTCTATTCGTGATGATGATTCAGGTATGTTAATGTTTAATCCCCCTTTACCCTCTTTCAAGGTCGAGGCTATTTCAAGGCTTGGTTTTGGTGTTGTTAATAAGTTGTTTATGCAATTGAGTGAGCCTCCACATGAACATTCCAAAGGGTTCCCCTTCTTGCAAATGGTTTTTCATTCACCTCAATCTGAGTTGAGGCACAAGAAAATACCCTGGTGGATGAGGAGGACAGCTACCCTTTGTCCAATTTACAACAATTCTAGTGTCCTCCTATCTTGGTTTGCTGGGGAAGAAGCACTGGCACTTGAGTCACTCAAAGATGAAGAGATCATTGAAGGGGTTTCAGACACAATTTCATGCTTCCTATCGAATTCACTTGAGTTTTGCAACGGGAATGTGAATTCTGAGAAGTATTCTCACGAATATAAGGTGAAATTCAGTAAAGTGTTGAAGAGCAAGTGGGGAACAGATCCATTGTTTTTAGGCTCATACAGTCATGCGGCAGTTGGATCAAGTGGTGATGATTTAGATACAATGGCAGAGCCATTGCCAAAATGCCACACTTGTGCTTCACCACCACTTCAAATCTTGTTTGCAGGGGAAGCAACCCACAGAACCCATTATTCTACAACTCATGGAGCTTACTTTAGTGGCCTTAGGGAAGCCAATAGGCTTCTTCAACATTATTCACTGTGTTAAGACTCATAATATAACAACTTTGTATTGTTTTCTTTTTAAAAGAAAAATTATCATTAATTTGTATCAAATTATTCTTACTTTACTCTTTAGGGAAAATTAGTAAGTGATTGTCAAAAATTGAAAATTAGAAGTGGCAAGATGAAAAGTGAGATGGGGACATTCAGCTGGTACTATAAGTCCAATTATTCCACATATAATTGCTTTCTTTTAATCTATTGGGGTGTAGTTTCTTCTTGTTTCATATCTTGTAAATCATTAAAACAAACTACTAGCTAGGTGTCCTTTTACTTAAATTCAGAATCTGATGTGGAGACTAGCTCTATCCATGTGTGTTTTCTGGCTTCCCCCAGTGGACAGGATCCGATAAATCCGGGTCTTTCCAACTTGGAACCTCCTCATCACTCATCAGCTCTTCACTGAAACAAAATATGGCTCGTCAACTCAACTGCTTATCAGTTTTCAATGCAAAGAAACAAGTCATTTTAACACCCTTTCCTTTAACGGGAAACTGAAATGAACTCAATTGTTTGAGTCAGATCAGAGTTTTACTTGGAACAATAATTGATACTTTGATAAGTCTTTATGTTTTAACTTTAGTTCGCCGCAATCGGGGAATTAATAAATTATTGCCCAATGCACTTTTGATGACAGTAAAAAATTCACCTTTCGGCCAAACGGCCATATGTTGGTATAAACAAACCTATTTTTGTAACTAGCAAGAACGCGTGTATCTAATAACGTGGAACTGTTGTTCTCTTTTTAAATTGATGATAGTTACTTTGTGACCTTGATATGGAGCTGGAGTTTTTAATTATGATGAATACCTAACTATGGATATGAATTAGATGTCTCACATTGAAGTTATCAATACAACTATGTTAAATATTATGATAGAAAGTTTTATCATTCATATGCATAATTAACCTATTTGATTAGAGTAAGATTATCTCTAATTTGTTTGGTTATTTTAGTAAAATATTTTTTCAGTGTCATTTTTATTTATTTATAAAGTTTGTATATGAAACTTTATTTATCCAAATATTTTTTAAAATAAGTAATTTTTTATTCAGTGAAAAAACATTTTAAAAAAAGCAATTTAGAAAATCATTGAAAGGGTGTCGAATTTTTTGTAAGATTTAAAATATATTCAATGACGTAGCTGCTTAAAATATTTGAATGGAAACTTTATGAATGACTAATGTTCTCTGTCAAACCTAAAATCAACTTGTTGAATTTCAGTAAGAAAAGACCAAATATAGTTATCTGGTCACATAAGAGCAGTAACCAAAGTGTCCTTTAACTAAGAATCAGAAAAAAAATGTATGGCTATGATGATCCAAGTGATTTTTCATTTTTCCGTGCGTAAGCTCGCTTCGTCAGGATTCATGAATATGATATGTCCCATCCAACCTTTGCCTAGTACGTCACTACGTCTACGTGTGTAGGATTTGTTGGTCATATGCCCATTGCCCACCATGCTGTAACTAATTAAATTGAATCTCTTGTTACATTCCTTTTATACTTAATATAAAATATTTGGATACTCATTTTATTTGACATTGAGAGAAAAATGTAAAAAATGATAATTGATATAAATGTGATAATAAATAAATAATAATAATGTTAAATGAATATTTATAATATTATTCACACATCCAAAAATATTTTCTCTTTTATTTTCAAAGCATAATTTTAAGTTATAATTGAGTCGTTCAAGTTAATTTCTTTAAAGATTAAATGCGGCTTACTTAATATATAAGTTTAAGATGAAGTATTTTAAGCATAAAAGAATAATTTAAAAATCAGTCAAAAAAATGGTTGAGAATTAAAATGATTATCTATTCCATTCCAATCATATCTACTTTAATCTTTTTGTTTTTCTTTATCCAATGACTCACACATATAATGTTTTCTGTAAGGTTAAACTCACAAGAGTTTTCTACAGACATAATCCAACATTGTGGCCTACCAACCAATAGGTATTGGTGCTAGTATTGGATTTTTATGCAAAGCAAATCAACCAAGCCTGATACTTACTTTACATAGTTTTGAGAGGTTGTCGAGAAAAGAAATAGAAGAGAGAAAAAAAAGTATGAGAGAAATAAAATAAAATAAAAAATGTATTATTTGAATGGAAATAACCCGCCTTTCAAAAAAATGATAATTTTTTTTCTATTCCATTTATTTAATTATTTGGATGAAGAAAACAGAAAAGACAAAAGAAAATTAGTAAGTTTTTATGCAAAGTATCGTTGTAAAAACATATCATATGTTAATGGACAAAACTATTAAAAGTTGTTTCTTTTAATATAATGCTTATATGACAAAAATTAAATTATTATTACAAATGTTATGAATGAATATCAGTATGATATTATTGTAATATTTAATATATTAATACTTTATAGTAATTTTATATTAATAAAATCGTTTATAATATAATGTATCATTTTATTCTTGACTTATTATAAATATTGAATAAAAGTTATATTATTCAAACTAATTTAATACTAAACTTTTAATAGTTACTAGTATAATTTTTTAGTATGTTTAGTCAAGTTTTGTATAGAGCTGATAGTTCTCGTAACTCGTAAGTTTTTCCAGCCCCTGCCCCGTTTCCCATTATAACTGTGTCGATTTTTGTTTTTACAGCGGTTTTTATTATATCTCTTTTTACACTCACAACAAAAACATTTTTTCTCTTTTCTCTTTTCTCTTATCTAATTATTTAACATATTACTTTTAAAAATAATTAACATATGAAAATAGTATATTGGAATATATACAAAAATAATAGGAAATAAAAAAACATTATCATAATATTAATTCAGTTCCGGTGCTCCTTCAAATAATAATAAGAATAATAAATCAGAAGAGAAAAAAAGATAGAGAGAAAAAACTGAAAAAAATCAGAAAAATGATAGAGGGTGGAAAAAACACTGAAATGGCTCACCTGCTGTCTCTTCCTCTATCTGGTGGGCATCAATCACACTTTGATTTGATGATTGCATATCACAAACCAATCATTTAACTAAGCATCTTCAATGGAATTTTTTTTTTGGATTTTTTAAACAGTTTTTTTATCCTCACAACATTTTTTATGATCCCATAATATTATATGACTCATACAAAATTTGCTCAAATGTAAGAAATTTCAAAAAATTTATACATTTATATTTTTTAATTAAAACTTAATTATTATTTTAATAAAATAATTAATTCATTTTTCTTATTCTTGCAGTTATTTTTCCTTTTTTTTTACATGAGTGGATTGAAGGTAGTTGATATTGGATAATACTTTTTTAATGTTAAGCATCTGTTTTTTATATAAGAAATTCATTTTATTTTGAAGAAACGATTTCTTATTATACGTAGATTATCTCCAATGCACAAATTTTTCAAACACCCATTTCTTCACTCTAAAAAACTCATTAAGAAACTAGCGTTTAAAATGCTCTAATAACTAACAAGTCTTTGTCTCACACGTAAACAAACAAATGTGAATATACTTTCCTTCACTCACCCTAATTCTAATAACAAGTTCTTTAATATTTTCTCCATATTTTTTCATATTAAGTAATTAAACATGTTAGTTTGAATTCTTATTCAGAGGGTATCCTTTTCAAATTAATAAAATTGAAAAGTAAATTTGAACTAACAAAAAACATGTTTAATGAATCATTCGATGTATGAATAATTAATGCCATTGAAACCTGCTAAAGCTTTACTTGGACCTGACTGGCTGGACCATTGAATCGTCGATACGTTTTAATTATAGAGATTGTGTTGCAGAGTGTAAAATCTTACTTATTGACGTTGTAAGCACCACGTTGTTTTGTTTCAATCAATTATTACCATTAGGACAGCAGACTGCTCTGATAAGGTTATCTCTCTGCGAGACCGTGTAATAAAGTTAAGGGAGAAGTCCCTTTACAAGGAACCTAAAATAAATTTGGTTTATAAGCTACACAGTGTGAGAAAAATTGAGACATTCTTCAATAAGTCTGTAACTGAGGAAATTGTAGATGCAATTTTTCACTCACACACCAAAAAAAGAAAAAAAAAAATGGAATCAGATGCTTAACTTTAAACTAGATTAATAGGGATACCTATGATACCTTGGAATAAGGGTTTCTTACCTTATGCTATTTCTTTTTCTTTTTCCTGGGCCTTGCCTCTGTTTGTATCAAAATGGAAAGGGCAAGTTCCCACATGATATATTTACCCGTCATGTCTACTTGCATTTAGTAAGCAGGTCACGGAATATGCAAAAAAATATCATCAAATATATTGCACATGCAACATGATGTGAAAGCCGTGTGACAAAAGCAACAAATCCAATTCCATTTTAACAGATTTCATCAACATTTTGTGAAGTTGATCATTGTCCTATATATAAAAGAATCTCGAACTCAAAATATAGTTTGGCACTTTGAGTGAGCTATACAAGAGGAAGTAGTAGCATGTACCCATGTTATAGGTTCACAGATATTGAAACAAAGGCTGTCTTCACATAATTTTTATTATCAAGTTGGGTTTGGGCCAGTAGGTACGTGATCAAATACAACCACAAAGATAATTCAACTCCAATTCTCCAATTAAGATTTACAGACACGTGCAGACGATTCTTTTTTAACAAAAATCTAATACTAAGAACAAAATTTCTGCTATTTTGTAGAATAGGATAAATATTTCAAATGCCATTTGAAATCAACTATCCATTAATTTCAATTTGTTCTTACATGAAAATTTCAATAGAAAAATAAAAATTATTTTCAGGTAGAATAATGGTGTAGTTATCTGACACCTTTCTCGTGTCCAACTATTCTTTTATAGAAACAAAATGTGTATGAGGGGATGCTCAATGCTGCATTATTAAAAGCCCCCTAGTTTATGGACTATGGAGTAATAATCAGCAGAATAATCTGACTATGTACAACACTTGCAGCTAATTTCTTTTATTTACATTAGTTTTCGCGCTTTTATTTGCATTCGTTTTCGCGCAGGCGGTGCATGTTTGCATTCTGTATGTGTGGAATTCAACTACACAAAGTGAAGGGGTATCGTTATTTTTCTATATAATGAACCTAATAGATCTGCTCCATGTTTATCTGGCAAACTGTTGCATCACATGATCCTTAGCTGCATAGTGCTTCAAGTGAGAGCTTCTTTGCAATTCCCGGACACGGGTCTCCCCCAAAAACTTCAGGAGCTACAGTCACCAAGCAAGATTGCTTGCCAATGCAGTTCTACAAATAATAACAACAACAAATAATACAAGGACAATAAGTAGCAGAAGAAAAACATAATATTAATAAGAAGAAAAAGATTTATTGGCATAACATGTTAAAGCTAATCAGTAATCAGAATGGATACAATCATTCAGAACCAAATGATTTATCCGGCAATTGCTGTTTTTAGATGTCATATGATTGGGATACCTTTTGAGGAGGATCATATGATTTGTGAGCATGACAACTTCCTTCTCTAAAGTTTCCACAAGTTCCCTGTGGCAATCCATAACTAGCAAATTTAATCTGAGAGATGTTTTGCCCAGGTGGACACCACAAGTGAGCCTTGGGTCTAACAACTTTGCCAGAGTCTAGCATCTGTCTGTTCTCAAGAGTTGGTTGCCCTTGGTATACATCAGCACACACACTTGCTGTTGTTCTTTTCACCAAAGTAATTCCAGTAGGATCACCTCCCCATTCTTCAAACACGACTAGATAGTTCCCAATTGGGTTCAGCCACGACCGAGGAATATGGTACCTGCCCAATGCCATCAATATGTTGTCATGAATCATCATATTCAAGTCACTCCTTTCAATGTTGCAGTAAAATAGCTAGTGTTCTGTCACTGTCAACTCTTACCATCTCTGGGAGGGCTCTCCACAATTTGTCCGGCATTTTTTATCAGTGTAAGTTCCAGCATAATAACAATCCCCACAACTACCGCGTGCTATATATCCAGGCCAATGGCGTCCAATGCTTCGACCGTTTATCCATGCCTGACCCTTTCCCATGCTAATCATGTCTAGAGCTAACGGATCGTTGCCTGCTGGTGTGCTAAAAGTTGTCTAATGACACATTACAGAATATAACGAGTCAGAATAAATTCAGACTCGGCCACTTGGGTGATCACAGTGACATAAATACAACCTTTGTTGAAAATTCAATCTTACTTACCTTGTACCATGCCAAAGGTTGCTTTTTAGCCAATAATGATCCTTGTACCCATTCCACGGAGGAACCACCACTGACAGTGTTAAGGTTTAAGGCTTCACCCTTGAGACCAATCTACCCAACAAAATGCAAATGAGTAACCTCTTATTTTTGGGGTGATACACACGCCATTATTATAAAACCTTTCGATGTGGCTACTAGGAAACACAATGCTAGATAACAAACCTTGTAAGACCATTTCTGTTTAGACAAGTCTCTAGTCCCCTCATTTAGACCCTTAAGTGTGACTGGGCCTAACACCCCAGCATTCCATGTCTCAAAGTGTGGCCCAACATTCTGGCATTAAATAGAACATTGTGATAAGATTAAAAGGGAATAAAAAATCTGAAAATAAAAATTGTTGTAGAAATCACATAGATATTAGAAAGGAAGAGAACTAACCGGGAGACCCACGGCAATACTTAGTAAAGAAATCTTGTTATTGCCAACCCTCAGCTTAACACTGTCACTAAATGTTAACTTATGAAAGTCCAGTCCCCCGTACACGGTACCTGCATTTAAACAGAAAATGGATAAGTAAAATGCGGAGATATTGTAACAAAACACTAGACTGAAAATATATCATTACTCTTGTGTACCTGAAAGTTGATCATTAATTAAAACATGCAAAACATGGCCTGCTGACATTACCGTAAGAACAGGAGATTGTCCATTCTTTATAAAACCTTCATTTGCATCAATATTGACACTGAACAAGAGACAGTAATATTTATTAGATGGAGAAAGGATATAAACAGTAAGTTTCAAGAAATTGAGCATTCCAACTATTATTCTTTTAGAAGTCAAAGACATGATCAGTTGAAAGATACTTACTCTGTCATATACCACAAATAATCTGTAGAATCTCGGGTGATGTTAATCTGCTCCCAGAGTGCATATGCTGTCAAGGAATCATCCTCATTGGATGATGCAGGCTCTTCATTGTATGAATGCCAATCAAATGCACTGTTCACGGCAGTCATCTTCATCAGAGAGCTTTGAGCACCAAGCTGGATATATACAATTGATAACATCAATGTTCATACTTGGCAAACAAAAATCTCAATATAAATACATTTTAATGTTTTTCTGTCCTTGAAGAACAGCACATTAATTTCTGCATTAATAATTTCAGCTTACATTCCTTTATTAAATAAAAATAAAATAAACATGGCAAGCAGTATTGTCCTACCCTCGCAGTGTTGAAAACTGCAGTTTTGCAATCAGGAAGGATGCTGATAGACCAAGGTGGTAGGTCATATTGTCCATTTCCAAATTTTACTGATGCGGAAGATTTGGTGTCATAGTTTGCAAGGAATGCAGCACAAGTACCAGAAGTCTTGAACACATGTACCTAAGATAATAGTATTAACAAAAATAAGTACATAAGTTTTAACATGAAGCCTGTTGAGTATTTTTCACAAGTCATAACCCGGCTTAATTACTTTACCTCAAGGTTATTTCCTGGCCATGTCACTGTTGGATCTACAGACACTAAAGCTGGCTCACATAGCTTTATTGCTTTATGCAAATCTCTAAGATGCCCCCATTTTGGTTCATTTAGAAGTCCTGACATAGTTGAACAAGCTTCAGACTAATGTGAAAATATCTCACTCAATCTCTAAGATGCCCCCATTTTGGTTCATTTTGTATGGTGTCATTTTCCCAAGCATGTTAACAAATTTAACCTAATATACTCTGCATACCGTATTCATCAATAGGACCGTCATAGTCATAGCTGGTGGCAATGAAGAGGCCACTGGATGTCCGATCAAAGTTAGTTCCTCCATGGTACTGGATCAAAAAATGATACATTTTTAGGCTCAAATCAAAGTTTCCACGTCATGGATATGTATAGTACGTAAGAAGGTAGGAAACATTTATTGGCATTTGTCCTTAGATAAATCATAAATGTAATGGCCAACCTACCATATAGTAATTAACAAATGAACCACCATTCTGTACGAATCTTGCAACTGAGAATGCCATGTCTTCTGCAGGTCTACGAGGGACCGCGCCTCCAAACTCAGTGTACCTAAAGAACACGGAACATAAAACTAAATACAGGATCCAGATCAATTATTATTGTCATTTATTTGTAGTAGAAATACCAGCCAGTCCAGTTCTCTGTCCACATTTTGGGTTTGTATTTCTTGTTGGGAGTAAAGTTTTCGCAGTAGTATCCATTGCAGGTGTCAATCTATTGAAGAGAAAGATGCAAAGGAGTATAATCAATTAGCCGATGAAACAAACAAAAAGAAAAGGGGGTGGACGACACAGAGGCACGTTAACTACTAGTGAAGAACAACCCTGAAGTAAAAAGTGGACAAATTTTGCAGAACTGCTGAGATAAAAGAAAAACAACAACAGAAAAAGGCCAAATGGGCCAATGAGCACACTTCAAAATCAAAATATATCAATAGTAAGGGCAACAACCTAACCCAAGAAAAAAACTAAAACACAACTGAAAAATGTACCAAAAAAAAAAGACACAGCAACATAGGTGGGGGACACAAAAATTTAGTCTAAGAAGATAAGAATTCTTCTCCAAATGTGTTTTTTTTATAGCAAAAGGTGCTTACAATAGGATCCGGAGTATCTTGTTGCTTGCACATAATCCAGGGGACACCAGTATCTAAACTCACAGCCATTTGAGAAAACCATTTGGTATAAGCTTTTCCAGGGGCACCAATTTCCCACTCAACTGGTCCATATTCGTTTTCTATCTGTCACATTCAATTTGGGGGCCAAAAAAAAATTACTATTACTGTAATTGGTTGGCCTAACTAAAAAAACTTTCTAGTCATAAAAAATAACACGACAAAATGCAAAGTTGAAACTTGAAGAAAGCAATAATAGGAATAAATATCTTATTTAAATCCCAATTCCTTGCCTGTGACATAATTATTGGACCTCCCTGCGTCTGGAACAATTTCTCCTCCTTCATAATGCTGACAATCTTCTGAGTAAATTTTTGCATTGCAGCCTACGTCATTGCGAAAATTGAACGGTTGCTTAGAAAATTCACAGAATTTCATAATTAAATAACAACAATATAACTATGAGTAAAATTGAAAATTCCAACCTTGAAAGGCTCATTGTCTGTTCTGAAAGCAATACCCGGAACATACTTGAGCCAAACAGGAAACCCCCTGAATATCAAATAGAAAGAAAAGACCTTTAACTCTTTTAAGCATTGGCTAAACACTGTTGTCCTTTTTCAAAAGCAAATTATTCTCTGAATATATTATATAGAATTATAAGACAGGTCACAAAAAATGGTTACCCAAAGTTCCATTCAGCACATATGTAGGGACCAATGCGGAGATGAACATAGAGACCAGCTTGCTGCACCAGCTTGATGAACTTAACCAAGTCGTACCTATCCTCGAAATAATACTGAATTTTTTAATTTCACAAAAATTCACATAAAAAAATATGAGTGAGCTTTCTATTCAAACAAGTGAAAAAAAGAATAAAAATAATGAAAATAATATTTGCATTACCTTTCCAGGAGAAGGTTCATGTCCATTCCAAAACACATAGGTTTGGATAACATCTAAGCCTCCATCTTTGGCCTTTTGAATAAGGTCTGGCCACATCTGCAACCAATGAGAAACAAAACAAGCCTTTCAGTGTGAAAACTGAAAATTGAAAACTCTTTGGTGATTACAAAAATAACTAACTAAAAGTACTTGCCTCAGGTGTGCTTCTTGGGTAGTGAATGGAACCAGAGATCAAAATTCTTCTCTGGCCATTAACAACAATGGCTTTGTGATCATAAGTCACAGAAGCTGTGACTGCACAAACCCACAAAACTAACAGCAGGGTACAAAAATTCCCCCTTGGTAAATTCTCCATTAGAACCCGTGAACCCATTAATGTCCTTCACATGTTGAAAAAAACTCCAAAAAGATAAGGGAACAAGAGAAACGCGCTTATGTTTTTTGTTTCTTCACAATGCCTTTTTGATTCTTTTGAGATTGGAAAGAGATGTCAGATTGCACGCAAAGGCTTTAATAAGTAACAATAGTAGTTGAGGTGCGTGGTTTTGGGAGGAGGCTGCAACTCCTTTATATACATTTGAAAATCGAAAGCTACTAAGAGACCTTGGAGACTAGAACTGGGACCCATTTACTCCTTTCCTTGCATGGCACTGAGTCACTCACCACTGACCCCACAAACAAGGTTTTAAAAAACAGGCTAAGAAGAGATTTTACTTGATTATTACCGTAAATAATAATATATAAACATATTTTTTATTTTAAGCATTTCACCAATATTTTTTTTTATTATTTCTATGATAGTAAATAAATTTTATTATACTTATATTTTTTTTCTATCTTCCTAGATGTCTCAGCACAATGAGTGTTTATAAAATAATTTTCTATAACTCTTTTTTCTTTAATTATAAGACAATTTTTATAATTTAGTTATTTTTTCCTAAATACACTTACTTAATTATTATATTTTCAAATATTAATAACAAATAATTAAATGAATAAAAAATAAGAAAATGATAATTTTAAAATGATAGTCTAAATAATTAATAAATTTTATGTAATTAATTAAATCAATTTTTATAGAGGAATCAATTATTTTTCTCAAGTGCATAAATTAATTAAAATAATCTTATAATGAGATAAAAATAAAATATTATTTACTATATGTATTTTTTATTCGCTAATTAAAAAAAAACTATCATTGTTTTAACAAATTACTACTTTCAAACGGTAATGCTTACCTACCCACTAGAGGACACAAGTGAAAAATGAACTAGTTTAGTCACAATTTCCAGTAATATTGAGAAACGTGACGAAAATGTAACTGGAACGATTTAAAATTCTGTCCAAAAGGAACTAGAAAAAAGTAATCTTCGGCCTTTGGTTTGGCCTCCGGTTAATTTCCTTTCTCACGATGAGTGTACAATTAAGAAAAAACAAAAACAAATGCGTTTAGTTGCGATAAGCAAGCGACCTACTTCGTGGTTGGAGTACTTTTCTAGTGTAAAGAACCCAATTGGGTTTCTTAATTATTTTTTTTGGTTTTTTTAATATTTTTTGTGATTCTTATAATGTTATATTACTCCTAAAAAATTCACACAATATTTTATTCAAATGTAAAAAATTACAAGAAACTCAAAAAAATTTACATATTTATATTTTTTTAATAAAATTCAATATTTTCACACACACAGACACACTACACCCCACACACGCACATCTCCTCTTCTCCTTTTTATTTCCAGAAACTTCTTCCCCTACGCGTGTCTTCACTCCCACTCTCATGTGTCTTCACTCCCGCTCCTTTGTCTTCACTCTCACACCACACCCCACAAAGCTTTCTTCCTCTCTGTTTTCACACCCACACCTTCTATTCTCTGTTCTCCGCTCACGCGTCCTCTTCTTCAATGTCATGGCCTTACACGCATTGAAGTTCCTCTTCTCTGTTCTCTTTTCTCAAATCACGACCACACAGCCTCACACGCCTTCCTCTCTTCCGCTAGCAGTTCAACCTCAGCTCTCTCATCACTCCTGCGAAGCTCTCTCTTCTCCCAACCCACTTAACCCTTTCTTCTCTTTTCCCCGCTCAGCTCTCTCTTCCTCGTTCCTGTCACGCGCGTCGCCATCGCCGTCTTCCTCCATCGCGAGCGTCGTCAACCTCACGTCGGTCTCCTCCTTCATGCGCACCGACCTCCTCGCGCCGCAACTTCGTTGCGAGGCCACTTCCTCGGGCAAACTCCACCTGGCGCCACCACCGTCGCCCGCACCACAATCTGGTTTGTTTCCCTCTTTTTTTTGTGGGTAGTTGATGAGGATATTGTTATTTTATTCACAAGTTTCGATTCCTTACATAAGGAACGCGATTGAGTTTTGACGGAACGGTTCTTCCATGTCAGCCACCTCTAACGCTAAAGCTCCTCAATGAACAGGTTCTTCAATTTAAGAAACCCTACAAACACTCCCGTTGAAGATACTCTAAGTTGCTCCTGCTAATCATAAGAGTATTTTTAGGATTACATCTTAAGTTTAAGATCTAATTTTTATTTCAATAAAAAAAGGTGAATAAATTTTTCATGTGAATAATGGGTTATTGTACATCCTAATTTGAATTTATCACTAAAACTATTCAGAGTCATCTACTATACATATATAAAAGCAAACTGCCTGCATAATTACAAAAGTAGACAGCTTAGATTGTTGACACTTGGCAAAAAATAGGGGTAAAATGGTAATTAGACTTTTATTTGCTGATTGCACCCCTTTTTGATAAGAAAATCTATATTTCTTTCATCCCTCTCACATGTCATCTCTTTAACGCATAGATAATGGTATTACTTGTGTACACAGGGTATCGTACTAGCCGGTTACAAAAATATAAAATTTTAATATTATTTTAATTTTTCCTTCCAAAAAGACTCTAAACCATTGGTGATATAGTAATTCCTCCCTTATTTACTCAACAATTGTCTAAAAACTTGCTAAGTGCAGTGATTTCACTCATTATATTATTTATTTCATCCATCTCACACATTATTATCTCTTTAACGCATGGACAATGGTATTACATGTTTACGCACGGTATCTTACTAGCCAGTTAAAAAAATATAAAATCTCAATATTATTTTAATTTTCTCTTCCCAAAAGACTCTAAACCACTGGTGATATAGTAATTTCTCTTTTATTTACTTAACAACTGTCTATAAAACCATAGTGATTTCCTTTTATTTTATGTTATGATTTTCACAATCTCCTACTTTGGGTCCTTCATATTTCTCAATATTGTTGGTTCTCATCTAAATTGGCTTAGTCTAATTATTGACAGGTTTCCACATGCGTAACAAGAGATAGAGTTTTAAGTGGATTCATTGTTTAATGCCTGATTTCAACAGATGTTTATTATCACAAGAAGAAAAAATCTTATTGAACTTCACTTCTTTCTTTATCTTATTAACTTATTTGACAACTATCTAGAGTGCAATGGTCTCTATTCATTTTATGTTATGATTTTCATAATTTTCTCCTTTTGGCCCTTCATATTTCTCAATTTTATTGGTTCTCACCTTAATTGACTAAGTCTAATTATTGACAAGTTTGCACATGCGTGACAAAAGATGGAACCTTAATGGATCAATTACTTATGATCTGATCTTAACAGAGGTGTATTATCAAAAGAAGAAAAAGTTATTATTGAACTTCACTTCTTTCTTTCTCTTATTTTTGCTACACATTCATTTTGCCATTAATAAACTATGTTAGATTTTGCAGTTTTTTAAATATATTTCCAGTCTAAATGATATATTATCTTAACTATATTTTTAAGAGTTAGATATGTTCAAATATCTTTCTTATCATTTTCTCTTTTTTCTCAACTCTGAAAATGTTCTTCTTCTCTAATGTTATCTGTCTTCTCACCATTTTTCTCTATTCTCTTAGCTCTTTTATTTACTCAATTTATTTTCTCTCCATTCAAAAAATAAACCGATGAAATATCTTTTTACTTCTTCGTTAATCGTTCAACATCGCAACCGTCACTGAAGATACATTTGCTAGCCACTGTGACTACAACTTTTTCATAATTTTTTCATGATTTATAGTGATCTTTAACAATAAAGGTGAATAGTTTTCTTAGTTTATATTTTCTTGGTTGATTTTGGTTTGACCTAATTACTTTTTTTGTTTTTTCCTCCTTCATTAAAATTTCTTTAATATTGTGAATATGGATTAAATTTGTCAAAAAGGTTTATTTGATATGACCTATGAATTAAAGTATTCAGTGTAAAAAGATACTAAACATGTCTTTATAAGAATAGATGAGAATTGGAGAAATTTTTAAATATCTATTTGATTTTGTTCTAAACTAATTTATTGGTTACAAATTATGTGTTTGATCAAATGTCAAATGACATTTTTTGGTATGTTTCCTTATTTCTCATTTTACTTTTAAATTTATGACGCTTTTGATACTACTTTTCACATGAAATTTTTTTAGTTGATTTCATCGATTTGGTATTATCTTATAGAGTAAGAATTTTTAACATACAATCTTTGATTGTTGTTGTTGCTTATCTTTTGTTAATATTACTCCTATTTATAATCAATAGTTCTATTATATTTGTTTAAAAAATATTAGTAAATGAAAAATGATGTTTATTTCAGAAATTTAGGTGAACGGGTAAAGATTAATGGAATGTTCAATTGTGAAATTTGATGCATGACCTCTATAAAAGTTAGCATTGACACAAACATAAGTGAATAAAAATAATTCAATTGATGATTGAGTAGAAGATGAAAGTTCATAGTGGAGAAAAGATGCAGGACAAAATGAAGGTATTACTTTAATAAATTGAAAGAGAAGACCTAAACAAGTGAGAAGTTTACTAACAAAACATTAATTTTGCATAAAATTTTCAGTTGTTTTATTTAATTTAAGTTCTAAATTGAAAGTTGCTTCCTATATATTACAATTATTGCTTAGATTGACAATTAGTATTTTTGTTCCAAGCTAACTTTTTCATTTTTTTTGTTCATCTTATAACTTTATCTTATAGTGATTATATGAATTTAAATTCTAATAACAAGTTTTCAATTAGATATGCATTAGTCATGTTTCACTCAAACTATTTAAGTTTTCAATTTTTTTGAAATTGTTGTAACTCATCAGTTACATTTATATACAATATTCTATTTCTAGGCTGAAATTTTGTAAGATATTAACAAAATTGTTAAGGAGTTCTACATTACAAATTGATCGTCATGTGCCTACAATTGTATTACACTACATCTATATACCTATTGTTATGAAATAATATTTCTTTATTACCCATGTAAAATGAACGCTACAAACGCAATCGAAGACAAAAAATATATACAAATAAGTGTTAGAATTTTCATTCATATATTTACTTATAATTATCATATCTTTATATTATAAACAGCAAATATAATTTCTTATTCCTATTATAAATCCATCATTTTCTTTATTTCTAAACTATTTATATATTTACTTATTATAAAATAGTTTTCTAATTTAAAATAAATTGAAACGTAATAAATCAGTATATCCCGTGCATTGCACAGGTTACCGACTACTAAACGATAAAGGAAGATTAGATGCTGCACGTACGTTATTTTAGCTGCTTTGAATCCAATCCTGCTATTATTCTCATGGACCTTGTGACCAAAATATGTAAATTCCATCCATTACAAGGAGGGAAGCAATTCTGGGAGAGTATAATAATATTTAGGTGAAGTGTTACATCAAATCTATAACTAAAAAAATTCTTTGAATGGGATAGTTTATTGACCCTTTGAGGAAGAACATAAATTTAGTTTATTCTTTTATTTTGAATATCTTACTTTAATTTTGAATTGATTAGTGACGGTGAGTAGTCAGTTTCTTTGAAAAGGCTAGAGCGGTGTTCAATTTTTTTTAAAAAAAAACCTTTATATATCAAATACTTGAACTCATTATTTTTTATCTTTCCTTTTATCTATTGTATTACTTGTCATAGGTACTATTTATCTTTCTTCTAACTACGTTTTTAATAATATTTGATATCCATCCGTCTTTTTTTCAAGAAAAGCTTGTTTGGATAAATTTGTCTTGAAGTAATTTTAAGAGAAAAAAAAGAAAAAAGAAATAATTTTTTTATAAATTAAAATAAAATTTTTATTATTTATTAATCATTAATTTATTTGTAAATATCATCTATTCTGAATAAATTATATAAGAAATTTTTTACAAATTCATTAATTGTTAGCTAATAAATAATTTAATTTTACTCACGGATATTTTTTTCTCTCTTAAAAATACTTTAAAAAAAGTGCATCTAAACATATCCTCAGATCTTTTGGTAGAAGATAATGACGATTTGTTTTAAAGACGAATAAAAAACGTATTTAAGTATTCTTTATACAAAGTACTCTCCACATGTAATGACGATCTTTTAACAAATTGTATAGTTTTCTGAATTTGCTTCATGAATTGGAATGGAGGGGGAACGAAAGCCAAGTTGCCGCTCACAAAATGAAACGCGTGTTCCAATGAGGTAAATCCTTTGACTAGAAGCATTTTCAATCTTAGAATTTGGATCCTGCATCCCAGACTTTTATTCTTACAAACTAGTCGAAACATACCATGACTGCCAAGAGTCTAAGCATCTCTAATAGGAATTCATGTTTATCAAATTTATTTATTTTTTCAAGAATTTTTTTATGATAGAAAATAAATTTTAGAAAAAACTATCAAGAACTTAATTTTTTAAAATATTTTTTTTAATAGAAAGGTTTTGTTTTTTTAAGTAAAATTCAAAAATTCAACTTGAATTCAATCATTAAAACAAAAAATAATAAAAATTCTTGTATCTTAATATCATAAAATTCATAAAAAGTTATTCAAGAACTCAAAAGTGAAAAGGATCTTCTACTAAAAATGTTATAATAATTTTTTTTCACTAAAAAGTTAAAAGGATCTTGTCAATGAATTGAAAGAAAAAAATATTTATTATAAAATTTATAAAAAAATGTTAAAAAATAGTATTTGACCATGGTTTGGAGTATGTTTTTGCTTCACACCAAAAAGTATATAGTAAACTTGTTAATTTATAATAATTAATTAAAAAGTTAAGTTAATAATAAATTATTCTGATAAAAAAGTACACTTTATTATAAATTATTTGATTTTTTATGGAGCATATTAAAATAGTGAAAAGTGTGATGGATTTACATCTACTAAAGGATAAATTTATATTTTAAAAAAGAAAATAAAAAAGTGTAAATTTTAAATATCTTAAAATAGGGGTTGAAAATAATATTTTAGTTATAGGATTATTTTTATAAAAAATATAAAATTAGAGTAAAGTGTATTTATCAAGGGAGAGAAATGGATATTTTAATAATACTTGCATATCTTAGAAGATGGTAGTATAAAATATATTTTCATAAAATTCTAACAAAAAAAACAAGAGGATAGTATATTGTAATATTCACATTTTTCTGATAGAAAGGTATAATTTCCTCTTGAATTTATCGTTTATAATAATAATAATAATAATAATAATAATAACAACGTATTATTGCGATGATTGTCAATTTGTCATAATGAATTCATACGTACTTTGAGAACAAATATTAATCTAATTGGTCATGGCACATGGTCTGTACTAATACTTGTGAACGCAACCACATTCTGCCAACTATGTTGTTTCAATTGTAAGCAAACTATAAAACGCTAGTTTTATTATTTCTTTATATATTGAAATTTCAAATTTACACAGGCGTTTATATGTAGATGTAACTAGATGATGTTAATTGTTTTTTTTTAAATTATACAACTAATGTAGTTCAATAATTATCTACCAACTAATGTAATTCATATGACTAATGAATACACTTGTCCATTATGTCATGATAAAACTGAATTTCTTGAACATGCTTTTAGAGATTGTATTTGGGTGAAGCAGATTTGAAACCATTTCAAGTTTACTGCTAATATTTTGTTTTATCAAGAGGATATGAGTAATTGGATGAAAACCAATGTTTAAAGTAATAAAATGTTAGGAAACACCAAATGGAGTACTGCATTTGGAGTTATTATTGATTGTATTTGATGGAGACCAAGTGAGATCGTCTTTAAAGATATTTGGCACAACATTGATGAAATTTTGTTTAAAGTCTGGACGTTATTGAGAGATATCGGGAGTAGTCAAAATATGTAGAATGTATTAAATCTTATTCATTCAAATTTGAAGACCAACAAGTCTGAAATATGGAATAAATCATACGGAGGAGTGTATGAAACTTAGTTGCGATGGATCTTATCTTTTAGCGGAGTAGTTTCATGTAGTGTTGTCATAAAATGTAATAATTAATGGTAGCTTTGTTCGGGCTTACTCTAGAAGGTTAGAGCACTATTTAATTTTAGAAGCACAGCTATAGGATTTTTTTTATGACTTGAATATATAGCTTGTGACCAAGGGATAATATTGGTAATGGTGAAAACATATTCTTTTGATGCTATAAAATTGTTGGATGATAGGAGTGGTGAATGAGAGTGTTTTAAAGAGTTTGTAAATGAGATTTGGAAAATACAAGAAAAAATTCAACTGTGTTAAAATATATTCATAGGGAAACAAATAAATTAGCATATTTATTTATAAAACATGAATTGTGTTTGCAATATGATATATGTCTTTATAGTAGTGTGCCCTCCACTTATTTAAGGGAGGTGTTGATGTATTAAACTCAAATTTGAGTAATATATAATTTTGTCATGATGTATGTCTTTATAGTAGTGTGTCTGATTTTGCACTCCACTTATTTAAGGGAGGTGTTGATGTTTTAAACTCAAATTTGAATAATATATAATTTTGTCTTGATGTTTTGTCCAGAAAACTCATAAAAAAAATTCACATCACATATAATAAAGTTGCAAATAGTACTTGCTGCTTCTTGAACTTTTCATGCTCATCAATCTCGTCATAGTTAGAAGTTGCAAATTGTCATTGCAATTTTAGCAATCCGTGGTTGCACCTTTGTTGATTGATTTGTTGTGCTTCGATTTGCAGGTCGCATCCTCAATTAACTACTTTTTTTATATAAAAAAATGTAACACTAAAACTGCGGCAAAAAAATTAATTAATTGCAATTTTAAAATAAAATTACGCATATACTGTGCTTTCAAAGTTATTTACGCAAGTATGGCACTTAGTGGCGCCCTGTGTAGGCGTGTTCCAGGACAAGTCGCGCCCTGTGTAGGCGCATCTCAGCACTAGTGGCGCCCTGTGTGGGCGTGTCTTTTCACCATTGGCGCCTCATCTAGGCGCGATTTAGCCAGCAACTGCCTATTTAAATAAACTTTGGTGAAGGCAATCTCCACAATTGATATTCAGCATTGTTGTTGTGTTTGATATCAAAAAATGTCTTCAAATTCTGATTTTATTCGTACGATTTTATATTATAATGGTAGAAAAATTGAGGGACGATATGGTGTTGCTTTTGAAGGTGAAAAAAGGCCAACACGTTTGAAGCGCAACTCAACTTATGAGGAATTGCAGCAGAGAATCAATCAAAAATTACGTGTGAAAGGTAATCAATCTATCAGTATAACTGCAAGAATATGGTGCGAGGAAAAATATATTAGCATGGAAGTAGTGGATGACGAAGACGTGGAAATGGTAATAGGAGAATTCTTCAACCAGTCACGAAAAGATTTCTTAGAGTTGTATGTGAATATTCATGAAGCTGACAATGTTGATTTACCAATGAGGTCAGTGCATTTCAATTATTCCAATAATGAATCAGCTGCTATTTTGCCTTTTAATTTGTCAATGGAAGATGAAAATGACCCTACTTGGGTTATGGAGGACGATATTGACGATGACGATGATGAAAATATCGCAATGGAAGATCGTCTTCTTGCGGAGAATGCCAGTGCTTCGGACGATGATGGGCCAAGCGCAAGTCAAACACAAGGACGTAACTCTTTTGTGGTTGAGTCTCATAGCCAAGAACAACACGATGTGGGGGAGGATGAGCAGCAACAACAATATCAAGATCAAGATCAAGATATGTTGATTAACAGTAACTATTTACATGTGTGATTTTAATTTAATGTATTTTAGTGTAATTTCACCAACTTATTTGGTTTTATAGGTCAGGGTAATAACGCTTTTTGGGATGGAATCCCACATTACACATACATTGATTGGGATTATCCGAGTGAACAAGACTCTGGCAGTGGTTCTGCATCAGTTGAAGGTCCGTGGATATTAGGGAATAAGTTGTTTGTTAAACAAGAATTTGCATCAAAAGAAGAGGCGCAACTGGCAATAAAGCGGAACCTCAGGAAAGAGCATCAGGAAGGTGTTGTTATTGAAAGTACGCCGACAAAGTTAAGCATGAAATGTCGTGCACATGACCAAAATTGTCCGTGGAGGGTTAGAGTAATAAAACCAACTTATGGTGAGAGATGGATCGTTACCAAATGGGGTGGGGATCACATTTGCTTAAATGAGCACATTTCTCATGACCACAGACAACTTGATGCTAATGTTATTGTGTCACTGGTGCTAGGTACGTTCTTGAGCTGATCACAATATTGTATTTTTTTTTATTTCATTAATTTTCACATCATATTGTTTTTTATTAGGGATGATTAAGCAAGATCCATCATGTTCTATTGGTCTAGTTCAAGAGAGGATAACACATTCTTTTGGATACAAAGTTTCATATAGAAAAGCATGGTATGCAAAACAAAAAGCAATGGCAATTATATACGGTGATTGGGAGGAATCATATGCATTCTTGCCGAGGTGGTGTGACTATATGCTGAGCTTTTCACCAGGTTCTGTTTATAATATTCAAACCAAAGATTATTATGTGGGTCATAGAATATTTCATCATAAACGCGTGTTTCACCGCATTTTTTGGACCTTCAGACAATGTTGTGAGGCTTTCAATTTTTGTAAACCGGTTATTCAAATTGATGGCACTCATTTATATGGCAAGTACAAAGGAAAGTTGCTCATTGCCACTGCTCAAGATGGTAATAATGAGTGTTTGCCACTTGCATTTGCCATTGTTGAGGGTGAGACACTGGAAGCTTGGGAATACTTCCTGCATAACATTCGTGTGCATGTTACAAGCAAGACAAATATTTGTCTTATTTCAGACCGGCACCGAAGCATACTATCTGCAGTTGAGAGACACCCTGGTTGGCAACCACCGCATGCTTATCATGTGTTTTGTCTTCGTCATATTGCTAGCAATTTCAATCAAAAGTTCAAAAATGACAAATTGAAGAGGACCTTAATGAATTTAGGTATGGTGAACCAACACTTATTATGAAACCATTCACATATTTACTAAATTGTAATCAATCCATGTCAATTTGTGCAGGTTATACTCCTTCTCAGATTCAATTTGATGTTGGCTTTGCAAATTTCCGTGATCTTAGTCCTGAGGTTGCAAACTGGATTGATGACATCCCCAAGGAAAAGTGGACGCGTGCATATGATGTTGAAGGGCGAAGGTATGGCCATATGACAACAAATTTGGCTGAGTCAGTTAACAGGATTTTAAAGGGTGCAAGAAACATGCCAATTACGGCTTTGGTTAAACACACATATAGCAGATTGGTAGAATATTTTGTATGCAGGGGGGAATCGGCTGCTAACCAATTGCAAGGTGGACATTCTCTTTGCAAAAATGTCATTGCTATGTTGAAGGCCAACGAAACAACTGCTACTTGTCATTATGTTCGTAGATATAATGTAGATCACTCTGAATTCGAGGTTGATGATGGTTATGACAAATCATTTTCCGTCAACCTCGCTGAACGGTTCTGCCAATGTGGCAAATTTAAGGCATTCAAGTATCCTTGTAGTCATGCCGCAGCAGCCGCTATGCATGTTCGTCAGTCACCGACACTGTATGTGGACGATGTATTCCTTGTGACGAACCTGGTAAACGCATACTCATTTCCATGGCATCCAATTGGTAACGAACAAGCGATTCCACCGAGTACAGATCCAATACTAATACCTGACAAGTCTATGTTGCGTGCAAAGGGTCGTCCTAAGGCAACAAGAATACGTAATGAGATGGATGAAGTTGAGTCTAGCCAAAGTCGTGTTAGGTGTGGTATATGCAGATTACCTGGGCATAACCGTCGCAATTGTCCAAATCGTCAATCAACCAACCCGTGAAAAATAATTATAATATGTTATTGTTTGACTTATGGTATTATTTGTTGTCTAATGTGGGTGTCGTTGTCGTCAATGTACGTGATTTAAATAGAAAAAATCAATGGTTAGGAAAATATGAAACATGCCAACAATGTATCAAACATAGTCCATAAAAAAGAAGTACAGTAATCCAAATTAAATAATAAAGAAAACACACAAAACTAAGCTGAAGGTGGAGGCCACTGTCTCCACCGAGCTTGCTGATCAGGCAATATACGTCGACCATCACCACGATCAGCCTCATGGTCTACCTCAGCATCATCAGCAGCATTAATGCTGCTATACATGCCCTCAAAGTCAGCATCAGTCCAATCACCGCCTCCCTGGCTACTGCTTCCCTCATGTTCCCATTGGGGCATATGAACTGGACTACGCTGAAACGACGGACCTGCCTGCGTGTCCTGCGGCTGCCACTGTGGCTGATAATATGTCTGGGTGTCCATAGGGGTCTGTGTCGACGAGGGTGGCCACTGGGTGTCCGACGGCGTCTGCTGCTCGGGCTGAAAATATGTTTGCTGGATACCAAATTCCTTACCAAGGTACGGAGGCCTAAAATATCCAGCAACTGCAGGTGGCCTAGGTGGAACAATAGGCTCAGGAACTGCGGGAATAGGTCGGCGTCGACGTCCCAATCCGCGTCCCTCTCTCGCACGACGACCAACGTCTAGAGACAACTGAGGCTCAGGGGGAATCTGCGTCAAAGGTGCCTCTGGACCTGGTTCGTCTACCCGACAAGCTTCTTTCCAGACACTAATAAGACGAGTCACCTCGCTGTGCACGTAATGCAACCCATGGTTAGGAAATTCATCATCCAGGGTGACAAAATACAAATTCTCCAACCCGTCAAGCTGCAAATGAAACCATGTATAATTAAACATAAATATATGCAGATACTTAATAAATCATTAAAAGAGAACGACTTACAGTGCGATGTTGTGAAGCACATTTCTTCGTGACGTGTCGCTTGCCGCACAATCTATACCAAGCCATGTACTCATGGTTGGGCGACATAAGACGATTTATTGCAGGAGGCACATCAACATGCTGAGCTCGCCTATTCCATCTCTCGATGAATTTCCTTAACCTCCGACGCCAATCTTCCTGGGGTTTACCCCGAAGGGTAAAATCATGAACACCTTTCAATTTCCCAGGCCTATGAGGTATCGGCTGGTCCCGTCCAAATTGCCTCATACACCGATCAGGCTGTGCATACTCAGCAATGTGAAAACAAATGATTGGTGTCCGGGCCATCCACAAATAGCGGGTTTCGGCAGATGCACCCATGAATTCATAATCACCATACGGTTGCCAAACAACCTACACAATGGCAACATATAAAGAAGTCATTTGACAGATCCACACGTCGCAAAATGGCATGTGCATAAAATATTTGTATAAATAAACGTACCTCATCCCTGCTTAACTTGTCTAGCCTTTCTCGATACCAATTTAGTGAATTCATGCTAAACCGACCAACATCATTATATCTATTAAAAAGGTTAAACATTAAACTGTTAATTAAATGCTATATGAGGTATTTGGCTACTTGAATTGCAAATTCGTAGATATATACCTGTGTCCAAAGTGTCGGTCGACGGCATGAGTAGATGGCAAAGGGGGCGCAATAGATGGAAAGCGGAGCCATGCCCAAATCTGCAGCAAAACAGTGCAACCTCCTATATCTTTTCTATCTGGGTCGGTGCAGTCGCACAGCTGCCTAAACAAGTGAGCCAGAACCGCAGACCCCCAGCTATACGATCCAATATCCGCAAAATGACCCGCAAGTAGGGCAACGTATCGACATCCTACTACGCTCCCCCCTGACCGGTCACAAAGGATCCAAGATCCTAACATGCGAGCAATGTGAGCCTTCGTGAAGTATATCACATTCTGCTCATGACCAGCAACTGCATTCCATGATGGATACACTCGGTCAAAATATGATAACCTCACATTGCCAGAGGTTAGCTCAGTGGCTGGATCGGGTCCGTTACCGAACACCTGATTACATAGTTCGGACCAATCAGCGTATGTCCGTCCGGTAACAACTTGCCCATCAGTAGGCAAGCCTAGGATTCCAGCAACATCTTCCAATGTTATCGTCATCTCACCCTGCGGCATATGAAAAGTATGTGTCTCTGGCCGCCACCGCTCGACCATAGCACTAATGAGGGCAACATCAATCTGAAAAATATAAGTCACGTATGAAAAATTACAGGGTCATATATTTTAAACATGCTTAACATAAGAACATTGGTTTCAAATTTGTACCGGCATATATCGCATTCGCGCGACATGTATGAAACCCGCCTCAGTCAAATACTGGGCTACTACGTCTGGAATATCCTCTGGTGGGGGGCCAGCGCTAGGTCTACCTCCGCGACGAATCTTCAACAGTCTTTGTGTTCCGTCATTCCAAACTGACTGTGAAATATGCGTACGCTGTCTACGTCTCCTGAGTACATCCCATCTATATGATCCGGGAATAACATGGGTAGTGGGATCGGTAGGCTCAGGCTCATTGTCAGACCCAGAACGAGGTGACTCTGATGACGATGACTCAGCCATAATAATATACTACATATTTCATATAAAGAAAATTGGTTTTAATAATAATATCACTTACTTTTCTCAAATCAATTTAGCTAATTAAATTGTAAAATATTAATTGACCTATCATTTGTGTTGGAAAATAAAAACATAAATATGGAGAAAATTCAAATCAATGCAAAGAATATATAAGTCTACTTATATTACTTAAAACTCTTATTACGCATATTTTATTCACTTATAGAGTTTAACTTAATAAACATGATTAATTTAATAATTATGTTTGTTTTAGTAATTTAAAACTAAACAAAACTTCCTCATAAATTTAATAATTATGTATTTAAATAAATATAATGAAAAATTTGTCTCAATTTTATAATTTTAGTGACTAACAAGTTTCTACATGTCAATAACCATAATTTGTTTCATTTGTCTTTTAAAATAAATTAATGATAACCTACATCACTAAAAAATAATATTCAAATACAAAACATATATTCAACTTTATGTCACTAACTATTTATAATAACAATGACTAACGATTTCCTAGGTCACTAAGCAATAACATTCTAAGACAAAAAATAAATTCTACCTACCTTAGGTCACTAAGAATTTCCTACATGTCACTAAGCAATAACATTCTAAGGCAATAAATAAATTCTACCTTAGGTCACTAATAATAAATTCTAAGGCAATAAATAAATTCTACCTTAGGCAATAATAAAATTAATTAATTTTACCTTAGGTCACTAATTAATTCTAAGGCAATTTAAAAAAAAAATTACATTCTAAGGCAAAAAATAAATTCTACCTACCTTAGGTCACTAAGAATTTCCTACATGTCACTAAGCAATAACATTCTAAGGCAATAAATAAATTCTACCTTAGGTCACTAATAATAAATTCTAAGGCAATAAATAAATTCTACCTTAGGCAATAATAAAATTAATTAATTTTACCTTA
>CM023957.1:4702010-4829769 GCA_013407115.1 Glycine latifolia
AGTCACCAATTAATTCTAAGGCAATAAATAAATTCTACCTACCTTAGGTCACTAATAATTTCCTACATGTCACTAACAAATAATATCCTATTTCATAAATATATTCTACATTACATGACTAAAATTTTTCTACATTAATAACAATATTTTTTCTAACATAATAATGTCATTTATTTAACAATATATATCAAATAATTATTTTAGCACTTACTTGGACAGAATTTCCTTGCGCAAATCTTCAAAGGCACTTAAAAACTTAGAGAGAAGCTGCAGCAAACAATTTTAGAGAGAGGTAGAAACTGAAAAAGTGATTTCAAAAAGCAAGGGAGGGCTAGTTATATTGCTGGCAAAGACGCGCCTCCTCTGGGCGCCACTGCTGCTTGGTCGCGCCTCCTGCAGGCGCCACTCTGATGATGTCGCGCCTCGTCTGGGCGCCATTTAACAGGTATTGCGCCTTCCCTGAGCGTATCTGATAGCCATAGATTAGGAATTAACTTCAAAACTGCACTGTATGCGTAATTTTGTTTTAAAATTGCAATTAATTAATTTTTTTGCCCTAAAACTGCTAGTCAAAATTGCGGTTTGACTTGATCTACTGTAAAAAAAAAAAAAAATCCATGTAACTAATTAGTTTTGTTACCGTCCCATTTTGAAAAATGTTTTTAAGTGACAAAGTCAGTTAGCTTACTTTTTGTTTAAAAGAATATGTGACACTAAGATCTCTAGTCAAAGTGGATAAATAACTTATTTGAACTTATCTAAGTATTTATCTGTGAGAGTTTGGAAAGATTTATAAAAATATCTCATGATTGATCTAATAGATGTGAATTTAATCCTTCAGTTAGTTTAAAATTAACATGATTAAACATTTGAATATAAGAGATTGAATTTAAGATCACTTAAATCAATAATTTGTTGATTATATTGTATTATAATAAATTTAAACAATAAAATCCTTCCTATTTTAGTGATTTTACATTTATTTTTTTTAATCATAAAAATTCAACTTAAACATTAAAAAGTTTAAAATAATTTCTACTTCTCAATCAACTAAGTTGGATTTGTTGGTAAATGTAAATCATTTTTTCACACTTGCTTTAAAATAAAAATATTTCTATAAACTATGCAAACAAAAAAAAAACACTTCTGTAAAATAAAATTGATCTAAAATTAAGTTTATAAACTCTAATGCAAAAACATATATTTCATGAGGAAGGAGTGAGCCCCATTGGGAATGACCCATCATATGACCGACCTCAGGTACCCTTTATCCCTTTTACATCCCCTATTTAATAACCATTCAGTAAAGGAAGCAAATGCAATAAATAAAAATCCTTTTATCTAAAAGCATAAAGTTTTTTTCCTTAAAACATTAAATCATAAAGCCATTCAATTAGCTTCCTTTTCCTCCAATAATACTTAACTTGAATAGCTAGCCACAAAACAGTTGAATTCTATTAGATAATGAAGATGATTGCCGCATCATCTTTTGGTAGTGGAACTGGAACCTACTCTTAATTATTAATCTTCAAATTTTCCCTATATCAAGCAAATTAAAGAATTGTGAATTACAGTTTGTTATTGGTCCAAGCGAGACAAGGATGCATGAACGGACATCACCATGGGATAATCTAATCTAATGTAAATCTCATAACGTGAAAACTGATGAGGAAACGAAGCTTCGAGTTGAAGTTTTTAGTTTCTAAAACTAATTTCAAGTTGTCCCAAAAAGAGAAACGGCAACAAAATAGGAACAATTGGCACGGCGTGCATCTCTAAAATTGATGGAGCAGGGGTGAATCAGGTGAGAGCGCCACACTATTCACACCCGTACGCCACCACTTGATGCTCAATCTTGATTTTTGAAACATGCATATATACCCAATGACCCATTATCCAACTTGTGCATTGATGGGCCCAAATTGTTCCGGTGTTCAGGGGGACCTCGTCCAGAATTTATATCCAGTCTTATCTTAAATATAAAAAAATAATATAGTAAAAAATAAATATACCAAAAATTAAAAAAATATTAAATAAAATTATATAAAAATATTAAATAAAACAATATTAAAAATATAAAAAATATTAAATAAAATCATATAAAAAATACAATATTAAATAAAATTTTAAAAAATAAAACTACATTTATTTATTAAATAATTAAATTAAAATATTAATTTCAATTTTTAAAAATTGAAAAATAACATTTTTATCACTTTTAACTTAATAAAAAAAAATGTATAATTTCAAAGTCGTAAAGTTAAAAAAAAGTTATGACTTCAAAGTCATAAACTTAAAAAAAAACTAACTAAACTCATAAAAAATATTAACTAAAATCATAAAAATATTACAACTTTAGTTTAAAAAGTTAAAAAAAATTTGTTACAACTTTAAAGTCTTAAATTTTTTTAAAAATAATTAAGTTGAAGTCATAAATTTTTTTACAACTTTAATTATATATATATATATAAGTTGTGACAATAAGTATGACTTCTAACTTCTAAGTAGTAACACCTTTTACAACCTATAATTTATTTGAAATTTCCTCCAAATGCTAATAAACCAAAAGAATGCCCTCAAATGATAAAAAAAACCTAGATCATGGGTTGGGAGGAAAAGAAATTGCTAACAATATATTTTTTAACATATATTTTTTTATTGATTAAAATCTATAAAATTAGAAAACAACTATTAAATGAATTGTGAGATCTATCAAATTTTATATTTTTTAATAAATTTTCTTCAATGGTAAAAAATGTTCAAAAGAATGTGTTAATATTTAAAAAAAAACCTAATGAACTGAGAGTAATTGAAAATAGAATTAGTTAATAAAAAAGAAAATATAGTATTGAAAAGATAATAGTCAAGAACAAAATCAAAAGGAAATAAGTTAAAATATTAGGTAGCTAATTAAATAAAAATAAAGATCGATAATGATTATGTTAATGAAAAAAATTATTTAATATGACATAACAAATAAAAAATATCACAATTTTTTTCTTAATAATGTAAATTAATATAGTAGATAAAATTGTTTAAATGTATACAATTTTTTTCGAGACTCAAATCATGCTTTAGAGCTTTCTTAATATCTTGACAGCCAAACACGCACCAGTCTTTTTCGTTTTGGCATAATATAATATTGTCTTTCATGGGATTGATTTAACTTGTGTATGTATTTAAAGTTATGTACCAACACAAGTATATCGAAAGTGAATATTCTAAATTATATCCATAGATACGTGATAATTAAGAAGATAAAAAAATAAGAAATAAAATGTTTATTAATTGTACTTGGGAGATGTTTTGAGGAGTTTATGAAAAATTATCTATGCTTTTTATGAAAATAGTTTATAATTTTTATAACTTTTTTTAGTTTATTTTTAAAAAAACTTTGTATGATGTAGTATATCAAATCAAGTTTTTTTTAAACTCATTCTAAATAAAATTAATTATCAAAATTATGGTATAAACTTACATAATAAAACTTGATTAAACTGTTTATCTAAATAGATGCACTTTATTCCTCCATATTTCTCCACTTATATAATGTTAAAATTATTGAATACCTTACAAGCTATATAAATACAGCAATATCTCAAACGTCACATGTCAGGACCACAAACAATATGGCATTTGCAAGTTGTAGATATCCTGTTCAATGAAATTAAATGCAACTACCAGTTTGAATTGATGTAATAATAATGATCATATAGCATTTTTTATCTGCTTCATTAGTATAAACTTAATCATTTTTTTTGCTGAAATAAACTTAATCAATTTGATTTCCAATAATTCTTAAATGTAAATACATAAGAATAAGAATTCGTCACTTCTAAATTAAGTAACTCGCTCAAGAAGATTAAGTAATTAAGTAATCACAACTGTTGAAGAAAAAATGACAGGAGATATTAAACACATATAAATAACAATAACAAATAATTAATATATTAAAATATCAATCATTAATTTTTTTGTTAATGATTATTTGTTTTTTACTTTATCTTGACTTCACCGTTAGGTTTTATGGTATATATGATATACATATTTATTTTTCAAAAGCTATCTTTTTTAAACTTTTACTCAAGAATAAAATAACCATACATAATGAAAAAGTGTTAACTTTCCACTATATGAATTCCATAGATTCAATATTTAACAATTTATACATAGAAAACGATATGATATTGACTTTTTTTTAATTAGGAAACTAGGGAGTTGTGCTGTTATCCATTTCATACTTACACGTTGAAGTCATCTTTCCTCTCTACATTTTGTTTATTTGGAGTATGTAAGTTATAATTAATCGGTAAATTTGAAATCAAGGGCATTTTAAGCAATATAAATTGAAAGTGAAATCAGGTCATGAATCATGATGTCCTGCAATGAAAGAAACCCAATTCAGGCTTCAACACACGTTAATGGGCCGGCTGCTTGCACCTGTCACCAACTTCAGCTATCTAACTGTTCAACAAAAGAAAATGAAATCATCTGATTTTGTCGAAAAATGTCGACCAAAAAAATTAATTAATTAAAGCTTTCCTCCAATGAATTTCCTACCTTGATCGTTCGCAGTTTTGCGTTCCAATAAACAGGCTCAGAATTAAAATACATTATTGGTGATAATGGCATGTGTAACGCCCCCAATAAATCATATCCCATAAAAGAGGATCCAAAAATTATATAGATATGAGATCCAAAAATTATATAGATATGAGATTATATAATTGATGATAATTTAAAAGAGTTAATTAGTATTATTTATACTAATAATGTATATTTATTTTTTGATAATTTATCATTTAATAGTTTCAAAATTAAGTATATTTAATTTGGATCAATTATGATATTGGTGACCTTTTAAGAAGTTTTCTAAAAAATATATGAGTGAAAATAAAATAAATTAAAAAGTTTTGTGTTTATGTAAATAATTATTGATTTTGAGTGAAGTTTTCTAAGTAATGTGAGAGACTTTAAAAAGTAAACAATTAGAGGATAACTGTTAATTTTTAATAAACTTTTGTTTAATTATGTATCCAATTATTTTATATTTACATTACATTAGGGATACTGGCCATGCAATTTGATTAATGAATCATTGACTTCCTAACATTACTTTTATTATGTAAAAGTTGAAGAATTGAAATGATCTGAAGCAAAACTAACCTTGTTTACTTTTAATTAGACTTTCTTGTAGACTCAATATATAATTATTGATTGATCAATGTTGATCCATCAGTTAAGATCCGTTTTTATTTTTACTTTTCTTTTTTATTTGCCTTAGTCAACACAACAATTAATACTAGTCTGAGTCGTCTCCTTAACTATAAAAACAAAATTGTCTTTCATTTTTCTTGGATCAATCATTTACATTGGAAGTCTATAGATCTACATATATTATAGATTTGAGTACCATTTTGCGAGATAAAGTTTAATCTGACTTGCTATATATATCTTTTTCTAATTACTAGAAATGCTTTCAAGTAGTAGCTAACGTTGTTACTAAGCCATTGGCTTCTCAAGCAATTTCATCATTTGCATGCAAGCTTAGCTTGACATGTTTGACCTTTGCATGCCAATTCATCATTAGTGACATGTTTTAATATTCAACCCGATTCAGAGAGCTTAGTGTTAGCTTCTTTTATTAGCAAGTGTTGTTCTTGCCTTGTTACTAGATCATGAAAGAGTCACTGACTCTTCCCTGATGTAATTTCCTTTAATTGATATGAACTATAATGGAGTAATGCTGAAATTATATATGCTTAAAAAATAAATTGGAGAGGAGTGCAGAAATTAAAGAAACACATGCTAAATTTAAAGTTTGGAAAGTAATTTTACAAATTTTAAAACACTGTAGCAAATTCTTATACACCAAATGAAAAAAGAAAATATTGTTTTCAGAATAAAAAATATTTTTAGACTCTCGCTTCCAATTTTAATGCAAACATGCAATTAAGATTTGGTGTGAACCGAATCTGATTATTTCATTCATAAATTGATCATAATGCAACCCACAACCACTGGGATTGTGCACATCTAAACTAACGTAGCTGTCTTTTGCTTTGCTCATCTGTTTCCAGTTTCCACGGCTCCACACCTTTTTTTGTCAATAATGGATAATGGCGTTATATCTCATAGCCATGTAACCTTATATCCTAAACTTTGGAAATAATCCTCTGTGGCCTCTTATGTCACATCATTTCGGATGCCGATGCTTAAATCTTGTTTAGTTTCCCCCCTTTTTTTTAAGTTGCATGTTTTAGCTATGGACATGTGTGTTAATTTGTCTTCCGGATGTGTCAGATGACATTGATCACTGTATCAATCAGATAGTTGTCCGAAACTTTTATCTAATCTGGATTTTTACGAAATAAAATGCAGTACCTGCTGTATCAGTAGAAGGACTCTTTCTTAGTACGAGTTTGATAACGTGAAATGAAATGAAATAAAAATGAATAGTTAAGATAAAAGTTTAAATTAAAATAAATTATAAAAGTATGAGTTTTATTTTATTTTATTCATTTTACTCAGTTCTATTTTATTTCTACCAAACACGGAGGATTAGTGATTGGGCCTTGTTTTAATTTTGGGTCTTAGAGTCCAAAGTTGAGAAAAGGGCTTTGATTATGGCCCAACCCACTGACCCAGTGATACTTGGTACATCACATTGTGAGTTGCGATCACGTGGAATCATTAAGAGTGTTGGCATCGCTATGACCATCCCCATCTCTATCACTATCAAGTTTGTGGTCGCCGCGGTGGGTGGCGGGGCACAACATCCCAAACCTTGATGCTACTAGTAGTTGGTAATAACCAATAAGCCCCTTTCATGAATATTGGTCACGGAATTTTGGGTTACTTTTATCCTGGACCTTAATAACATATTTTTGTAACCCATTTCAGTTATCAAACCTACGTGTCATCCATTGACCCAAACAAACTGATATGTCTAAGGAAAGAAAAATCTTTCATGTGGTGTATATTTAGAAGGAATTAAGAATAAGACATCTTAAATGTTGCGTTTACCAAGTAGTACCTACATATATGTACCCTGCCGTGTTGCTACTTGCTACTATTGCATTTTTACAGTCTCTGGCCGAGCTATTGTTGTTAGTGTCATGTTTCAGACATACTTGAATATAGGAGGGCACTAATACTCTTGCTGTTAGTATCTTTTTATTATAAATCAATAAAAAAAATGCTCTATTATCTATGCGTTAAAATTACATTAATTATAAATGAATTAGAATTTAATTCTAATGACATTTTAAGTTTTAATTATAATTATAAAATCGAGGTTTATTTCAATTTTTTTCAAATTTAATGTTAAACATAAAAAAATACTTTAAAAGTATTCAAGTGTACATAATATTGTGCTTTATATATTCTTTAAAAATAAATATATAAAATTTGAACATATTGTGCTTTACATATTGTGTACATAATTAAAATGTTAAACATAAAAAATATGCTGTAAATATACTATAAAATCACAAAAGATTGTACACTCTATTGTGCTTTACGATTGTTTAGAACAGGCTGTACAATTGTACACGTACTCTATTGAAAAAACATTGTTTGCTTATAATTCATCTCTAGTTATTTCAAGTTAATATAGTTTTAAAACTTCACAAGTTGATTTCCTTTGTAAGTAACATTTAATTAAAAAGAGAAATTGCATATATGTGTGTGTTTGGAAGTGTGTCCCAAACACATGCAGACGTACGCCAAAATATATAAATCTTAATAAATATAATTTTTGAGTCCAACCCATCATAATGTAGAGTTTGAACGTGATATTAAAATGCAACTATACAAGGACGCTCTAGTTTATTCAGTTAACTAGATCAAAGTGTATGGTACGAGTTCGTATACACGTACGACAAACATTGGCATCACAAGCATATGTGACCTAATCCTTCAACCTCTTTGATATTGCCGTTGTAGCTAGACAAATGAAGCTCTACAGCCTCTACTATCTATATATAGCGCAAATTAAAGTAGTAGTATTACACTTACAAAACTTTCTGTTAGGATTTATTGAGGACCACAACCCACCAAAAGCTTGTAAATTAATAATTCAATTCTTAACTTTGAAGTATATATCCTCCCAAAAGGAATCAAATCAAGTGGATTATGTACCTTATGTGAACTTCTAAACTATTAACAAAATATATATTCAGTTAGCCTCCTTTAATTCTTCCTATATTTTTTTAAGATGGAATTTAATTTTCGTCGACTGTAGAATACTAGAATCAGACCAAAACCTTTATTATACCGAAATGAATTTTTGTTGTCTTCTATATATATATTTTTAGTTTCTATCTAACTTCTCACGTACTAATCATACTTATTAATTCCTTTTGGTTTCGGCTTGATCTTCTGTATCTACGTGCATGATCAGTCTTCCCCTTGTTTGAAATCATTATCATTACAATGATCACAATCTCACAATTCCATAAAACCACAACCATTCATTTATACGAGTGGCTCATTAGGTTAGTAGCTTCCCATACCACAGTATTATGAAATCTTAAATTTCATCATAGCCTCACCCGTGCCCATGAAAATTCTGCACCCCACCATAACACACTCAGATCTAGGGATAGAGAGAGAAAGTGTGTGTGTGTGAGAGAGAGAGAGAGAGGGGGGGCCATGGGCGTTCTGGTATTGAGAGAAAAGAAAGTATGTCATGTTGCTGAAAAGCGATGGCCCCCTTGCCAATTTTGAAAAGTACCATAATTTTGGACTTACTTTGTACTACAGACAGCAAATACATGATAATTTCTAATGAAGTCCCTGTCAGCGACAGCATTGACACTAGCATCAAACGTGTACAGGAGTGATTTACAACCCGCATACGTAGCCTACTTCGTTATCGTAAAAATTACAACCTTTATTATTTGGGCTCTCATATTGTTTTTAGTTTTGTCGAAAAACCTCTCCTACGTTCCAAAATTGTTTATGGGTCACCAGTCATGTTTCGGTTGGGAGTGTTGTACAGCGGGTTATGTATGCCTCAATTTTCAACCTTGCTCTATGGGATATTTTTGTTGTTGCTTTAGTAATTAATGAATTGGAGTATTTATATATATCCTACAGTTGTTATAGTTAGAGTTCTACTTCAAATGCTTTGAGAGTTGTAAAAAAAAAAACTTTTGAGCAATCATGAAAATAGAATAAATTACATTTTCTCAAGATTTGTCTTTCTCTCTTTACTTTAAAATATACGACAAAACTTAAATACATTACTTTTGGATGTTATTTTTATTGTTCTTCTGTCTGAATTCAAGTTTTACCTAACCTAAATAATTTGAACAAATTTTTAATGTAAAATTTTATTATACAAATTATGCATCGAAACAAAATTTCAATTCTAATTGAAGAACATAAACAATATCTAATATATATATATATATATATATATATATATATATATACTTTCTGTTTATATATCTTTAAGAGATTTTTTTCTCTTTCATATATTATGATTTCATTATTTTTATCTCTTTTTTTTAATATTTCACCTTTAAAAAAAAGATATGAGAGATCCAAACTTAAAACATTATATAAATTACACAATTATTTTATTATTAGACAAACATTAATGAATATTGAGTCTTCAATGGTGTGATTGTTAGGAAATATGATTCCAGACAAGAAAAAGAAAAAGGAGAGAAAGATATTATTCAAAGTAAAATATTAAAATGAGAAAGTAATATTTCAAGAAGTATAATGTTTTATTCTTATTTTCCTTACTTGGAATCATGTTTCCTAACATGCTATCAAAGCAATACCACCCAACACCTTGAATAATATCTTCCTTTGCATTCAATTATTTTCTTCTTTCTCTTCCATCTGTTAATTAATTTTCGTTCTTCTTTTTTTAGAAAATTAGTGATATATACAAACAAATTAAAGTACATAAGTGAAGGAGGACAACTCACACTTTATGAGAATCAGTTTTATACGATTAAATTAAATCATAATCCCAAATTCTAAAATGTTATCAAAATTTATTTTAGCAATTATGTTTGTACGGTCTATCAAGTCATCTACACAATTATCACTACTCGCAAATTCTGCAAGCTTGATATATCTAATTTTTGGTCTGAAAGAGATTGTGTGAGAGATAATGATATGGATAAATTAAAGTATATAAATTGAGAATAATTATCATTTTATAAATTAATTTTGTAGAATTAAATTAGATTTAAACATAAAATTTAAGAGTGATTGAATCATTCTTGTATATCAATGGGGGCACAACAACGAGCGAAAAAGAGCCTTTAGTTTCTGTGGTGAAGGAGACCCTATCGGTTTTTCATTGTTATCATTTATTGAGAACATACCCAAGACATATGTATACAGGTGTTAACTGGTTTGCGCCATAAGCAAACCCTTACATGTATGAAATCAAATAAAGTATTACTCCCCTGAGATGATAAAGTTAGTAGTTGTTTTTTTTTTTTTTTTTTTTAATTTAGCAGATTCATCTTGCTGGTTATCAAATCAAGTATAACTGGTTTGCTGGTAGTAGTTGTTGTTGTTATTCTTTAAAGAAATCATTTTGCTCAAGTTGGACGAAAATCAATATAACCAGTAAACTCTTAATTTGCATGACAACATGAGTATTTAAAATAATTATATATTTAAAACTTAAATTTAAGATCACTAACAAGATAAGTAAAACTATAGAACAACCCCACGTTTGAATAAATAATTTTTTTATTGCTATTCTATAACAAACTACTATATAGTAAGATTATTCACTTTTATAATAAATATTTTAAAAGTTTCAAACAAACTCCTAATTGATTGAATGCAAAAATTTATGCTAATAAGCAATAATTCATAAAAATTAAATAAAAAATCTAATTAACAAATTTTATGTATTTTTTTTAAATATGCCTCACGTGTGCAGTAATAAATAATATCACTCATGTACAAAAAAAGATATACTAAAGTATACATTTACTTATTATATAAACTTATTTTTCAATTTTTAATTAAATTGAATATATTTCTTATTATACTTCCTTTATCTTTATGGTATGTAACCTTGACATTAATTATTTAGTACTTATTTTATATTTTTTAAAATTCTAGATATGATTTATTAATTTTATTTTTTATGTTATGATTTCTTTATTTTAAATTTTCAAATCTCAACTTTAATTACTATAATTTTTTCCTTTTCATATTGACATTTCTTTTATTTTTTCTTTTCTCAAATCTTAGTTGCTTTTATTTATTTTTAAAAAAATTTAGTAGCTGCCCAATATTGAGATCGGGCAAATATACACCCTTTCACTTGGAAAAAAAAGTAGATGATATAAATTTTTATATTTCACTATCTTACCTTTATAATTTTGATCAACTAAATTAAAATGTAGTTATATATATATTAGTCAATAGTGATTGAACACCATTCAAAACTCATAGAGTTAGTGCAGTGAAATCAAATTAGGTTAGAATCTACACGTGAGAAAATAATCTATTTAACAGAAAATCTTATTTTCAATTTCTTTTATATGTAAGATAAGCATCTGATTCAATAAGATAAGTTAAGAGATATTCATGTTTTTTACCTAAAAAAACAAAGACAAAAGACTGAGAGCCCTCAAGCTGCCATTTTATAAATTACTTATATAGTAGTAATTTTTTTTAGAGACGAAGATTTAGATTTAGATACAGTAGTTGATTTTTTTATACATAAATTAAAAAAATATAGATACAATATGCAGGGTAATTACTATTACAATATCAATACATTGTTTACTTTATATTTTGTGCATAGTCATTAGTAGGTTAGCCATTAATTGTTGATGATTTATGTGACTGTATAAATTAATGAAAAAAGGAGTTATGATTCTATCCTTTCGTCTGTCTCATATCTAGTATTAGAGAAATTAGTGACTTATATCTTATTACTTATTTTCTCTTTAGGATCTGTTTAGATAAATATTTTTAGAAATATTTATAAAAGAAGAAAATAAGAAAAAAAATGAGATGGGTTTTTTTTAAGTAAAAATAAGTTATTCATTAATTAAATTTTAGAAGTTTATCAATGTAATTTTTTTAAAAGATGATATGATATCTATAAATAAATTAATAAAAAATTCATTTTAACTTATAAAATAATTTATTTCATTTTTTTATTTTTATTTTCTATTTTTAAAAATATTTCTAAAAAAATTTATCGTCCAATCAAACTCTTAGTTTGTTACTACTTTCCGAAGACATAAATGGCATCTACATCTCGAAAAAATTCGAGACGGCGTTAGACTAGTGAGGATATTAGAAACTTAAAAATTGGGTGTGGCGCCTCCCCAAAAATATTCTCATTCTGTGTTGGGCCCTGTCCATTTGCCTGCACCAGCATTCAATGCTTTTTGGCAATGCACATGCAAAGAGGTGTGTGTGTGTGATCTCTTGCTAGCTCATATCTTTCTTTCACCTTGTTCCAGTCCCCAAGCAAAAACTATAGACCGCTAGGGTTAGTAATGCAGCAATAGCAAGGGCTTGTAGTGGTAAAAAAAAACTTTTTGCAGATAAGGTTTTGTCATACGTATGGGGTCAGCGTAGTAGCATTCCACACACTCCTTTTATTTTGTCTTTTTAACTTTGTCTCTTTTAGGTGTCATGAAGTCACGTGAACCTCTTATGGCGATGGCTATTAATTTGTTACAAACTACTGCGCACTTCAGTTACTTATTTATCTTTTAAATCTTATATACTTACCCCTCTCTCCACTAAATTTAACACATGTCTAAGGAGAAGCATGCCAGGAACCTCGGGAATAGAAATCTTTCCTATTTTATATTAGGTTTAGTTACACTTCTCATGTTCTTACTATTGTCATTTTACCAATTTGATCTTTCCATTTTTTTTTCATAATTTAATTTGATTTTCTATTATTTTAATTGTATAATTTTAGTTCTTTTGTTATCTAAACATACACGAGAGTAGAGTATAATATGATGGTACGAATGAGAGTCATGTCCTCTAATGGGTGTGACTCAATTTCAATACAAATCAAATTAATATTGGGATATGTCTTGAGTTAGATTTTCACTAAACAAACTATTATTAATAGTGAGAAATTTTAAATGTAATTAAATCTTAGATTGAGAATTAATTTTATAACTGATTTAAGGAATCAAAATTTGTGTAGATAAGAAACCAAAATTGTTAATTTACGTGGTTACTTAAAGAAAGTGTCTCATTAATATTTTAGTTAAATATATATTAAAAATGAAGAGCAAATTTGAAACAAAAAATGGAGGATCAAAATTTGTAAAACGATTATAATATATAACAATAACGACAGTACTGTTAAGTACTTTGAATTATTAAATATATAACATATATCATAAAACTTTCGCATACGATAACTAATTAACTAATGTAATTAAAATAAGAGACAAATGCATAATTGACAATTGATATCCATTTAATTTAGTAATACAAAACAAACAAAAATTCTTTTTACTTTGGAAGTGTAGAAAAAGATCATGGCATAAATCCAAGTATATGATGATATAAACTTATCTCCGCCGATTCCCATTCTTATAAGAGTAGCGTGTAGGAACTGTTGGCCATTTCTTTTCTCTCTATCTTCTCTCCCTCTCAATCTTCTTCCACCTTTGTAATATTGGACAAAAGGAAACCGTTTCAGTTGCATAATATTGTACTGATCCCTCTCTCTCTCTCTCCCTTGGATCTCTTTGTGGCTTGGTTTGTCTGTGTGTGTTTGTTTTTATGTGTGTTCCTCCATCATGATTCCAGCCTATCGTCACTCAGTATCTTCTGTTATGCCTCTGGATCTTAATGAAGATCAAAACCACGAGTTCTTCAGTCCAACTCACCACCCTTCCTCTTCGTTTTCTTCTCTATCTTCATATCCTATTCTCTTCAACCCCCCCAAATCAAGATCAAGAAGCTCGATCATACTACTGGGAACCAACAAAGCAGTACTTACCAAGTCATGAAGAAGAGGTGACACATAATTAAATATCCATAATATATCTATATATACTAATTGAGATTCATATACACACATACATATACCCCCATAATCTTTATGATCACTATGATTACATATATATACCTAACTCCTTTTTAATTTTGATCATGCGATCTTTTGTTATTAGGCTGAGAAGATTATTCCTTCTAGCGGATCATGGGATCACTCGGTGGCAGAAAGTGAGCACAATAAGGCGACAGTTTGGAAGAAAGCAGAAGAAAGAAATGAAAATCTTGAATCAGTTGCTGCTGAAGATGGCTCGGTGAAGTGGATGCCTGCGAAGATGAGAATTATGCGGAAGATGTTGGTGTCGGATCAAACTGATGCATATACTAATTCAGACAACAACACTACGCACAAGTTTGATGATCAGAAACAACAACAACTGTCATCACCGCTTGGAACTGATAACAGCAGTAGCAACAACTATTCAAACCACAGTAACAACAGTGTTAGGGTTTGTTCTGATTGCCACACCACCAAGACTCCTCTATGGAGGAGTGGACCAAGAGGCCCCAAGGTACACCTTATCTTATTGAAAACACAAATCCCAATAATGGAATTCGTACTCAACAATTTTCGTACTAACCAATTTCTTCCCTTTCCATCAATTTTTTAGTTTAATCGGAGTACCCCTACACAACAAATCATTTAAGCTCTTTATTTACTTTTAAGGCATGTCAACGCTCAATAAGTAGAATTAACTAGAACAATAGAGTTATTATGATTATGATCTTGTTAATCAGTATTCTAACCTTTAAATACTAATTAAAAAACTAAAAAAAATATTTCTTATAAAAATCATACGAGTTATTATGTATTTCAATAAAATTCTTATACTTTAAGTTCTTTAATCAGTGTCTTACAATATTAGTTAACATTTATTATTATTATTTTGAAAAAAAAAATTTGTGTGACAGTCACTTTGCAACGCCTGTGGGATTCGACAAAGGAAGGCAAGACGAGCCATGGCAGCTGCTGCGGCTGCTGCATCGGGAAATGGAACAGTAATTGTGGAAGCTGAGAAATCTGTGAAGGGACGAAACAAGTTGCAGAAGAAGAAAGAGAAGAAGACAAGAACTGAGGGTGCAGCACAGATGAAAAAGAAGCGGAAGCTTGGAGTTGGATCAGCAAAGGCATCTCAAAGTAGAAACAAGTTTGATTTTGAGGATTTGACATTGCACTTGAGAAAGAACTTGGCTGTGCATCAAGTTTTCCCTCAGGACGAGAAGGAGGCTGCGATCCTGCTCATGGCTTTATCTTATGGCCTTGTTCATTGATGAACCTTAATAGCTAGCTAGCTAGAGCTACCACCGCTTCACTTAGTTTCAGATCGTTATTAATTAGGTTAATTTCTTGTATTGCTGTCTTATGACTAGCTAGTTTTGTTAGATTATTATTATTGTGTGAGATCAATGGTTTGAGTACGTTATATGTGCGAGAAGAGTATGTATTGCAGTACTAGTAGTTAGTTAGGAAATGGGAGGGAAAATAAAGTTACATGGGTTTGGGGTGATCTTATGTACTTCATATGATATTATGTCTGATTTGAACAAGTTGACGACCAAAAAGTGTGGGTCTCTTCTTGATGTATCTCAACAATTAAGTTCAATAAAATTTACGAGCTGGGTTTTATATATGGTGAACATGTCATCATTCCTTACTTTTGTATTAATCTTTTTTTATTATTATTTTTATGTAAATTTTTTAATATCTTTTTTTGTATATGTAGCCTGGAATCACTCATATATATAGTTATAAAATTGATTATATTAATTTCGAAGGCATGCTTGTGTAATTAAGCTATTAGGTACTATTTAGAGTAAAGTTAATTAGCAGAATGTTATGAATGTAGCCATATAGCATATTGTTTCAGATGAGAAAGCAACATGACTACTTTATTTTCTTTCTTTCCAAAGTTGGGTTCGGGTCTTTTATATGGCTCACTTAAAAGCTATTAATTATTCCAGATTGACCTGACTTGCTTCTCAATCATGAAAGTGATGATTCATGTCTGGGATGCAGCTTTTTGTTTTTTGAGAGACCTCTTTGTGGGATGTCCCGTTGATTTAGACTTTGTCTGCTTCATAATATTTTAACCTATGAGGAGCTTAATTGCCTTGACTCTTCAGAGACAGAAAGATCGAGCATGCACGAAGCTCATCAGAAGAAAGCCGTGTGTGGTGCCAATAATTGTAGTTCCAGTTAAGATGCCGGTTTTAGTTGGAGACAAATGTGACAGTGTTTTGTGTATAAATTCATGTTATCAGATTAGAAACCAGTGTTCACTTAAATTGCGCTTTATCCTTTATGTACTTTTGGAAAAGAGTTTGGTTTTGTAAGTATTAGTAATTAACTAATTATATGCAATTAATTAAGTTTTGTTATATACAATTATATACAACTAATTAATTAATTATATGTGTCCATATATGTATTAATGCATGTGTATATACAAATATACTCTCAAGTAGTACTCTTTAAAAAAGGTATTTTAGCTGGTGAGTAGTGACACCTTTTGGAAGAATTTTACAAAATTCTAAGTTTAACTTACTAATATATTTTTTCTTTATAAGATAAGTGAGAATATATTACCAATTCCACACACACACCCCATTTCAACCCTAACTTTTTTTATAAAAAAACTAAGCACAATTTTGAAAAAAAATATACTTTTAAAAAAAATTCACATAAATTTTATAATTAACGATCCTTGAAACAATTTTTAAAATTCCTTAGATACTAGACTGAAAATATTTATCTCAATATTTGCAAGGATTATCATAGATTCATAGCTGCACTGCCTGCACAAGTAAATTATTAAGAAACCTCAGTTAAATTTTTTTGGCCATTGAGCAAGAGCAATGAATGATGTAAACGTGGATTGTGTTAAATTTTTTTGGCCATTGAGCAAGAGCAATGAATGATGTAAACGTGGATTGTGTGAAATTTCTGTATAAAAAAGTAATCATTTGCATATCTGAGTGGGTTTATAAAAATGTGATCCCTGAATCACCCGTGATTTTTGTTTACAAGTTTCATTCCCTTGAAGATGTTTTTATCTCTCGTTTGTATGAAGAGTATTTATTTTAACTAATTAATTTATAAAGACTAATTTATTTCTAGCAAATGTACGTATAAAGTAGATTTAGGAACCACTTTTATCCAAACCCGTCACATGTGTATCAAAACTTGATTTTTTTTTCTCTCTTTTTTTTGGTGCAGTTTCTTTTTCTTCATTTATCAATAATGTTTTAGAACTATGTGTCATCAATTCACAAGGAATTGTTCAAATTTAGTAGTATTGAGTTTAAATTTTCTGCATGTAACTGCATTTAATAATCTGAAAGAGTTTTATTGTCTATTATAGTTATACTAAACTCGAGATTATGTTTAACAAAAATAAATGCCTGTGCTAACAAGTATTTCGTTTTTTTTTGTTGAGAGAGGATTTTTGTCCTTTCGATATTGGATAATAAATGATAGATTCCGGTAAGATTTGTGAATCGGGACGATTGATTATTGGGCCGTAGCATGGGCCACTGGACGCGTGAGAGTTTCGTTATGTACGAAAAATGGGCCCTAAATAAAAAGTCAAAATCCAAAATGAGGTAATGTCGGGAAAAGAGAACAAGGGAAGAGACGAAGGAAAATGGTGTAGCAACGACTCGTGAAGTGTGAAAGAAGAAGAACGTGAACATCTCAGGTTTGTTCGATAGTACATCACAGTGCAGAGTGATCATCATTTGGTTCTGAAGAAATGACAATGGGAATGGGTGAGACTCCCCCACATCAACCTGCACCTGTGTCTCCAACTGGGTTGCTCATGAAGCGCTACACAAGTTCATTTGGCGCCTTCTTTTGCTCTCTAATCTCGCGCTTGGAGGTCCCTTCTTGTCTCTTTCTGCATCCATCATTATGCTCCCTTTCTTTCTCTCTTTATTCACTATGAATAATGGGTCGTTGCTAGTTACTGTGATCGTCAGTTACATTTCTTGCTTAAGTGTTTGCCTTTCATGTGTTCGACAGTCAACTAACTTGGTTTTTAATTTCGAACAAGATGCCCTCATGGCACGTGCACTGCACATGCTTTTCTTTTCCCCCAACTTCTTGGTATAGGATAATAATATTCAAAAAATTTGAAAGATGTCTTTGATTAAGGTGTTTTGTGGATTGGCTTGATTGCTATAGAGAGATTTTGAGTGATTGTTTGTATAGAGATAATGACATTCATGGTACACTGCATTATTATGTACTGAATGTCTGAAATACTTGTGCATGCTTTCATAATTGCATTGTTATTTGTTATAATGGATGGCTTTGCTGGGAATAGCAGCCAATTGTCTTTGCTGTTATCACTGATAATAAAGGTATGAATGTAATATTGGGAGTGTTTCTTTTGCATTTGAATGACATTTGAAAAATTGAAATCCAAAATTGATAAACTTGAAATTAGTCTCTATTTGGGTATTTTGGGGTATGGAAGGGAGGATTTAAGGCAGTTAATTGGCACAACTCAATTGGTTATCATTGCCAATAGGGTATTGGATTTTTAGTCCCTTTTATCGGTAAATGAACACTTTTATTTTTTAACTGCAATGCAGCAATACCATGTTGTGATTGGAGAACTAGTACTATTTGAATTTGTCTAACATGATTTTTCTGCAAGTCAAGTACAACTGTCATGTTCAGAAAGAAAAGTTAATTAAGAATAACACAGTGGTTCAGGGTGTTATAAGATGTTTGCATTTAAATGTCAGTATGTCTAAAAATGAGCGGGACTGTTCTCTTTTTTTCTTTTTGGTTCTTGGTTACATTGATGAAGATGTTAGAAAATGTCAGTTTAGTGATTGATACCTTTTGTAAATAGCACCTTAGTATTTTTCAGGCTGATGGAATATCTGTGTTCGATAATTCGGCCATGCAAAATCATTGGTCACTTGAGTTATGTCAATTGCAATGTTAAGGCATTGTTGTCATCACCAATTACTAACGATTTAATCCCTTAAAGAAAAATTTAATGTCTTTTGGACATTGTCTTTGTAAAATTGTGTTTTGTAATTTAAAAAGAATGGTATGAAATGATCAGTTTGACAGATAGTATTCATTGTTATACTTGTTTCATGATATTGCATCATAGGTAAAAAAAATAAAATTGTTTGGACTTCAACTTCTCATATCCTTTCCAGACTTCTGATATTATGGAAAAATAATTAATTTATACCTTAGCATATGACTTTTGGCTTTGGTTTAGAGGGAACATTTGAAATATACTGATCAGTAGTTGTTTTTTTTTTTCTCCATGTTTGCACTTGATTGCAGCTTATCTATTTGCAAGTGCAAAACGAAGAGATTCGGTGGAGATTAATAGAAGAACAGCACAAAAATCGTATAAGGGCAAAGCTAGCGTTGAAGTTTCTCCTGAACCCATCACAAGTCCAATTGATTTCAACTATGAGGATTTCTTTGTGCCTGTCACAACAACTGTGAAAGTGCAGGCTCCTATTCCTGAAGAACAACAACGTGAAATTTTCCAGTGGATGCTGGAAGAGAAAAGAAAACTGAAACCTAAGAACCCTCTAGAGAAAAAACAAATTGATGAAGAAAAGGCCATTCTTAAACATTTCTGAGGGCAAAGTCAATTCCAAAGTTTTAACTTTAACTCGTGCTCTAACATTGCCATATCACTGACAGATTAAATAGTTTCAACCCAACTGTTAGGCTTTAAATTTGACAAGCTCATCTCTTCTGAATTCCATTTTTTTTGCTGGACAGTAATGGGTTAACAGCATTGCATTTCGTAGAGTTTTAGGAGAACAGGCATCTTGTCAAACTTGACCTAATTGAAGGCATGTATGCATAAAGGTGAGTAGTTGGGATAACTATAGACTTCGTCTCATTTACATAGAAAACAAGATATTGTGCAAGAATATGATTGAGAATATTATACATCAACAACTTTTATTGAAAAGGGGAACCATTATGCCCTACTACTGGGTCTCTACTTGTCTCAATTGTATTCTTTCTCTTAACATGTGATATCTCTATTGGTTACGTACCTGTATGAATGAGCTACTTGCCAGTTATTAGTAAATTCTATGAAATGTGGGGGACGCAAAGAGTATATGCAAATGAAGACATAAGAGATGATAGTGATATGAGCAGAAGAATATAATATACATATGGCTATGTACTCCATTTATGTTGTTTGTGGCAAACTTGTCACATGAAAACGGTAAATCACTGATATCCTTCAAGTGGGTCGTCGGTGTGCATTAATCGAAGTGTCGTTTTGGGACTACTTGCTTCAGGTGGCTTTTATGGTCCCCAAATGGCAATGCACTTGTGCTACGTCAGTTTATGGACGATGATGATGCCCCCTAGTTGTTATCCCAATACTCTTTAAGTCTTTATAAACATGTTATTGAAAATAAATAAGCATTCTTATGGGGGCATGGCATCTTCTCCGTGGTAGCTGACGGTGGTAGAATTTGTTGGTGCCTCTAAATGTAGGTGTCTAGATAACACAAGAATCAATTTTATCCCACAAAGAAATACAAGCAACTATTTATAACTTTATCTTTATCTTTACCATGAAAAATTAATTGATCATTTCTCACCATGAAACTAATGGTTTGTCCAATTGACCCAAGGTGAAAAAATGGGTTAAATAACTTCATCTTCAATCACCAATGACCAATTAGAATTTAGAAATTTGTCTTATTCTTAATTTTATCAATAATGTGATTACTATATTTAATACATTATCCTTTCTCACGCGGAGCTAGCCTTTATTTTTAGGTGGTGCCAAATTTTATTTTTAGGTGGTGCCAAATTTTATTTTTAATTCTAATTAATTATATAAGTATATATAAATATTAAAAAAAAAATCTATCACTCAATAATTGTAAATTTTATTTTTTAGGTAGTGTCGTGACCATCGTTGGTTTCAATAGTGGCTCCGCCCCTGCTTTCTCACCCATGTCATTTATATTTAAATGTGATTGAAATTATTTTTTATATTTTAATGTGATTGAAATACATAAAAAATATTTTTTCAATAACATTTTACTTTTATTTTAATTGATTACTTAATGTCTCATTATTTTCAGTTGTTAAATTTGAACTTAGTTCCTAATTTTTTAACCACTAAGAAACTGGATTTTGTTTCAGTAATATCTACTCTTATAATATAAATTTGAATAATCATTTTGAATGAGAATGTATTTTTATGAGTTATTTTTAAAGAAAAGTATTGATAAGAATTATTTGTGAGTTAACTATTACTTTGGCCCTTGAAATTGTGAGGCATTGTATTTTTTTAAAGTTAATTTAACTATTTTTAATTTTAAAATAAATGAAAATTATTTATCTAAAGTTACTAAAGAGTATAGTTTTTATAATTAATTAAAAAAAATTTATTAAGATTTAATATTTTTATATTTTATGGCATATATTTATGAATTTTAATTAACAATTATAATTTAATTATTTATCTATTAAAGTAATAAATAATATGACACGTAAGTGATAATCAAAATGTTATATTTTCAATTTTCACAATTTTATCTACAATTTCACAATTATAGTATTTATTTATAATTTTTAATTGAAAATTATAATTAAAATTTTATTTAAAAATTTAAAAATACTGGTATGTTGCAAAATGTGTATGAAAAGAGAAATGTATAAAATGAAATATGTGTATCTATATATGAAATTTTGACTTTATGACAGACAGCATAAAACATTAAATATGATATTAATTTTATTCTTAGTTGGATTTAAAATAAGATAAATATCTAAATTTTATTAGAGATAAAATTGTTTAACTTTATTTTTATCTTTTGATCAATTTGTCAAACATGCAACTAATTCAAACATATTGTTGATCCATTAGAGCAACTTTAGTGCAAGATCTTGAGCTCAAGATCTGGTCTTCACTAGATCTCCCACTAAAGGAGATAGAGAGATCTCCAACATGGAGAATGAGTTCTTGTAGAAGAACTCTTAAGATCTGCACATTGTTCAAAAAAGAATAAAATTTTTCCCTTTTTCTCTCTCCTTAAGATCTCAAAATGAGATCTACCACTAAAGAACAAAATGAAAGATATCTTGAGAGATCTTAAATCCTACTTGACACTATGAGGTCTACTAAAAAATGATCTAAGATCTCAATTTAGGATCTACCACTAAAGATGCTCTTAGCTATGATCTCGTGACTTAATGACACTTGACTTGACATCGTGGTTTTGGATTTGTTTAGAAGTCGATGAAGGATTAAGATGAAATGTGGATAACATGTTGGATTGTTGTGTGAATAACAAGTTTAGTTTTGTGGGGAGTTTTCACTCAAATATACATAAAAAAATATTTAACAAAACATACATGTTTACTATTCACAATGTAAATTTGGGTTAGGAAAACTCGAATTTACACTGTGATTTATAAAAAAAATTCAAACCAAGTTAAGAATTCGGGTCCTCTCAACCCGAATTCTAAACTATTTTTTTTAAGATAATAATAAATAAATAAATAATTTAATTTGAAAATAATAAAATTAAAGAATATAAATAAAAAAATTAATTCTAAGTAATATTTAAACACATGTAGTTGCACATAATAATTAATTCTAATAATACAAATGGAAGAAGATATGTAGTTGCACATAATAATTAATTCTAATAACACAAATGGAAAAAGATATGTCTGCACAACATCTTGCAAACTATGGTTAATTTGATTATTTTCGTATTTCAATTGTTATTATTAGAACGTTCTCGTTTTTTTTTATTTTATTAAGTGATGTTTATTATGTTTGTCTCTCTGACTCTCATCTTAATTACCATGATGTTTTAATTTCTCAGTATAATATAATCAAAATATACTAACTATTTATTCATGATATTTTTAATCAATTTAAATTGTTTTAATTATTTCTCTTTTTTTATTTTATTTTTCTTTGTATAATATACATAATAATCTACATATGATAATTGTGATACTATAAAATAATACAACAATTCACAACAATTATTTTAACAAAAAAATACTGCATGGCTGATAACAGCATATAATAAATAATAGAAACACAGGCATATTCACAATGCTGAAAAATAAATATCTTCCATTTCTCTGTTAATCCCCTTAGCTACCATTACATTGGTTTTTTTTTTTTTCTTTTGCACCGTTGGAGTAGTGGGATCAATGTGGAAGGATTTTAAATTCTTGTACATCTCCTTGGGCTTCTCTACAGTGAGAGAATGCCCTGCATTCATTATAATCTTAAGTTGTGCGTTCTCTCCCAAATGCCTAAACATCATTGAAAAAAAGGATTTGAAGTTAGTAAAACATAATACAAAAATATGTGTGCTTTATGCTTTCATGGTATAATGATATCTGGATTTGGTGTCTTTTCCAAAACTTGAAGACACCAGCAAAGCTGAAGAAATTAGCGATGCTTTGAAGATAAAATTAATAATGTGCTAAAATTATTTGAAATTACCTTTGTAACCTATGAGCTTATTCCATTTGAGAAGTTGAGTGAAAATTACAAAAATAGTGAAATTATATGACCCATCATGTAAAGTCAGAAGAGTAGAAAATACTGAGTTGTTATCTTGGGAAGATTAGACACATCACCTGCAAGTAAAACCAGTTTCAGTAATGAAATTTGGTAAATTGGCAATCCGTGCTTGTGTATTCACGTCAAGGGATAGCCAATCACAAGTTTGGATAGTTGGAATTAAAGAGAGAAAGACACAATTTTTAACAAATACTAGAGAGTTCCATTACATGCTTATTATATTTGTGTCTTTTCCCCTCAAGAAGAGGACTCTATAAATTTTGTACAAGAGAGGATCCAAATCCAGCAATCAGACAGCCAGCATACACAAATTATTTTCAAGTAAAAAAAGCACAACTGAAAAGGATAGGAAAATGAAGCAATGCTATTTGAGTGTATCGATACGATATATAACGTAACAAAAAAGAAAAATGGCTGTCAATGATCTTCACTACACATGAACCATCTACTGCAAAAAGAATTGCCCAAAAACCAGTTGACCTTTCCACTGCCACATTGAAGCCGTGGATGAGCATCAGATTGGGCTTCGACTCCTGCAGACTGCACTGCATGATGGTCCCTTGGCAAACAATTTAACCTCAAGGGAATCTTTATATCTTTATGGTTTAAATGAAAATTTTGCAATTTTCTAACTTCCAAGTTCCAAACATTAACACTTAAAATATTAATGTTGAGTACAAGTCTATCACCTTAATTAAATAAATAATTTTGTATCAGATCATTAAATTTGACTTAAATTAAATTAATTTTTTTTAATTTAATAAAAAGATCAACATTATACATTTTACACAATTAAAAGATTAAATGTTTTTATTTTAAAATAGATAAATTAAAATTATAAATCTATAGTAATACAATAAATTTAATTTGTATTCCACAAACAATGTTTTTTCGCACGCTTTGGAGTTTAAACGCTTAATATAAATTAAAAAACAAATTTCCAGATTAACTAAACAACTGGGTATATTAATTTATTTAAATCAAATTAATTGTGATGTCCAAAATCAATTCCAATCTCTCTTTCATTGTAGTTTTAATCATTCGTTAATAGACTACGTTTTAAAATTAACTACAGTCACTGATAACAAGAGGAGCATTTTTGACATTTTTAATAAAGAAAAACAAAGACAACAGAAAGGAGGATTTTAGACGCAATCGTGTGGAAGGAAAAGCTATCAAGGTCCAACGATTATGTCAATATTATTGTAAAGGTTAAAATGTAATTTTGTTTTTCCTATTGTCTTAAATCATATTACTTCTATTTTTAATTGAGATAATTAATTTTTTATTTTTTTTAAATTTATGATTTTAATCTTTTATTTTTTAATTGAAACATTTCATTTTTTATTTTTAAAAATATATAATTTTAATACTTATGATCAATTTAAAATATTAGTTTATATATTCTATCAATGTTGATAACTATTTGTTTGTTTATTATACACATAATAAATTTTTTAAAATTATTTAATTACTAATAAACTTAATTTATTAAAAAATAATTAAAATATCCTGTCAATAAGTCTGGAATTAATCAAGGGAAACTAAAAAATAAGAAATTAAAATTATAAATTTTTAAAAGTAAAAAATAAAATATCTCAATTAAAAAATAAGATGAATAAAACCATATATTTGAAAAAATAGGAAAAGTAAAATTACATTTTAACCTAAAGTAATTTCATATGCATAAAAAAGTAACAAAAAATTAAAATTAAAAATGTAAATTATTTGAAAATTAAAACAGGAATTAAATGCTTGATTCACGCTCACAAAGTTGCTATCGACATTATAAATTTATAATTACGGAATATTTGAAAACTATCAATATGCAAATTGCAAACACCTTGCGTTAAGTATTTGAATTAATTTCCGTAAAAAAATTATTTTAATTAATTAGGCTAATTTTTTAATCATTTTTAGGTAATTAGAGCAAAAATAATCTTATATTATCATCAATTTTTAAAAACATATGTAAATAATTTACAAATTAATTTATAAAATTTAATTATAAATTGATAAAACAAAAATAAAAATACGTAAACTATTCAAAATAAAAATATATAAATGATATAAAATAAATTAAAAATATTTATATATTAATTTTTATTTATTTATAAATTTTGATAATTTGAAAAAAAAATTGATAACTATTGATTAATCATATATACGAAATAATATTATTGTAATTAACTAAATAAAATAAATGTTACAGTGATTTATTATCTTATATATGAATAAAGGATCATAAATTTAAATTTTGTTAAGACATTTTTAATTATAGGAAAATAATTTACATAAGTTCCTGTCAAAATTATTTATTCTAAAAAATAGGGAAATTAAATATTTTGATTTATAAATATAAGGATAAAAAATTGTGATGTGAAATTATAGGGAAACAAAATTATAATTTAATCAATTAATTATTAAACCTTTTTTGGGGGACTTAATTACTAACCTAAAATTAATTACAAAATCATACTATATTCCTTGAAAGAAGGAAAAAACTTTATTATAAAAATTTACTAGAAATCAATTATATATCTGAAATGAAAATCACTTGCCTTATCAGTATTTTTTTCTGAATTACTAACCTTATATTATTCCTTGAACGAAAACTAATTATATATCTGAAACGTTCAATTTTTTGAAATAAAAGATAAGACAAATAGTTATATATTATTTGTAAATTGCGATTCTTTACAATTCACTAAATACTTTAATGATTTAGAGAAAAAAAATATTTATAGTAGTTACAAATATTTCCATTACAATTCAAATCAATAAAATGAAAATTTTATTTTAATATACCTTAATCTTTGGTGTTTTCAATTGAATGGTTCCATAATGATTCCTAAAAAAGATATATAATGGTATGAGGTTACGAAAATATGTCAATCATGAAAGAGATTCAAAAGCCAAAAACCTTGTGACTCTTCTTTGTATGGTCAAACATTTATAAACCTTTCTAAAAAAAATACATTTTTCTTCTTTGCTAAACTAACGTAATGGAAAATGAAGATACGAAAAATACTTACATGTCCTTCACATTTGGTACTTCAATAATGTTTAGATGTCATGGTTTTTCTAAATTATCGTTGTCCATTATATATATATATATTATACTTCTATAATTTGTTTCTTTCTTACTTTTATACAAACTATTTATTCCATTTTATTATAATTATCGTTCTAAAAAATTTTATACATAGAAAAAACTATTGAATGAATAATATAAAATACTAATTTTAAAAATTAATTCTATTATCATTAATTTATTTTTATTTTTAGTTTTACTCTTATATTATTAATGTTAGAAGAGATATGAGTGAAAAGAAAAAATTAATTTTATATTAAAAAATTAAAATGAGAATTATTTTAAAATAATTTTTTTCTTTTTGTATAACAAACTAAAAAGTCAAAAAATAATTGAAGTTTTCATATGTGATTTAGAGCAAATCTAACACATCAGGTTTGCACACATCCGATTAAAATATTACAACTCATGAAAGTTAAAAATAAAAAAACACAAAGGTAAATTTCAGTGACGTGGACTCTTTGTCTTTTACTTAACCCTTTCCAAACCCAAACTGACCCAAGTCCATTGTAGACCGTCGATTATGGTAACGTCCATAAGTCTAAGGTCTCTCCGTTTAGAAAACCTAACACGTCAGGCTGGAAGCTTGCCGCGAATCCTAGCATCGTGTTTTTTTGTTTATTGTGTAAATAGTTACCATCTTGTTTTTAAATTATATGTTTTTTGTGGTTCTACTTTGCCCAATTTGCTGTCAATTTTTTTGGTTTCTGTTACAATTTTGTTCTATATTTTGCTTTTAAATTTTTTTGTTCCAATTAAATTGGACTTATAATTATAAGGATAATCTTTTTTTTGTTTGTTTCGTTTCTGTTACCTCCCAATGTAATTTCCAGAACAAGCAATGAAGTAGGGGGCATAAAGAGAAGCTTATAGACTTTTGTAATATGATGGATCATATGCAAAACATGAAATATGATGAACAATATGCAGAATACAAACAAAAGGCAAGGCGAAATTCAGCCAACCTCACAGCATTTTTCTGATTAAATTTCTGCACTAAAATAAATAAATTAAAATGTATGCTAAATTACACAACCTTTAATTAATCACGGTCTGAAATTTATGAAGATGAAAATGAAATAGGAGATTGAAGGGTGAATTCATCTCTATCAAAATATGTTAGTCCCTTCATCTTCTATTTTGATATTTTAGTCTGCAATCGAGATTGTCATAATGGAGGCCAGGGTCCAGTTAGAGGGTCTGCAATGGAAGACGTTAGGATCTGTTTGGGCCTGGAAAGGGTAGAGAGAAAGAGTTCACGTTACTAAATTTTACCTTTTTTTATTTTATTTTTAACTTTGATGAGTTGTCATTTTTTAATTGGATGTGTGCAAATATGCGTGTTAGGATTTTTAAGCATACAAGATTTGCTGTGTCATTTAACTCAAAAAATATTGCGCAAATTAAAGCAGTTATACGGTGATGCTGGCCACGTGATCAGTGTTGTGGCTTGAGAGAGAAATTCATTTGAGGGATAGTGGCTATGCTAGCTTGGGTTCCAAATTAAGGATACATGACATGATGACAAGGATAAATTAAAGGCAGAAGATTTTATTAAGATAAGATTAAAAAAATTGAAAGCAATTATGTTTGGTATATCGGAACATTAATATGAAAGCTTAGCTAAAGTACTATGAGGAAGGGAAAAAATGCAGCAGATAGTTTTTTTTACGGAATGCAGCAGAAAGTTAAATAGAATATTATGCCATCTTCAATTTTTAAAAATTTATGTCCAAATTCTTTAAAATTGATTACAGTTTTTTCTTCATAATTTTATTTTTTATTAATATATTTTTAACTCTACCTGATTTAAGTACGTGTACAATAAGTTCCTATATTACGCTTTTAAATATTTCTGTGTAATTTATATTTTTAAAATTTACTTAAATTTAATAAACTCCATCCATCCAAGACATATATTCTTCTTCGTAGACACTTATCCTCATTGCCACTTTTCTTCTTTGTACCCTACTCATGTTGCACTTGCACATGTCCTTATTTTCAATATCAGCCATTTATTCATATACTAATAATTACGATTTGTTCTTTACAATAAATACATTAGCTCCGTGATTTTGAATCTTGGATTACAATGCGCATCCTTCTTCAATTCGCTGATTCAGATCATTTTTCACACGCACCAAAAGGTTATTTCTAGAAGCTTTTCATTTTGACTTATTATTAATTTGATTTTCAATTTTAAATAATACAATTTAATGATCAAATTTTTAAAAGGTTGAATTTGTTTCTCAAATTTTAAAAAATGAATAAATTTAATTTTTAATTTTTTAAAATATTCAATTTGATCATTAAAATTTTAAAAAAGAATTAATTTGATCCTCAAATCTTTAACAATACGAGGATTAAATTGAAATATTTAAACTAATTTAGAGATCAAATTGATTCACTTTTTTAAAATTTAAGGATCAAATTGAACATTTTAAAAATTTAGAAATTAAATTGATTTATTTTTAAAAAATTGTTTTTAAAATTTGGGAAACAAATTAAACAATTTAAATTAATTTGGAGACCAAATTAATAATTAAACCTTTTGTTTTTTAGACTTGTTTCCACAAAATACTTTCATTGCTAGTCAACCACCCATAACATTGATACAAGTTTAGTGATTTATATTCTTTAATCAAATGATTCAAAATTTAAATATTGGTTGATCTTAAAATATAAAATAATTTATGTTAGAAAAAAAATTCTTATCTTATATATATTCACGCTCCTTAATAAAAGTTCATTACTGCTTTTTAATAAGAAATAGTCTATACTAATACCATGTTAATAAAGAGAGAATCATCGTCAACCAATTCACAACTAAAAAGTAAAAACCCCAATAAGAAACTGTAGAGAAAAAAAATCTTCGTGGTATTTCAAAAAGTTTTTGTCTCAGTTGTTTATTTGGGTGTTTTCAATTTTTATATATTGTAATACGTTTTAAGAGATTTCTAATTGACAAAAATCATTAATCATTAACGGGCCAATGGAAAAGAGAAAAAAACATACAAATTAGTAATACTAGCTAGATTAGGGAAATTATAGCCTATTTATAGACAGTCATTGATTAATTGAATTTTTAACCGCGTGAGTTTTAACACCTACCACATGCTGAGAATTGATGATCTTCACACACAAAATTCCCTTGTTTCTCCCTGTAAATATTTTCTCCCATTATTAAAACTAGTCATCACCAATTGCTAGCTTAGACATGAACATGAGTACTTGTTCTGTAAACGCATTTGTGTTGATCTTGCTTGGAGTGGTAATTCTCACCACCACCACTCCAGTGCTGGCTACTTTGAAACCACTCACCTCCATTGCCAGCTACTCACCACCACCATCACTCAGTACTGTTGATGATGACTTCGTCGCTCCCACCTGATTCATGCATATGCACTCTTCAGTGATCTTCTAAATAAAGGCTTATTCATGCCTCTCTAGCTAATATTTTAATTCCTTTCTTCTTGACAATTATCTTGTAATTGTCTATTTTACGTACTTTGTGTTTGTGTGCTTCTTCATTACCAAATTATGAAATACTAGTCTATATATATGTTTTACCCATATTAGGCTTGTGTTTGTGTACTTTATGTTTATTGAATTTGAGTTTACAGTGCCACAAAAGGCCGGCTGCTTTTCATAGTTCAATCTCCGCCATTGTCGGGTATTGTCATAAGGGACAAATTATAGTCCAATGGAATGCTCCTAATTAATCTCTGCAAAAGATGTGGTCAAATATTATTTATTAACTTTTCTTGTAAATTAAAAATCTTAACTGTATATAAGTAAGCTTATTATTATTATCATTATCATTATTATTATTATTTATTATTATTATTTTAAGTGTAAAAAAATTTCACATCACAAGGAAACCTTTTATTATTTGGCGCGTGACGAGTTATTTTTTTTGTTTTGTCTTGTGATTACTTTTAAATAATACGTGTTAGGTGTAATATCCTTAAAGATATATTTTGTTTAGAATGAATAATGAAAATAATAGTAATAATAATAATATTAATAATATGAAATAATTAGGTGCATTTTTAAACTTTCAGCAACGTAAGCCTTAGTAAAAGATAAGTCCAAATCACTAGAAAAGTCTTTTTGAATATCCATGTGGCATCAGGAGTACACCCATCAAGAAATTGGTTTGCAGTTTGCATCCACGTAACAGCATGCATTAATTAAAGGAATATTTGTGATGATTAAAAAGATAAAAATCTTCCAAAACTTAGTTACATAGTAACTAAACTAAATTTTTCCGGTTGTAATATAACCAAATAAATTAGTATAAATACCCCTTCATCCAGCAAATTGTACGCAGAGCATTTCCGGCTTCCTCTCTTCATAAATTTTCTCTATCATTTCCACTTCCGTAAAATTTTTCTATCAGTCCAGAGAATCCCTACTCAATCCACCAAAGCTCTCAAAGGTAGGCTAGGCTTCAATCTTTATTTTTAAAAAGGTTATTTGAGATTATTTTAGGTGCCTAAATTTATTAGACTTAGTTCTTAATTAAAATGTCAAACTATGCTTGAAAGAATTTCTGGATATTACGGTGATTTTTAGGAATAATTTAGAATCTAAATTATTCATACTTAGGAAGTTTATGAGGAAATTTAATACTATATTAGGCATTATAAAATTAGAATTGTGATTAATTATACTAGACAAATGGCTTTATCTAAGACATATTATAATATTCAGGCTTTTTTGCGTTTCCGACTACCAGTACTTCGGATTATCATAATTTATATGCTAGACTTCTATATTAGTTATAACTAAATTAATCTTCAGTTTTCAACCAATTAAGAATAGTCATATAAATATTATATTTCTTACATAGTTTAATTTGGCCATTTAGACTATTCCAACAGCAATGATATAGTGCCCCACGTAAATAAATGCAATTCGGTCCATATATATATATTAATAAAGCATCTTTGGCTGCACGTACTTCTTCCTCTTATCATGCAGAAACCGACCTGCACTATCCTTTCCTGCTGTTATGGATAAACCGGTACCATAGAAACCGAGGACACCACCCGGCATAGTTATCTGGCATTTTCGGCGTTTATATACCAGAATTATACCATAACATATACCCATCTCGTCCTCTTTGCTGTTGGTTTCTATACTCCTATCTTACCTCGGCATCTCGGCAAATCTATATACCCTGTTGGGCCACTCAAAAGCAACTTAGTTTTCACGTACAATTCAGTCATGACGCCAGCACGCACACCTATCCCGGTAACCATGGGACCGGCCATACAGCATGCCTTACTCGGTACTTCCTCAGTCGGGTTACACACTTATCTCGGTATCTCGGCATCACTCATACCTGCGGCATCTCAGCACTTCCACTGCACCTCGGCAAGTAACTATCAAGCCATGTATAACCATATTAAGTGAACTCGGCCTACACTTTACTCGGCCACCTGTGTACCTCAAAACTTGGCATCATATGACTGCCATATCATTAGCTACTAACCTCTCGGCATGGCCGGGTACGTTCATCTCGGCCTGGCTGGTCAACAGGCACTGCCGGATTATCACCTCGGCCAGCCATGAAGTATCAAGAACAGAGTTCGGCCATGGCTATGATATATTCTAGTATTGCTAATTGCTCCTCGTCCTGTCCGATCTTCACTTAGCATTCGGCCCTATCATACTTGGGCACCTGTGCAACTCAAACCTCAGGAACCATGCAAAACGGTTCTACTCCTAACTGCTGATATCTCGGCACATATGGGTTCCCATTTACTTCAGCACAAAAGATCCCGGCATTCCTTTCACGGTTTCCTTCACCGCTCTTTATAATTATATATTTACATATGCTTATATACCTACGTAACTACATATATACATATATATATATATTTACATATACCTATAAAGACGTATATATATAACTACATATAAATACACATAGATAACTTCTAGTTATGAAATTCTATATATATAGTAATTCTAATTATATATATATATATATATATGTATAAATTCTAATCACGTAATTATATATATATATATATATATATATATGAAATAAAGAAATACATATATAAATTCTAATTATTTTCTTAACCGGTCCTTGCTACATATCTTAGATCACTAAGAATTTGAATCCTATAAATATTAAATAGATTTAGTTAAGGTGGTGATATTTCACTTGGACAAGGTATGAACCATTAACTCCCTTGCTGTTTGTAAGGATAATATTCTCTTGGTCTTATGCAATTTTGTAGTCTGAATGAAAATGATTCCGAGGTAAAAGAACAGACCTATAATTTTATGAGAATTGACCCGAGTTGTGAACACCAGGCCTATGCTACTTCAAAAGATCAGGTGCTAAATACATGGAAATTCATGCATGTTTGCGTAAGACGATCGCAGCGTCTACATCCAGTACGAGGTGTAGCTACATACAGTACGATATGTAGAAACCATGTGCACCTGTGACTACTGCATTTCATTTCATTCATTCTATGCATTCATTCATATATATTGATTTATTTACATGTTAATTTATCTCATTAGTTTTATTTACTAACCTTTCTAACATGTTTGGTGGATTAGATTTACCTACTGAGAAATTTATTTCTCACTAGAATTATTTAATGTTTTATCTTAGATGGCGTCATTCATAATCTTTCTTGATGCTCTGGATATCGCCTGGTATATGGATGAAGTCCGCCTCTGCTATGTAGTTACCATGTACCCTGTGTTGCGAGTTCATATTTATTTTGGCAGCCATTTTCCAGTATCAGTGTTTAGTGAAGATTTCAACCCCTCAGATCCGTTCTCTCAGTCTGTACCAATGTATCCAAACCCAGTCACCGACCCCATAATAGTTCTCAGTGAAGGAGACAGTACCGAAGACTATGCTTAAATGCTAGGTTGCGACCTCGGTGTATAAATAACAATGTTGGAAGTACTCTGATATGTAAATTATAGTTGAGATATTTTTATGGTAATAGAAAAGGCCTGTACAATGATGTATGTATAAATATATCTAGTTCCTCTCGTTATAAATTCCTTTTGTTTTTTTTTTTATTTTATTTTCATTAATTTATTTGAAAAGACAAAAGAATAAAATAAAACCTAAAATAAATAATTAAGTAACCAAAATTATAGGACGTTACATTAGGTTTTCACGGAAATAATTTTTATTCAAATTTTATTTATTTTTTTCCAAAAATAAGTAAACAAAAGATTGATTCATCCAAATTTAAATTAAAAATAAATAATATTACAAATATAATCATTTAATATTACAAAAATCAGTAAATAATAACTCAATTTGAAGTCAATTTTAAAAGAATTTGTCTATAAATTCATAAATTTATATATAAAAATAAATAATAGTTTAATATATATTCTTAAATAGAATATGAAATAAATTTAATATAAGGTATGTTGAATTAGAGTTCTTAATTCTTTGTTAGACTCTTATTATTAATCATAAAATTAGAAAAAAGATAATTATATTTTTTTATAGAAGAGTATGTGTATAATATAAATTATTTACTTTTTCAGAAATAAATTATTTAATTAAGTAACATATTTTAATTATAATAATAATTAATATATATGACAAATATGTGTAGGATGGGTAACAGATTACTTTATCCGCACTTATTTTCAAAAAAAGTTATAAATAAATACTCACTTTTATCCACGGTTTTAATAAGTGGATAATTATCTTTCTTACTTACAAATATTTTTTTATATATCCGCAGAATCCATATTCATTTTGTCTCCCTAGCTCTGATGTTTTTTTTTTGGTAACAAGCTCTGTTGAAAATTGAAATCAAGAAGTACAAGTTTCTCCGTTATTCACAGTTCACACCGAAACAAATGAAGTTTTCCGAGACTTTAGTGGAGGAAGACATCCGACAGATGAAAGAAATGGAACTAAAGAGAGTAAAAAAAAAAGTGCGTATAATCATGCATAATTTTAAATGTAGTTAGTTCTCGAAGTATACCAAATGACACAAATTTAAGCAAAATTCGTTTAACTCATTTTTTATTTTGGTTGTCCTTAAAATCAAAACTCAACTTACGCTATTTGAAAGGAAAAAAAAAATGATCATCATCACGCGTCAGTCTCTTACTTAAGTTTTTGGCACTAGTTACTTGTTACTTGTACTTATAATTGAGAGTCCAAGCTAAGGACCAAACAACAGTTCAAGGTGGGATTCCAGTGCTGCATGATAGAGAATTAGATAATATATAGGTAAATTAAAGTTACTGTGTAAATAGTGCATTTCATTATAATATTGTTTTACGATCTTGCAGGAAATATGAATGCAATGCCAGGTATACAAAATTTGGATGTGACAAGGAAGCCATTTACCTATTGGAACGGCTTCATATCTTCGTTAAACCTCTAACAAATCAAGTTCAAAAAATTTATTATCAAATTAGAAGTAAAAGAGAATGGAAAAAATAGAATGAAAAGAAATAGAAAAGATAAAAAAAAAATATAATAGCAAAGATGTGTTGGTTAAATGGATACAAACAAAAAAATTAAACTTCCTTTTTCTTATTTAGATTAGTGAAAATAAATAAATTGTATAAATAACTGCAAGTTTTTATTCATGAATGCATTGTCTTAAGTGAGTTTGGATCATGTGCAGTAGTCCTGACTCTGCCGCAAGATATCTACCTTTTAGGGCACGAATTTGCCAGCATAAATTTGATCTGTAAATAAAAATCATGAACATAATTAGGTACTACATGTTCAAAATGCTGCAATCGAATTTTGTTGTTTCGTCCTATCTGGTAATATAATTATTTAAAAATTATATTTTTGGTCTTTGAATTTTTTTATTTTTATAATTTTAGTTCTTTAACTTTTGGAAGACCGATCTTTATCTTAATTTTTTTTTTCATCTAGTATTTTGATTATTTCTATCCAAATCCACCAGTTAACTACTTACATGACAGTATTTATATTAATATTTTATTTTCTTATTTATATTAATATTTTATTTTCTTATATTTTCTAGCTGTTAAAGCTCCAAAAATTATGATATTAAAAAGATTAAAAGTTGTTTTTTTTTTTTCAAGGCAAATGAAACTTATATTATTAAACACCAATGTTACCACACGTACAAGAAACACATGAACCAAGGTTTACAATTAATCATCCATTTTTCTCCTTCAATCTTATCCTTTTAATCATTTTGGTTTGTGATTCTATTCTATCGGTTTTAATGCTTCTCAGATTGAAAATTTTCAAACCATAATCTCAAATATTCACCGAGTACAAAAACCATTATCCTCAAATTCACCTCTTTCTATATTATTCATCGCTATCTTTCTCTACAGAGACAAGCCCGCCCACGCCGACCTTGTCACTTTGCACCGTTCATGCATAAGAATTCATAAGGATCCCAATTAATCACTACCAACTTATACATTAATTGTGTCGACACATTCTCCGACTTCAAGAGCCTCACGTCAGTCCGTGTTTGCAAAGACTCCTCCACGGGCTTCCATGGAACCCAGTCCTGAGGACGCTCCGTCCAGATCCGCCAGTAGAGGCTACGTCGGCGATTGGGTGTGATGCCCAACCGTGTTGGATCTGGTCGTATCAGTGTTTGTTAGAACTGGGGTTTTGAGGTTAGGGTTGAATGATGGAGAAAGGGTTTCAGTTAGATGTGGGTTCGGATCTGGTCGCTGATTTTTTTTACGTGTTTTTCAATTTCTGGAGGTTCGAAAACCGCCAAAAATAAATCATAAGAAGGATTTGTTTAACACATTCATTTGCAGTTATGCCTCCATGCATCCTGCTATGCATATTTGAAGTGTGCTGCTCTCGTGTTCTAGCTCACGATTGAAGGATTTGTTTTATCTTTATTTCTACCTGTACCAAATCCATTTCTTTGATACGGAAAACATCACTGCATCAAAGAAGCACCGCGGTTATACAACTTATATACTCAAGTTACACCACAAGACTTTTTTTTCTTAAACGTCAGTATTGCTATGACATGAAAAAAGATAATAAAAACGAAAGATATTCGTTGCAAACCTAAAATCAGTCAAGAAATCAATAAGAGGAGAGGAAATAGATTAAATAGAAGAGAAAAAACGAAAAACATTGCAGAAAACCTTGTGATTTAGGAACTTACGGTGCCCGGGCCTCTCTCCTTTCATTGGTTCTCGTCCTTGTCGAACCGATACAACTTCGATTGGCTGCGATCCTGCGATCAGTGACAATCGAGTATCAACTGCACCGATCAAGAGAACGTGAGTGTCGAAAGGAGAAAATTTTTGTTTAATGAGATGATAAATTTACAATCTCCTTACAGTAGGTAGGATTTCTCAATAGGTTATTTACATTCAATAAATGATTGATCCGACTCATCACTTATGACCCGATTGTTCTGTTGTCTGGTTATAATTACATTTTTCTATTAGTCCGTGCAATGGAGTCCTGTAGTCCTCTATAATTTGCTTGTAACATGGGGTATCCATTGGAGGCTATGAAACACGGATTCAGACGTAACACCACACACTGTATATTCTTCTTTACAAATCAAATTTTTATGTTTTTTTAAGATCTTAATTATGTGAAGCTGTCAGTTTAAGTGTCCAAGTCAACACATTAATTTAAATTGAATATCTAATAAGAAATGTTTAACAAATATCTGAGTTTGTTGGTGTCCAAAACATGTTTGACATGGTGATACTTCCAACAAGAGAAGTATTCATGCTTCTTGGTTTGGTTCGAAGGAAGTCTCCAGTTTCGTTTCATTATCTTATCCAGCAACTTGCCTGTAGATCCATTTAAGATGGATTTTTTAAATGCATTACGGCAAAGAGTTCATGTGGCACTACTGACTTCAAAATGAAACTATCGCATTGTCATTTTTTTTTTTTTTTCAATCACATTGTGGGATTTCCTCTGCTGATTATTTTACTTTGCTACTAATGCCTAAGTAAAATGTGCACTAATTTTAGGTAGAAAGTCATACTCTAGTCACACATTTTGTATGCCTTAAGCACCTAATATGATATATATAGCACTACTAATTGCAGAATGATGAAAGGTTTCTGACATCCATTAAAATATATATCTGAATTTCCTTCATCATTTAAGGTATGAATTTTGCCTTTTTTATATCATTAGTATTTTGCAGCATGTCTTATTTTTATATTTAATTTGTAAGAGTTAAAATGAATTTAATAAAAGGTAGTTAAATTCTTTTACAGCATAGAGTTTCAAAATATATAGATTGAATCAATAATAAAAATCTCTAAGCATAAAAACATGTTACTTCTTTTTTTATTGGTTATAAATTAAATAAAAAAGAGATTTGACGAAAATAGTGTGAAATAGGATTTAAAGTCATTTAAATATCTTAATTCATGGACATTTAAAGAAGAAAACAAAATAAATTGGGCATTTATTAAAAGAGATCGATGATAATAATTAAAATAAAATGAATTCGAGAAAAATATATTAGAGGACTAAAATCACAGAAAAATGATAGCTTGAGAAAAATACATTCCCGAACATTTTATCAAAACTGAAAAGAAATAGGGAAGTTATTTTGACAAATAAAGAAGGCTAGTACCTCTATCTAAGAATGTTGTCAATGTAATTGAGCAGAGTAGAGAGCAAAAACACAAGATACATCACAATTTTGTATGTCCCACACAGACAGATCCAAAGCCGCAGCCAAAAATTCAGGGTTATTGCAATGAGGTCAGGATCTTTTTAACAGTTTATTTCCATTGGTAGCATCTTTGCAGCATACAACACAAGTGGAACCTAAACTACAATCCAATTTGCAAGAGTTAGCATCATCTAAACAAGATAATGTAGCTTGCTTTAAAACCGGAGCAGCACTCTGATATCGATGACCACATGTTTGGGAGAATTCTCAAACATTCAATACAATAACTAATGGCTGATAAAACTGTCTCAAAGTCACCCTGTCATTACCATGCTTCCTAGCCCCTCCGAATTTCAGTGTCATGAATGAATGTCCCTAAGAATTGACAGGTTTTCCATTTAATTTAGGGAAGGGGTCTTGCTTGCTCAATACAACAACTTTGCTTTTGTGGGCAAAGTAACCTTTCATAAGATTCTTATATATCAGTATGGCCACTATACACTCTACCTGCAAAAGCATCATATATCAATAAAAAATGCATTATAAAGCAGCAATATACTCCTGCATTCATTTTTGAAAGATATAAACAAATTGGAAATAGTAGAGAACAAGGAGGAAAAATTAAAGAAATTACCTCATCCACGTCCATATCAATTTCAAGCCATTTCAATGCTTTAACAATAACTTCTAACTTCACCTGATGAGCTCTGCTTGGGTCCCTCTGCTTTTGAATGATGTAACTGCCATGTTACAACCAAGCAATAATATGAAATTAGTGATTTCATTAAATAGCCAAGTCATTTATCAACCTTAATATTACTTTGGAATAGGAGGGTACAAGGTGATACTGGATACTTACATCTTCTTTACTAATCTCTGGTATACTTGAAGTTCTAACTTCTCTAGGACAAGATATACACCTGATCTCAAGAACCTACAAAAACAAGTAGATAATTATGCCCTTTTGATTAAATTTAGGAACAATAATTCCTTGTCATGAAAGAATGATGGGCAATTCTACCGGTCCTCATGATCTTGCAGTGCACACCGAAGAAGCCGAAGATCTCCCCTTCTTAGAGCTTGTACAATTTTACTATACTGTCCAAATGTAAAAAATAATATTTACATTAACATTTCTAAGGCACATAAAGATGTAAATACTGTAAATGTGTATACTACCAAATGCAATAAAGCTGATGCATGGTTTCTTAGGAAAGTTATTCTGCAATATAATCAGGCACTGCATATTCCTCCTAGCACTTGATGTGAACAATTTGTTTTCACTCATTATCTGTATTATAAACCAGTCATCATGGTTGAGTTTGGATATATATATACAAATTCTTTTTTTTGGTAAAATAGGAAGAGTTCCCATCAGGAACTTGATGGGTATATAGCCAGCAAACTGACACTTGAATCATAATTCAGTTTTAATTATATATATATATATATATATATATATATATATACTTTGTTCTGACTTGTCTGAACTTGATGGGTCAGCCTAGCCATTAAATTAAGTAAACTAAGTTATGGCATACAGCTTACAAGGAAACATAACAGAGTTGGCACCTACTGGATCTAAAAGGTTAATTGCAATTAACAAAAGCAAGACAAGAAACATTCCTATTAACAAAGAGAGAGAGAGAGAGAGAGTAAAAATCCACCATAAAGCACCTAACCTAACATACCTCAAGTAGATTGCACTTCTCCAAGAGACTGTTTTTAGGTAATATGCCTATCGAAAGCTTCACTGGAATTAGATGTTTAAGAATCATCCTATCTCAAACAAAAACAATACGTCATACACCTTTATACTCACATAAGGAGTTATATTGGGCTTTCTTTTCTTACTTTCTTTTAACAATGAGATGAAAAATTGATAAATTTTCTCAATCAAAGCTATTCAACCTCTTACAGGTACCTACCCATTTGAACTTGTAGATATTTATTTTATTTGCTTAGAACCAACATGAGTATTTAACAGATAAAATAGATGAAAAGTTTTAGTCGATCAACTATTTCTAAGAGAATGCACTGTGCAATTTTTACATCAAGTCTTACCCGCTTCCCCTAAAACATGCATATTTACCATGCATGTATAAGTATAATTGCAAGGAAAATATATACTACAACCTACTGATAACTCATTTCATGCAGATGCAATGTACACAGTTGGCACACCTGAACCAAACCTTATATTGGCTTCACTTTGAGGATTGCAATGCTTCAGGGCATACGATAATTTATAATCAGCCTGTCAAGTTAAAAATATAAACTGTATAAATGATTTTATAAAATTATAAAGGTATATTTTCATTGTTCTTCACTGTTGCCCAGCTATATAAGCATAATTCAGGTAAAATTGGAGATAAAACACCCATCACACAATAACAACAACAGTCAGCATACAAGCATGCCACATTTACTTTTAATTTTGTTTATGAAAGAAAATATGCTTATTATGGTGCTTAGCTCCTGGGCTCTTTTATTTAATTATCTAAGGAGCTATTTTCAATAATCCAAAATAATTTGAAAATAGTGATGATGTGGTTACTTTTCTATTCTGTCCTTTTATTCTTTGAATGAAATTATACTAGACTGGGGTAATATCCTTCAAAACAATAGTAATTATAATAGGCTTAATACAAAAAGAAACACTGTAATTCATTTAAAACTTAAAAGCACTAAAAAAGAGTATAAACAAGGTACCATTACAGAAAATTACAAAGTTAGCATGCATTACTAAATGTGAGTCCGAACACAGAACACAGGTAGGTCATAATTGAATTAAAAAAAATATAGATCACTTACAGCAGGAAAATTTTCATTGAAAACTTCAAGACGACCAGTATAGTACATGTAAGTGACCTGAAACACATCATAAAGATAAATGATCTAAAATTATGTGTATATAAATTGAATTTAATTAAAATACACCAACAGTATAAAGATTTTTTACATTGTCATCCAACCATAAAATGTTGAGTATGGTGAAGTTATTGACTTGACTTTTACAATATTTACTTTAAAAATCATACCTAAAATAATTTTTAATTGGTTGACAGTGTAAAATTATTAACACTAGAGTATATAAAAGTTAATACAAATTAGTCCAACTCTGACCTTGTCTCTTTTGGGAAATTCCTCAAAATCAAAAATGCGTGCAGTTTCAATGCTTCTTATTACACTGCGGCAAAGGTGAACTGTGCCAAGCTGCAAAACATTCACAGAATAAAATCAAACTCTAATTTCAATTTTCAACCACAAATGTCATGTTATCTCTGTCCTAGCCAACCTTCCCTGATACCATTAAACATGTCAAACATATGATTAATGCCAATCTACAAGTTCAGACTATTGTCATTCCATATCAAGTCAACAAATGTGATCCTAAATAGAGCACTATGAAAATATGAAATATGAATCACCAAAAACGGAAGCAAAAGCAACAACAAATACCTTAAAGTAAATCTTGAATAGCTGACAAGTTACATATAATGCTCCAACACGCTTAGAGCCTTTTCCCTGGAATACAATCAAGTTACGAGTTAGTAGAGTACATCTGAAAGCCAGACTCCACACAGTCGCTTAACACAGTAAGCATAGAAGTATATGTTGCACAATGAAAAGTTGAAAACACAAAGCATGGACAATTTATCCTTAGAAAGGATTCATATGATTAAAAAAATTGCTTTCTTCCAAAGTACGTAGTCTACATAGGCACAGAAATAATTCGTTCTGTGAGTGATACATGAACAATTAGGATAAAAAATAGCCAAATTTTAAACTGTAAAGAGCGAAATTTATAATAAGTATTTTTCATGTGTTTGATGAGTTTTAATCCCACGATCTCTTCTTCCATCTAGTTCTAAGGGGAAGAAAATGCATTAGGACACTAACAGCCACAAGCACACTAATTTTTGTGGAAACATGTACATACGTTATAGTTTATCTTTGGAAGATATACAATTGGTAGCATTATTGGTGGGCTTCCCAACAAGAAAAACAAATAAAATTTAAATAAAAGATAAAAAGTAAAATACTAAAGCTAGGTACAATCATCCATAGCACATGTTTAAATAAGGATTTCAAATTAGCGATACCAAACTAAATATGAAAAGAATAATTGGATTTCAAATGAAATTGAGCTTATGGAAGCATTCACATACCGCAAGGGTACCAAAAACTTTCATAAGGACGGAACCGGCGCCTTTCAACTTCTCAGGGGATTTCCCATTGGAAGCTAATTCTTTATCAGCCTAAAATAAATAAAAAATTAAAACAATCCAACCAACTTCCAGAAAATGATAATGTAAAAAAAATCAAAAAAATAATAAAAATACCTTCTCGGCAAGAACCCTAATATCGTAAACAATGACGTACAAAGCCTCCATAGCCCAAGCGGATTCCCAATTACGAAATTCCTGGATAAACGCACTGAACTCCACCGTTTCAGCACACGAAAGAATTCAACTCAATTAAAATAACAAGTAGGGGAAAGTAGTAAAATTACTTGGCGGTTTTTTCGAAAGCGTTATAGGCTTCGAGCAAGTTGTTCTGGCGGTAATTTTGGAGGGATCGGAAGAGAGGGACGAGGATGTCTGCAAACTGGGAATAGTTGTCGGATTGCTTGATGAGTCTGTTGGCATCTTGGAAGAGGTTGAGCGCGTCGCCCAGAGAGAGAAGGAATGGGGAATTGGAAGAGAGAGCGAAGAGAGACTTGAGCGTAGTTCCATCTTGGCAAGAAATCGCGTCGGAAAAGCGATTCAGATACTCTGTTATCCTCCTGTGAGCTTCCCCCATGCTCATGTACGCCATCGCTAATTGCTACTACTTGTTTCGTAACACTGTTGCTTCACCTGCAAATTCTACACTCTACACTCACTCCCCAAGTACTGAATCCTGTTTTCACCCAAGCCTAAACTTGGGCTTTGCCTCACTCGTTAGGCCCATTTACCTGCCAGACCAGAAGCCCAAAAACTGAAGCTAATTGTATTTTGAATAATGTTTTTTAAGAAACATTTTTTTAAGCAAAAAAATGTTGACAACTTAAAAAAAATCACAAAACAGTGAGAACTAAAAACATAGTTTAACCAAACAATTTAGACGTAGATAACACTTAACTATTAATGTAACAGTTATGTAATCACTTAACAATGATTCTTGGCAACTTCAGTCAAAAATATTAACGTAGAAATAGTTCAAGAATTAACACCAGTCAAAATATTGACCATAAATTAAAAGCAAAAATCCTAAAAAAGATATGAAATTCTTATTATAATTGACAAGAAAAAGCCTTTCCCGTTCGTAATAATTGTATTTAGCATAAGGCGAATTCTTTATATAATTTAAAACTATCACATTCAAACCATAGATTGGTGTAAATTAACCGGGACCATTGATTTCAGATAATTATATGATAATTTCTTCCGTACATGTGGACAAAAGAAAACCGGTTACTTTTAGCTAGATCCGCAATGCATGCAACTATGCTGGGCTGTGATTGAATTATTATGGTTCGTCCGAGAGAAAAGCCGCAAAATAGTTCTTTATGCAATTCAACTTTGCAATCTATATATATTCGCTTTGGTCGGCTACTGACTACTACTCAAAACACCTCAACAAGTACACGTCAGAATCATTGGTGAAAAGTACTATCAAATCAAATACTACAAATGCATGTACATGTGTTGTGACATCATTAAATTGAATGCATCCTAGCCACATGTTCCATTAGCATTGAAACATATATATTTCATGCACGCGTGGTTACATCTTTGCCAAATAATATCCAATGCAGAACTTGCGTTTCAAATAAGAGAATTTGAAAAAAGCATACGTAACCAAAGCCATTTTTAACTTTATTACTAGTAAAAGAAAAATTGAAACGGAATACTGTGTGCCCAAACCCTTTAGCGGTTCCTAGTTGACAATAAACACAGGGAGGTGGCACTTTCCCCTTATCTGCGCAGAGAAGGACAAAGCGAACGGTTACTTGGTATCGCATAACATACCAAAACCGCAAGCATGGACGGAGCAAATTAAGGAACGCAACACGAAGTTCACTTAATAATATTTACATTTACATATATAATTAATTAACGAAATAAAGTATCATTGACCATTAATTGTCCTTGACTATGTACAAAACATTCACATTAATTATTTCCACTGCAAAACTTGATGATCAACATTTTTAATTTACTGTACATTCATGAGGTTGTCACGGTTAGTCCAAAACAAGACCCTCGAAATTGATCTCTGCTTGCAGCCACGCTTGCGAAATTTAGCGTTGTTGGAGCTTCTTCTGGCTGCTTCCATTTGGTCATGTTGCAAACTTACGTTCAACATGTTCCACATGACCTCAACATCTCTGTACCCGCACATTTGCACATCATCTCGAAGCTTCAGCAAACCGCCACTAATTCCGCCGTCACAATCGGCAGAGTATTCACCGGGACCACCAACTCGACCACCGGAAACCCCTATTTAGATGATAAAAATAATAAACATTTCTTTATAAACTATGTATGGAGAAGAACAATAGATATTGAGAAAAATAAAGAAAGGAAGAGAGAGGACTGACTAGATTTGCGATGATGTTTGAAACGAGTAGAGAGTGAAGTCCAAGTTTTTGTGATTTTGTGCCACCAATCCATTTGGGTCATGTGAATGAAGGGATTATGGATATATATAGAGGGGGCATTTAATTGGAATTGGAAAAGAGGCACCGAAACCTATAACACGTTGGTTGATGGAGTTGCCAAGCGTCTCGTGTTGCCCTCACCTCGTTTCGCTGCCAATACTTACTAGCACTATATGATACTATGTTGTTTTGTATATTTGAGTTTACACTTGTTTCCTTTTCGTATTGTATTGCCAAATACAAATAATGGTTCGCCTCGTTCGGTTTCGGCTGCTCTTGTCACATTCTATGAATCAATCTCTTTACACGCCTACTAGGATTCCAATGACTCGCTCGCACCTATTTACGCCTTCATAACTTTTTCATTCTAATTATCACTCTGCTTCTCTATTCCCCCCTTTTTTTTAATTAATAATAAATGTTCTTATTTAATGCTCACAATATATTTATTCCTATACTGATTTTTTTACATAAACTCTTATACTGTTATATTTACTCTGTTATTAAATGCTTATAATACCTTTTGTCTTAAATATAAAAAACAATATTTTCTTGGTTATAATTATAAAAAATGTATGATTATTTTTTGTTAATTTTTTATCTCTAATTAATTATTAGGTTATTAATAATATGCATCAATTTATAAATGTTTTTATTGAGATATTAATGAACATAAGATACACTCATCAGTTAAAAAAATTATCTTTCCAAAAATAATCATCTCTAAAATCATTTAATATTTTAGGTGATCTTAAAGTAAAATTAAAATTATGAAAATTAACCAAATTAACTATTTTTATCGATATTAATCAACTATGTAGTTTTTTTCTTATATGCAGTCACAGATGTAATATCAAATATAGATATTTTATTATGTATATTGGTTTGTTTACTTTCTTATTGCTTACGAATCAATGTATACATTTTTTTTACAAATATATTAACCAGGTCACCTTAAAAGAATGAATTGATCGAAAAAGCTTACTTGAATGCTACGTAATTCTAAAAATAAAATCACCTCGAAAATAATATAGTAATATGAGATAAGCATAGGACAAACTTTTTTGGTGTGAAATAAATTTGGTTGGAAGGAAAATACCTATCTTTTGAGTTTGTGTAATTTCTGATAAATATTAATTATCGTTGCTGATGGAAATTATTTTGTATCAATATCATGATTAACAAAAAAAAAAATACCTTATAACTATATAATATTAGATTTAATTAAATGTGATAAATCAAGAAATTATTTGTTTGAATCAAATTAAATTTAATCTATTTAAATAAGATATGAGATTTGAATTTTGTGAATAAAAAATTTGATTGAAACTTGGAAGGGGCCAATGTCATTGTAACCTAAGAAAAAACATCACATGTGATAAATTCACTATGATGGGCTTAGTGATGAGGTTTGGATAGTTTGTATAAGATATTAAATTCTTTTTTTTTTTTCTCTCGTTATTGTACAATAGATAGAATGTTTCTTATATAGTATTGTACCCTGACTGTCTTAAGCCAACACAGTTTCTTGGTCAATGGTCAACTCCTACCTTGGTTGTCGACTAACCCTTTACAAGCTATGGGTTGTTAATTAGTAACAATCCTCTGCCCACGACTATTAATCCTAGTGTGACTACTAGGACGTGTTTTCAGAGATATTGGATTAACGACTAGGTAAAGATACAAAAAATTACCCCCAAAAATATTGGGTGAATCTAGTGGGATGAGAGTATATATAACAAACATTTGACCTAGAAACATACATATCACAATATCTTCTTCCAATCCAAGGAACGATCTATACCTGAATAAGTATCATATAGTTATGTTATTTAATGAAAAAAAATTATACATACATCTATAACTATATATAAAGGAAGTATGGAGTTTTAGTATATGCATTTTAGTATCCAGTATAAATCATTATTTTAAAATATTTTATCTCTATATCTACCTCCATAAATCATCTATTATATAACTCCATTTTCATTCTTTCGTATTTTTTAAAAATGGAGAGGCAGTGAGACACACAGAGTCTCTTTTCCACTGGTTATAGTAAAAGTAGTTCAAATGCATTTTAATTTTTTGTTATCTCTAAGTTTCTATCCTTAATTATTATCTTAACAAATTTTTAATGAAATATTAAAAAATTTCATGAATATACTACTTGAATAATATTTAATTCTGTTGATGCAATGCATATATAAATGTGTAAATAAATAGAAAAGTTTTATATAATATGACAGAATCTTGTTATTTAGTTTAATTAAAATAAAAAAATAGCTTATAAAACATATTTTAAAAAGAACTGTTCAAATGTAGTAATTTCTCAAAGAATAGAGCTGAGTTTAGACGAAGTTAAGGGGTTTTAAGCAAATAAATAAATCAATATTTAAGTTAATTAAATTTTTAGTCATTTAATTTTTTTTTTAAAATTTGAGTTTTATCCTTAAATAAATATTTGCCTAATCAAAATCTGTAAAGTGTTTTCCGTTATATTAGTTTATATCGTTAAAGTATTCAATAATGACGTGACATTTTCTTATATCGTGTGTCATATCCTATAATTAATTTAAATGGTGACTTATTTTTAAATAAAGGAACAATTTGTTAATAATTTTTTTGCTCTACTGATGAAAACAAGAAGAACGTACACGACCTCAAGAATTAATTGAGAAAAGTGCGGCTTGTTAAGTGTGAGAGATAAAATCATAAAAATACTTGATTGACAAATAAGTTGGATAAAGGGGAAGAAACCGACATTTTATACTCTCTTATTGTAAATCGAAAGATTTTATTTTATTTTTTATCATTTAGAAAATACAATGAAGTTCTTTATGTCTGTGATTACGAGAGCAAGTTTGAGTCCGCCAGCGTAGAGTCCCTTGCGGCCTTGCCGACGTTGTCACCACCGTCGAGCATGTTCCCCTCAGTCGTGTCTTTGACGGCAAGATTGAGTCTGTCGTCGTCATGTTCCTCCACTCCCTCGCCTATGATAGAACCCCAAAACCCCAAATACGCGCGCCTCCTATTCCTTATGTCGCTCTTGGCAGTGACGTCAGTCTCAAGGCGGTAATGAGGAGCTTCAGATTTGAACCGCCAGGTCTTGACGGTGATAAAGAGCTTCAGATATGACATCGGGTCTCACGACGGTGACGTCGGGTTTCGCGGCGGTGCGTTGTTTCCAGATCTGATTCAATATAGATCTACGCAGTCGAGATGTACAGGTCTAAAATTATTTGAATGAATAAAAGAGTTATAGCAATTTTAATTCTGATTTTTAATAGTTGTTTCCATTTTCAATCTTCTTTTATTTGGTGAATCGTGATCCAGAAACATGCTTCTTTAATATAGGAAGAACACTCATATCGTTGTTGGCTTTTCTAAGGTGTTATTGTTGCGATTTTTTATAAATGTTGGAGAAAAGCCGTTAGAAAATATTTAATACCTTTTAAAAAATTCACCCAATTATTTTTGGGAACTTAAATAATTAAAATATTTTAAAAGGTGACACATGACGGATGCCATGTCATTCCGTGCACTTTAATAGTAAGGAGTAAAAGTTGGCAAAAAAATTTAAAAAGAATTTTGACCGATCAAATATTTACTTAGGAATTAAATTTTAAAATTTGAAAAATTTCAAGGATTAAAAATTTAGTTAAGCATGAAGATTTTGATGACGGATAATCCATTTTCACAGTTGAAAAGGTTTTTTGTCTGGAGAAAAAACGAAAGTTCTTATGACTTGTATTCCGGATAATGCAGTGGCTGTGGCTTATTCACTCATTGCAAATATAAGGTTAGGCTCAGGCACATGTGAGCTGATCCCACCCGCATTCGTGTCATGCCGGCGGCAATTCCCTGGAATATCCGCAAGACCAACGTCGCCGCGGCGGTGCCGCAATTTGGTCGCCTATGCTAACCTTAAAAAACTGCCTAATCCAATTTCTAACAACAGTGATGAGAGTTGTGTGTGCCTGTTTTTACGTTGTAAGTGTCGGCCTATGAACCATGTTGTCAGGGGTAATAGTCTGTCCTAGGTTGCAGAGCATATGAAAATATGTTCATATAGGAGCTTTTTATTTTCTTCTTCCTTAATTATCTAGGTACAAAATTTATGCTTTGTGAAGCTAAGTACTACTGCGTTTTCTTCAGGACCTTAAGGGGAGGAATTCAGCTAACATGTTTTGATATCGCGTGGAGATTGCTTTCTAGATTTATCTCCTTTTACTTACTATCTCTCAATCTCGCTGCTGCAGCCTCTGATCATCCAGCTCTCTCTACTTATCCCTGTGAGCACATGAGCAATTACTATTCTCCGGTGAAGCATTTGAGATTAAGAGGTGAAGCACTAAAAACACAATTGAATAGCATCGTTGCCCCAAATCATTCCTTGTCCTACAGCTGTCAATTTTGATTTGAATCTAATACAATACAACTTCTGAACGGTTGTGGTGGTATTTCGAATCTATAGAGCTGAACTCAAATGTTTGTCTAATTAACAGGTGTGGGATGCCCTCAAGGTTCTTGATGCTGCTGATATTGATAATCCAGAAGCTTCATCTGAAATGTGTGGACTTATCATTGGATTTTACTCACATTAGCTTGTTTTTTATCATGCAACTAATGATTATGATGTGCAGAGTTGAAATATACTCCTTGGGAGTTGTCCCAAAACGGTTGGCAGGAAAACCACAGGATGGAATAGTGAGTCAACTAATCAATTTGTTGGACTTGCCATGACTTGGATGCTAGTCTCTCACTAGCCTTAATAGTCATATGGTTTTCCAGCTTTGTTTTTCGCCCCTTTTGTAGCTTGCTCTTTCGCCATTCATATTTGTAACTAAAGGGTGAAAATGAATTGTGTTTAATAAGAGAAAAAAGATTATACATTATCATTGTAACAAATATTACATGGTTATCGAATCACAATTCATAATGTATAATAAATTTATAAATTTTTATAATAATTATTTTAAAAATTATATTAACAAAGATTTGTGATTGAATAATAATGTAAAAATATTTTAGATAGTTTGTGTGACCATTAACCTATTTTTAAAATTGATTAGATTTTATTTAATTAGAATTGATTTAATTATATTTAATTCAAGAATGAATTAGAGGGTGGTATGTGACAACTTCTAATTATATAAAATCTTCTTTTATATATTATATAGATTGATAATATTGATATTGATTTGTAATGTTTTTATTTTATATATACATGACCTTCGCATCAATGTATGAGCAAGTGTATATCAGAGTGTGTATTGTTGCAAGTATATTTATATGTATCCGTTAAAAATTAAATTAAAAAAATAAATTTGAAACATATTATCATACTAAAAAATACTTTTAAAGCATATATTTATATTAAAAATAAATAATTTTATATTTTATATTTATACTAAAATTATATAAATTACAGGGACCTAATTTCATAATTATTTGTCAGGTATATAAATGGACGCAATTAACAATCATATCAATATATATATATATATATATATATATATATATATATATAGATTAATATAGATATAGATTTATTTAGAAAAATTATTCTTATACAGCAAATATTATAACAAAGAAAGAGAGAGAAAAAAGTGAGGGACAGAAAATTTTGAAATATAATAAATCATATAGTAAAAAAAGAGATAAACTCATGAAATAACATTAAAAAAATAATTGTAAAAATTATTATACATATATCACATCTAATTTATTTATCATAAATTTAAAATATAATTTATACATTAAAAATATTTATTTATTAATATTTTAATTATATAAAATAATTCTCTATCATGTACATAATATAAATTAAAATAATTCCAGAATTTGAAGATAGAGCCCATCAAACTATTTTTCTAAATTTTAAAAAAATATATTAAGCTTTTATTTAATTTTATTTAAAAAAGGGCCTAGTGGGTCGGCAACCCAATAACATAATAACCCGCATTGAGTGGAGGACTGACCAGTTAGGGTTTTTGTTTTATTAAAAGAAGTCCAATTCCCAGACATTTGAATCCCCAAAGCAGTGGTTAGGGTTTCCAATTCTCCATCATCTCCAATGGAGGAGCACGCTTCCCAGCTGGGTCGCTCCCTCGTGAAGCAGCTGGCATGCTGCAAGAGAACCACCAGAGACAAATCCCTCCGCCTCCTCCTCAAATCATGGCTCCCGTCGCAGTCCCAACCCCTCTCCGACGACGACGCCAAGAAGCTCTGGAAGGGTCTCTTCTACTGCATGTGGCACTCCGACAAGCCCCTCGTCCAATCCGACCTCGTCGATCGCCTCTCCTCTCTCCTTCTGTCCCTCCACCTCTCCGTCTCCCTACAGTACTTCTCCACCTTCCTCCTCACTATGCGCCGCGAGTGGTCCGGCATCGACGCGCTGCGACTTGACAAGTTCTACCTCCTCATCCGCAGGTTCGTCTCCAAGTTCTTCTCCCTCATGAAAACCAATTCCTGGGATCTCCAACTTGTGCAGCGCTTGATCAATGTTTTGGACGAGAACACTCTCTCCTCTTTGGATAACAAGTCTCACGGGAACGGTGTTAATTACCACATTGCCACTGTGTTTCTCGAGGAGCTTAGACCTTTTCTCCCGCTCAAGCAGGAGGTTCTCGAGGTGCTTCTGAAGCCTTTTGTTTCGGCTATGGGGAGGGTGCATGATAAGGTCTTGGTGGGGAAGATTAGGTCTGGTGTGTTTGATTTGTTGCTTAAGACGGGGAAGAGTTTGTTGGAGGTTAAGAAGAGTGGGGACGAGGTTGAGGTTGATTCTCGTGATGAGGTTCTTCTAATTGGAACAGTTGCATTAGTGATGGGGTTTTCTGGGAGACTTTATGAAGTGGGTTCTTCTGCTCAGTGCATTCAGGGGAATAGGAAGGTGCTCTTTGCGCTGCATTCGGATTTTTTGAAGCTGGAGAAGGAGGCTGCGAATTCGGGGTTTGAGTTTGTGATTCCTGATGTTGTTGTTGATCATGATGAGGAGGAAGTGCCGGAATTGGTTCTGTTGGGGCCTGCTGAGGCTGCTGGTAATGGCGAAGTGTTGAAGAAGTGCGAGAAGGATAAGAAGGTTCCTGTTGAAGGTGGCAAAAGCAAGAAGAAGAAGAAGAAGAAGGGTGATGCGGCGGCGGCGGCTCAGGATTCCAGTGACAAGGAAAATGTGGCTAGTGAGAATGCTGGGAATTTGAACGATGGAAGCGCAGTGCTGTTGAATGAAACTGTGATTGCTAACCTGCAAAGGCAGTTTGAGAAGGTTGCTGAGGAGGCGGGTTTGGATGATGGAGTTGGGAGTGCGTGTGATTTGCCTCAGGCTGTGTCTGCTTCCGGAGGAACTGTGTCTAAGAAGAGGAAGAGGACAAAGAGTTTGAAAGGGAAGGCGTCTCAGGATTCTGCTGATTTGGATGGCGAGGAGAGTGCAGTGGCAAAGAGTTGGGAGAAAAGTAAAAAGAAGGTAAGATTTTCAATGAAAAATAACTTGGTGTGGAAGCCACAAAATCCTTTACCTCCTCAGAGTTTGAGGTTGCCTCCCTCTGCAACACCCAGAGGAAGTGCACTAAAAAAAGGGTGTGCCTCCAGGTCCTATCAGGGAGATGCCTCTTCCTACCAAAAAGCCAAAACTGAAGAGGGCCAGGAAGGCAATTAAGGGTGTTGCTCCTGTCAAACGCCTGAAGAAATTAAAATCGCGTGCTGCATGAATGATTTCATTTTCTGCACTTTGTTATGGGGTTGTGTTTCCATGACTTGTCTGTCATACAATTTTAGTTATTATTATTGTGAAATTTTTCGAAGTTTATTGTGATAATTCATCTTTGCAACAATTGAAAAGCAAATTGACCTGTAGTTTAATCAACTATATGTGTCCATGCCTACTTCTTGCTATCATGTGATGAAATAACTTTTAACTGCTTGAAGATTACCTTTATGTGTGGTGGAAAAATGAGAATACAGATGATAAGATATGATATGAACCTTTCAACTATAATATTTTCCTCAAATTCCTTGTTTTTTGTACAGAGGAATGTCTTTATAATATTTTCAAGTCGAATTTAGGCATCACTAGGACTTGGCTATACTTGAGAAGTATGATAGCTTCATTCATCTTCAAACCTATTATGTAGTTGGCATGGTTACCTTCACAATTGTGTAAGAGAATGGATCTTTTGAATTATTGAGGATTGAGCGTAATGCAATAGGTTATTTTTCAAACTCAAGCTTTATTGGTACCAATTTGTAAGATATTGATAGCTAGTGGAGGATTTGCCTTTCTTTGGGTAATGAAGGAAGGCTTGTGAGCTGTGAATGAGTCTTGGATCAGCAGTTGCTCTAATTGTTGGTTTTTTATGTTTAAGGTGGATAAGAAATTGAGAATGATGGTTCATTGCTTTGCATTGTGTTGGAGTTATTTCAGTGATACCCCACATCTGGTGATTAACAGGGATGTCGATAGGGTCTTTGACAAAGGTGAAGCACTGGTGCCATGGTGATCAACCGGTTCACATCTGGCGTGATGTGTTAGGAAAACAGGAGGAACACTAGGGCGTTTGGATAATTGGAGGTGCGGTACTCAAGCCTCTGGGTGAATTTTTGAGACATTTTGTGAGTTAATTTTGCCATTCTTTTAGATGTTTTTCTAATTTGTTTGTGTACATAAAAATAGTCCCTCGTGAGTAAAAAAAATATAGTTTTTGCGTTTCCGGTGCAATAGAACATGAAGTTTCAGATATAAGTAAAGCATATCATTTTCTATTTTTTTTAAAAGACTTTATATTTATGACTTTGGTTCCTTTGTTCTTGTTCTAGGGCTCTTGTTTTATATCTAACTAATATGAATGTGAATGTGACCATGGTTGATTTTTCAATCCTGAGCTCAATCACCCTTTTATTGCCTGTTTAGTTCGTTGTGTTGGTTTTTAGTGGGTGACGATAACGTTTATACGAAACTAGGTAGAGTAATTTTTTTTGAAGGTGTATGCCCTCTTGAAGCATTGCATAATGCATTTTATTCAAACATAATTAAATGCATATTTCAATATCGAAGTAGGAGTATAAATGTGTTCTCTGGGAAAGCCATTTTTTTTGCATTGTCATGAAGATTGTTTGTCTTCTTTGCGAGTTAATGTAATGACCTAGTGAATACACAGATCACTGTTGAACGATGATCTGATAAGGTATTGTTTTCGTTTTCAAGGGCTATTGTTTTTCGTTTTTCTCTTTTTTGTTTTAGGGGACCAGAATCCAAAATGGTTGATGAAGTTCTCGCAGTTCTAGGTTTGACTTGTGATTGTGTTGACAGCTTATAACCCAATAAGAAAATATGAGTGATTTCGACGCAAGGAAATTGACATCAAAGTGGAGTCATTTTCCACACATTTAATTCAATTATACCTAATGCAAGTTTGTCAATCTATTGGGTGGTATACATTACATAGTAATTATTAAAGGGACGAAACTTATCATGTTCTTCAATTTTTTTTCTTCACGTTTTTATATCAAACGATAATGATATGTGGATTTTCTTTTATAAAAAAAAATTATGCAAAATATTAGTGATAAACGTTATTAAATTAGCGGAGATATTTAAGATATTATTTTGATTTAAAAAATTGATAATAATATAAAGAAGTTTATTTTTTTATTTTTTATAAAAGCCTTCGTTTGGAAAGAAAAAACATCTGGGTCCTTAGAAGCTAGAACAGCTCCAACAGCGTATCCTACTTAAGAAATAAGGAGCGGTGCTGGCCAGAAATGTTAGATGGAAGTAACTTTATTTTTTGTTATAAAAAAGCAAAAATGAGTGATTCATACAAGTGAAACTGTCGGTTAATTTTGTGGTGGTGTGAGTTAGAGAGGTTGTATACTTAAATTACATATAGAGATACTTAAATTGAAAAAAAAAAAGTATAAATAAATGATATGTACAAATGTGGTCCATTTAAGAACTTAAGGAGAGATCTTAAATTGGAGTAATTGTGCATCTTAAATCATGATTTTGACTTTGTTATACTCTCTTCATTATTGTATAAAAAGAGAAAAAAAGTCTTTAAAAATTTGTCATTTCCCTTAAAAAAATTGTCATTTAAGCTTTATAATGTAACATCAACTGTATTTTTAAATTATAGTATTAATGATGGGTAACAATCTTTCCCTTTATAAAAAATAAAAAAAGGATGGGTAACAATCTATAAACGAGATAATGATTGATGATAAAAGGTTAATTTTATAAATTATTATTATTTTTATTTATTTATTAATTTCTTTGAGATGCGTAAAAAAATTAGGACAACAATTATTATTATGAGATGGAAAAAGTAATTAACATTTTATTATTTTATAATGAAAAAATCTCAGTTGTATTTATATTGACCAAAATATATTCATAATTATATTTTTTGTAGAAATATATTCAAAATTAATGTTATAATATAATTTGAATTTAATGGAAATGTACCAACATTATGAGTGTAAAAGTTTTACGTTGTTAATCAAATCATAAATATATTTGGTATAATTTTTAAAATAATTATTATAAAAATAAATAAATAATTTTACAATGAATAACTCTTTATTAGCATATTATGATGTAATTTTTTTTATAATGTTAATACCTATATTATTTATTCATACTATATACATTTTTTTAAAATTATACATTTTAAATTACTTTATATCAAGATATATATAAAAAAAATTCCATTATAATTACATAATTTCAAATGCATTTTTAATCAGATTTAATTTTATAAAATCAAAATATTCAAAAGTCGAACTTTGCTATCATTTACTAAACTGATAATATGTATGGTAAAAAGAAAAACTAAACCAGTTGGGCAAAGAAAAAAATCAATGTACTAAAAAAAAATCAACCAGGCAAGGCTTTTACCTATTCAACATTAATCTGGATTTTGTTGACCCAGCAAAAACAAAAGTTTTTTTTTTTATTTTTTTAGTATTGACTGAGTCAAGATAATTTTCCTATTTGAGTTCATCTGAATTTTATTGTTCTTTTACGTTATGCATTTATGCTAACTAACATTCTGTTTTTTCTTAGATTTTTATTTGACCTCTGACCTTTAGAGGAAGAAGATGAAGAAATTCGCACGTAACAAAAAAAAAAAAAAACATCGTAACCAATAAGATGAAGAAAACGAACCTTTAATTTTGAATTTATAACTCTTCATCAAATTTATTAATAACCAAAATTACAAGGAATCTCATTTGCACACTATTCCACAAACAATAGAATGCATATTATAAAGTATTAACCGAGGACCCTATAGTGGTTTTATTAATTTACACTAGACAGGAAAATAAAAATTGAACTCATGAGGTGTGAGAGGTTTATAATCTGAAAATGGTTTTTGTTTTCATGCGATTGTGCACTCAGGAGGAAGCCCATGTGGGAAGCGCTTAGTATCAGTGCAGTAGTTGTAAATCATGTAGTTCTTTTGCAATTTGTAGCTTGCCCTGTTGCATCCAGTGATTGTTTCAACCATGCTTAGTTTGATGATGGATTCTTGTTGGAGGAGCAAGATGAGCCTGAAGAAGAAGTCGAAACACATGCTTGAGCATTGAAGTTTCTGTAAGAGGCTGTGAATGGGGCTTGGCTCCAATCAGTCTTCACTAGGCCTCCTCTTGTGGCCCAATCATCAGGGTTCCAAAGACTTGAATATACCCTCGTGGCTTTGTTTTTGGGAAAAGAAACCCCTTTTGATTCAAGATTCTTGAACTCCCTTATGGGTGTCCAATCCACCGAGAATCTAACATGAGAATAAAAAAGAAAAAAGGTTAATCATAAAGCTAATATAGATATCTTCTAGTTACTGTTTTTTAAATTCTTAATCAAGTATTAATGAATAAATATAGAATAAATAATCTATTTATTGATACACCAAAGAGTTTTTGTGCTGTTGTCCAATCACAAACTATGATATATGTTAAGCTTTTTCATTTTTATAATAATAATCTTAAAAAATTATATGAATGGTTTTTTTATTGGTTGTCAAATTAAACTTATGAATGTAAAGTATAGTTTACATTTTTTTTGGTCACGCTATAGCTATTGAATTCAATTAATGAAGCAGGGCATAAAGAGAGAAAAGAGGTAGGCATATATTTACATGATGCTGAGGATTCCAAAGAATGGAATATGTGTGGAAGTCCTTGGTGGGATCGAACCACAGATATAACTGCTGTTCCCTGTTACCTTTCCCTTATGTGAATACGTTTGTATGAGGATGACCACTCAAGTTACCCAGAAATGCAAAATCTATTTCATCATGAGTATCCCCAAGAGAAGATAGCTGCATCATTTACAACCAAATATATAGTTAATATTATTATTTTTTATTCAATTTTTCATGTCAAAACATTTGATATGGCAAAACTAATTAAATTGATTGATAAAGATAGAACCACATGCTGCAGAGTTACCTGGCACAAACTTTAGTTGCATGTCAAACTTTCCAAACAAGTATTCATTCCTAGAACGAAATCCAGAGCCAGAGGTTGTCTAGGGACAAGTTGAGAAGTTCCCCACTCTGTTGAGCACGTCCATCACCCCACGTTATCTCAAAGTCTTGGTTGAAGTTACCAGCAGAGGCTTCAACCACAAAGGTTGTGATCAGAAGGGCAAGAAATATCTTACTTGCCATTCCTAGAACTGGTGCCTACGTTTTGTTTTAATTGATTTGGTTGGAAAATATCGAGCAAGAGAAAGAAAGAAGGGACACAAAATGCCAAGAGAAGTATTTGGTGAGGGCTTGGAGTGCATGCAAAGTTGTGAAAGAAACTATATATAGGGAGTCCTTTAAGAGGAGGCAATTATGAATGTGAAGGCCCTGAAGGGTCATTGGGTTTTGGAGGTGGTGGAAGTGGTTGGGAAAAAAATTACAAACGTGTAGAGTGTAAGAGAGATAGATGTGTGGGTTGGCTTGTCTTTGGTGGAGTGTGGGGACCTTGCAGCTAAGGAGGGATGATATATCCAAATGTTCTCGAATTATTTGGGATTCTCAACCCATAGTTTTTATTACTATTAATTATAAATGTATACATATCGCACTTGAAAACATTGCCTTTGAAACCTCAAATCAAATGGAAGCAGTCTAATAGTAATAAAATTGGAACATAGTACATGATTTGAGATACACATACAAGCTTCTGGGTTATACACAAGGCATAAGGTATATTATATATGCTTAACTTTTGAGTTTGAGAGATAATTTTCCGGTTAATGTCAAAAAAATAAAGTGAAATTGAGAATGGAGTAGTTAGGTCACTAGCTAAGCTTTCATAGCTAGCTTCGTAGCAAAGAAAAACAATGGGTTTTGAAGGTTGTTATTTGTATTATGTCATCAAGTTTAAGAATAAGTGGTGGAAGTTTCAAATTAAGTGACGTAGGAAGAAGGGTTATTGTTTGAATGGAAAAGTGTTAATGGAAATGGGTGTTGAGTGTGGGGAAATGAGTTGTTACTTCTTGTTTAATCATATATTATATCAGCTTTTCTGCCAAAATTGGGTCTTTCGAGGGTCAAATGTTGTTTTCGCGCAAAGCTGGTTATGAACGTAGTATGTATATATATTCGTCGCCATTTATGAGAAGTGGAATATCGCATACGCTTTGTTAGCCAAAGACCATTTCCTTCTTCTGGACTCGTGTTTTGAAACTGTGACTTAATCAAGCCTCTGTTTTCTCATTTTTAACCATGCCAATTGAGGAGTATCATTTCAAAATGTTCCCATATTTGTGTGTATTTTAATACTATTACATAACGTTTTGAAAGAAACTTCTTCGAGTTTAATAAGTAGGAGTTTAAATAAGTAAAGTCAGATTAGTCTTTATGTTTTTTTTTAAGTTAGTCTTTATGTTAAGTTGGCTTGTTTTTTTACAATTAATATGTAGGTTTTATCTATTTGGTTGGTATTAGTTATTTTAAGCCTAATATGACATTTTCAACATTCAATTTTTAAATAAAGAATATTTTTAGAATGTATTGATAGTAAAAAACTGCTATTTAATCTTGGATTATTACATATAATAAGATTGTTAATTCTATAATTACTTTAAAAATTATCTTTAAAGTAATTTCTAATCGAAAATGTAAATTTTTTTACACTCATAATATACCAAAATAAATTTCTTCAACTATAAATTTGTACTAATAAATAAGATATTGGTAGGGCCTATCCTGGCCTAATTATGTCTTCAAATAAATAAGGCCTTAAATTTTTTAATATAATATTTGAAACAACAACACTTTTTTTAATTAATTAATAAACAAAATTTAAAGTGAATTTTTTCCTTAAAAATAGATCTTATTTTATTTATTTTTCTTAACTATCCATTTTTCTATAATTTTATCTTTAGTTGATTCTTTAATACTGTTGATTTTAGTTTTTTGTGTGTGAAATACTGTTGATTTTAGTTAAACAATACATTTTATAATTTTAAACATTTTAAAGGGTACACTTTAAATCTCGTTACACTTTTTCTTCTGATATTATAAAGTATAAACGCTATTAAATTCTAATTAAGATGATATCAAAATCAAGTTTTGCCTAAACCTCTTTGTCTTACAACATTTTATTTGTAATTTTCAATAGCATAGCAACAATGTTGTATATGAAAATAAGTAGGGAACTCAAAACAATGAATCTTTAAAAACCAGATACAACATTTATCTTTCTTTAGACTTTGTCTCGATATTCAACCGTACAAAACGAAGAATCAAGAACCTTTTGTCCAAAAACCAGCCTGATCTATTAGTGAATGAATCTGCATTTGCAAAACAAAAAACTATTCTCTCATGTAGTGTGATTGCGTGAACTGCACTATAGTCTATAAGTGACTAATAATTGGATCTGCGAAAACTGGAACTTGAATCGAACTTGCTTTGATATCATGTTAACAATGTAAATATAAACAAAGAGAAAGAAGAAAAGGAAGATGAAGAGGTTCAGTTCTCTTCAACAAAAAACAAATCAAAATGTAGAAGAGAGACAAAAATTAAGAAAAAAGAAAACTATCAAGTAATAAGACTAATTTATCCTTACAGATAAGTGAAATAACAAAAAATACAAATTATTTAACAGACTTCACATAACATCACATAAAAAATTGGCGGGTCATTTCAAATGCATCGAATATCCACAGTAAAAAATGGGCAATATTAGGTATTGGGACACCAATATTGGTATGGAGTATGGAGGGCCAAGACCACAAGAAAAAGTGGTTTCAATGTAGTATTTTACTAGTTTGCTGCAACTTGCACCACATTCGCCCTTCTTAGCCAAAGGTTGTTTCCTCATTCGTGCGCCCAAGATATAGTAATCAAGCTGCAAAACGCGTAATTAATTTCTTTTATTTACTTTTCATGATTTGCCTTCTTGATATTATCAGCCACAAATCACACATACTTTTGCCCTTTTTTGAGAGGAAATGGTCACATATCTTTGCCGTTCCCTCATGTCATTATCTCTGGTAACTATGTTTCTAATAAATAATCACCAATCGATTAATAAATTAATTATTAATTGTGAACATGTCAAGTCAATTCAATGTGCAGAGTCAGTCAATTTTGTTTGTTAATTCGTCTTACTGGGATATTAGATTTAGCAATAATATGTGTAAAAGAAATTAACGTTTCATTTTGGAGTTTTCTATTCTTATGATCAAATTTGGTATTCTATTCCATCAAAATTAAGCTTATAGAAGATAACTCATGGCTGTGGCACTTGACTTTCTAGACAAATCATGGATTAAGTGACATCGTCATTGGTTGCTAACAATAATATTGCTGTCTTCCATTTAGAAGACTCGTGGTTTTCCTGAATTGAATCTCAAAGAAACCCCACGCAACAAAAACATGGCAAATAATTGAAAATTGAATACTACTAGTTAATTGAAAATATGCTAATAACTTCACTTTTAGTTATGTAAGTTTAAAGTTTAATTATTAATTTTAGATCCTCTTGATAGTTTGGGTCGGTTATTCCATCAATAGTTTTTTCATGTTAATCTGCTTTGTCAAAAAGGAAAGTAAAAACGTAGAAAAAAATTTCTTTTTACTAATATGATGCAGCTGACATATCATTGGTGGGCATGAAGAGATATTCGTGTCTTATACTACGATTTTTTTTATATGAAAAAGAGGAATATAAATTTATAATTGTTGAGAGTACGTGGGATTAGTGATTTATCGTGAAACCAAATAGGGTGTTTTAAAATTAACTGGAAAAAAGCTTACTTTTAAAGAGAGGAAAAGAGGGGGAACTACATCAAACACTACAAATTTTCTCTCCTATTTTAGTATGCTAGTTTAGTTTGTTTTTTTTTATATCATTGTGAACTAGGCTAGAAGCGCATTTATTTCCTACACCTTCATTATTACATCCTGCATTTTTTCATTGCATTTCAAAAATCCCATTTCAAATGCAAATTTATATTCTGAAATGCAATGTGAGATGCAAGATGCAAGTGAGAGTGTATGATACAATAGCGGGCTTGAAGGCATTGAGCAATGAGCATAACGGGCGTTGGGCCGAAATTTCCTTCACTTCAAATTCATTCGAAAAAATAGGGAGGTGTTATTCTCAGCACACACGTGGGTGGGTTTTTTACAATTTCCAAAAATATCCTTCCCTCATAAATATGATTCCGTTGATATCAAATAAAAAATACACGCTAAATTGTGAAGAAAACGTGAGTGAAAGTGACAAAGGGAAAGGGTTGGGAGTGTGAGAACGTGACAGAGGCAGGTAATTTTACAAATGTTGGAGTAAGAATAACAATTTTGGAGTTGAGAATAGCAACCTCAATAAAGAAAGACAAGGTGGGGCCAGTGGGTCCAGTGGTGGTAACTGGGGAGAAACCACGGACGCAGAAAGTGACAAGTGGCAAGGCAAGGCGGCATTTGAAGTGAGAATGTAGCCGTGAAAAATAATAAAATAAAAAAAGGATTGAGAATGTTTCAAAGTGAACTGAGAAGTGTGTTACATACTTAGAATGAGCAAGCGCTACTACAACTTGTCATTGTGATGGAGAAAATACGAGAGAATCTCTCTCATTCTTATTTCTTTATTTATAACTTAACAATCACACAATAGATAAATTTGATATTTGAATGTTTGTATTCGACAGCATCTGTAAATGCTCCCCAATTGAAATGTCCGACCATATTACTATTACATTGTTTCCATCAATTCTATGGGACACCCCTAGAATATAATGTTTCTCCAACTTTCTTTTTTGTTTTCCAACATAAAAACTGGCAACAATAGCAACAACAAAGAATTAGTAAATACATAACCAGATAGAAAAAAACCATCGGAGAATGGTTGCTGTTGCCAGTTGTTGAACTTAACCCTTTCATATTAATTTGCCCATGACAATATTGACCAACACGGTTCAACCAGAATGCTTGCTTCTGTCCCCAAGATGCCTCGAAGAATACTCCGAGGTTTCATAATTTCATTTCATTCTCTTGACTTGTAATTGTACCAAGTCCTTAGTTCTCATCTGCCTCGGATAATTAGTTGTTTCATTAGCATAAACATTGCAAATTAATGCATTATGTGCATTTTGATTTTTTATATCATTACTCATTATAGCATGCTAACTACTGTCCACTTACAGTCCATGTCTCACGAGAAATTATTATACAATCTAGGACCATGTAGTCTCGACTAATCCCCACACGACATGTAGTCATATTTTTTTTCCATTTACAAAAGAAAATCAATAATGAAGATTGATCAGGATAACGTGGTTCAGTACGTCTCACAATACATGCTTGAGAAAATATATTCCAAATAAATACATTTGATTATTGTGAAAATCAAGGCATTGGAAATAGGATGTATAAAAGGGTTCTCTGAGTTTTCTCAGATTTTTCACTGATTGCAGAGAAACCTCTTAGTCTTTCACACCATGACCCTGGAGTGTTCTTCTTCCTTGGAGGGATTGTAATGCTCGTCATATTGCTGATTCTTGTGTTTATATTTTGGAGGCGTATTAAACGGCCAGCAAAGGTGATGGAGAACACAGCTCTAACAGGTCAGCAGCATGGTAATTTGAGGATAGCATCATAAATAAAACCATAGCATACAAAGCAAAATATTTACTATCTCAATTATCTATAATATGCCTGCAGCACATTTGGTTATTTTTGTTGTTAGTTGCACTTATAATTATCCTACTTCTGTTATTTATGCTTGGCACTTACCAAAAGGGAAATATATTGAACCGTCAGACGTGATGAAGATGATAGTACCAAATATAAAACAGCCAGGTAGTTGAAAGAAAGCATAAAAAATATTTGACTTGAAATATATTTATGTATACAGTGTACCACTGAAGGCCTTTATATTTATTGAAGTTCCATTATGTGTACAGGACCAATGGACTTCATTAGTGGGAACCTTCAGACAATTAGCTACTTTGACTTCCGGACATTGAGGAGAGCCACTAAGAATTTCCATCCTCGAAATCTTCTTGGAAGTGGTGGATTTGGGCCTGTCTATCAGGTATAGGTACTAAATCTAATGTCACTTGCTTTAATAGGCAATTTTGTTTGTTGATTTTGAGAACCTGATCTCTTAATCATGATGCATCTATGTTAGTTATATGAGTCCTTTTAAAGAATGTCCTAAGGGCTTGATGAAGGAATAATAAATAGAAAAAAATTAATAGAAATCAGGTGGACTTGTACTGGAAATCATGGTCATGTGTGTTAGTAACACTTTTTCCATAAAAGCTTTTCAGTTTTGATTCATTAAGAAGAGCACTAAAAGCACTTGTTAATATTCTCCTAACTATATTAAGAAGGCAGTGGACAATTTGTTGAAATTCACATTAATGGTGTGTTAAAGAACTTATGTTTGGTAGTTGAGCCTGGCATAAATGTATGTACTCCTATTGTGGTTACCATACTGAAATTCAAATTGTTTTGACAGGGAAAGTTGGCAGATGGAAGGCTTATTGCAGTCAAGACATTGTCTCTTGACAAGTCTCAACAAGGTGAAAAAGAATTTCTGGCAGAAGTGAGAATGATCACAAGCGTTCAACACAAAAATCTGGTTCGCCTTCTTGGATGTTGCACAGATGGCCCTCAAAGGATACTTGTGTACGAATACATGAAGAACAGAAGTTTGGACCTCATAATATATGGTATCCTGTTTTATTTTGTATAAACTGTCACTCTTGTCAGCATGGTGTTTATTATATGTAAAAATAAGTACTTTCCTTGAAATTGTAGATCTTGTGTATACTGTATACCATGTCCAATGTGTCATAGAGTTATTCAAAGAACTGAAAATAGTTTTAAGAAAATAATTACTAATTTGGATGTTTCTGTGATGATCAGGAAAGAGTGATCAATTTCTGAATTGGAGCATTAGATTCCAAATTATTCTTGGTGTAGCACGGGGATTACAATACCTCCACGAGGATTCACATTTAAGAATTGTTCACCGAGACATCAAAGCAAGCAACATTCTTCTTGATGAGAAGTTTCAGTCTAGGATTGGAGACTTTGGGCTAGCTAGGTTCTTCCCTGAAGACCAAGCTTACCTTAGCACTCAGTTCGCAGGAACATTGTAAGTCCTTAATTTATTCAAATGATGCTCCTCAAAAGCATCGATCACTGGTTAAATATAAATATCCTCTATAGTTAAATAGCCAATCATATATGTTCATCACTCATAAATAGTCAAAATATCTCACTGTACTCATCATGATTAATTTTACTGCTGCCAACTACCAAGACTTATAAAACTTTGAATTTTGTTGAGTTTTAATGGTTGGAGACACCTCAATCAATATGATCAACACAATCACCTTTAGCCGCATATTAAAGCTATCATTTTTTAATCTTGACTCTTGTATAAATTAACATCTAAACTCTAAGATTTTTATCATGGACACTTAGCTAATGATTTTATTAGAGATCAATGAATTCAATATAAACATTATCTTTAGTCAAGATTTTATATTGATGATCTTTCTTGTCTTATTTGATTAGAGGTTATACAGCTCCTGAGTATGCCATTAGAGGAGAATTGTCTGAAAAGGCAGACATATATAGTTTTGGAGTTCTTGTGCTTGAAATCATCAGTTGTAGGAAAAACACAGATCTTACGTTAGCATCAGAAAAACAGTACCTCCCTGAATATGTAACTTCTCAACTTATTCTTTATAGCATATTTTCCCTCAGATGCTTTGAAATGCTTGTATAAAAGAATCTTGATTACAGGCATGGAAACTTTATGAGAAGTCAATGTTGATGGAAATTGTAGATCCAAAGCTGCAAGAGCAAGGCATAGAAGAAAAGGATGTCATGCAAGTATTCCAAGTGGCCTTGTTATGCCTTCAGCCACACGCGGATTTGAGGCCTGCCATGTCAGAGATCGTAGCAATGTTGACATTCAAAGTTGAAATGGTTACAGCACCAATGAGGCCAATCTTCGTTGATCGAAGGCGCGTAATGGATGATGAACACCACTCATGGGAAACCATATCCGAGGCTTTCACCACTGCAGTGGCATCCCGGCCCACGTAAAACACCAATACTCTAGAACGGAAAACATGCATGCACCAGGTCGTGTCAAATAAGGAACAATTTCCTTAAAAGAGGGAAAGAGATATAAGGTCAAAGGTTCGGACAAAGTATGGATTTCACTTCGTTTAGGTGTTGTATATATATATATTTGGAAATGAATCATCTCATGTTCATTGCAAATTTTGTACCTATCTCTTCCTTCGCACATATTTACTAATAATATATATGGGTGAAAATTCAACACTAGTTGCAAAAGGAATCTACCTATCCTGTAGGGACTATGGAGTCCTCTGAAGTTTTTGCAGGAAGGCTCGTCATAAGTGTTTTCTTGTGAATTACTAGATAATAGTATTCTCAAAATCAACATCAGTAACACCTTCAACCCAAATCAAAAGGGATTGGTGATAAATGAATCCAATGATAAATAAAAAATAAGACAAAAGAGAAAAAATAAACTAAAATAAAAGAAGGGTGAAAGGAAGAAAGGATAAAAAATATAAAAAGAACTAAAACAAATGAACGATTAGAACATAGAACTATTAATGAGTTTAACCATCCACCAAACTTATAGCTTTTTTCCATTTCATCCTGAGACATACCGCCCGTCAATCTATATTCCACTCCATTAGATCTTTTTTCACTACCTTTCTTCATGTAAGTTTCAGTCGACATCTACCTCTCTTTATGTCAAGTTCTTGGTAACAAACTCTTGTTCTTACGAGGACATCTAGTGGTCGTCTCATAACGTGCCTAAACCACCTCAATCTATGTTCCCTCATCTTTTCACATACCGTTACCACTAATACCTTTCATCGAATATCCTAATTTCTTATCTTATCCATCTTCGTATATCCACACATTCACCTTGGTTCATCTCATTTATGCTTTTTTTTCTTCGAATGATGACATTGACATTCGGTGAAAAAATGATTAATTAGATGGCAAATAAAAAGTTTTTGATATCTTATGATTAAAAATAATAATAATAAATATATTATACATAAAAACATTTTATCAATTTTTATATACTTTTTAGCAAAATTAATTTCAGGCTTGTTTTTTAAGGTGACTTGGTTTTTTTTAAAAGCACATCAAAGTGTACATTTTGACTCCCTTTTTTCTAGTTTTGATTAAAGAATAACATTCAGTTACAAATGTTGATTAAAACGATTTTGATTATGATAATATAATATAATATAACTCCATAAATTTTTTAATCAGTGGTTATAATTTCATAATTTACTATTTAAAAGTTAAAATGTACTGACCAGATTAGAGGGGGTAAAAAATGTGTATAACTAAAATTTGTGAAAATATCTAATTTAAGACAAAATTTTTAAAAAAGTTTAAAACTTTTACCCTATTCATCAACAAAAAAAATCATATTTTTAATTTTTACAACAATTATTGTAAAAACTAGATACGTTATGATACATAAAAGTTTGTGATTAGATAACAATATAAATTCTTTTACACTAATAACTAAAAAATGGTCATTTTAAATGTATTTTTAATTTTGTATAAACATTAAACTTTAAACTTATCATCTAAGTATATAAATTAATTAGTATGAGATTGTTTTAGTTTAAACAGTAATATCGAATTTAAGCGAAAACATATTTTTGCTTGTCAACTTCATGTTTTGGAAAGTATGAACCCCTGTTTATATTTATGTTCCAAACACATCCTTAGTCATTATTATTTTACAATTAATTTGGGAAAGAAACTACGTGTTTTGTATAAACATAACTTTGGATCCAGAAGTTCAATCTTGGTCACTATTATTTTACTTCGAAGAAAACCCATCTGTTGAGTACTTTTTGTGAATGGAGCTATACTGTTCAACATTGATGGTAGATCCAGTGATACAATTTTTAAAACATATCACTTTAATTTGCCAGTTTGTAATTCAAATAGCAATAAATAAGGGCACAAGTAGTAGTCTCTACATTCTTTCTGTCAAGAAAAAAAAAGATAGATAAACTGATATCTTATTATAAATAAGTGTTACAACTAATCACAATAAAGTGTATGATTTTTTTCTATATGAAGTTAAATAATTTTTGTGTACAATTAGCATATTAATTAGGATATGTTATGCTTATCTCATGGATCAAAATAACAATTTGCTAATAATATTAAGAAAAAAGTGAGTCCCATACCACGCAACACATTTAAAAGCGTCTTACTAATAATTAAGTGTAATGAGAATATGGATTAAGGAAAAAAAATTGTTAAATTTTTTATAACAATGTATTTAAAAATTATAGGAGAGTGTATTTTTTACATTTTAATAAAAACTTTACCCATTTAGTTTCTTAACTAGAGCATTTGCTCCAGTAAAAATGTAGAGCATTTGCCTTGGTTTAAAAAACCACACACACACGATAAGGTTAATTACCAATACCAGAAAAGACAATGATAACCAAATGATTCTCTCCCTATTCTTCCACATCATACCTTTCTAATCCTAGTCCTATTATCTTCTCCGGTCCCTCTTCTAAAGCTTCCATAAGACAACTATCAAAGCGTGTTCTCCGTGTGCCAAGAAATTCTGAGTGAGAGAGACAAAAAGAAAGGAAAGAAGGCATGAAAGCACTTTTTTCCATATCCTCTTTGACTATTCTTTCTCCATACCGATTGTTGCTCTTCTGTTTATAATAGTGTTTTGACTCTTTTAAATTTCCAAAAGGGATGATTGAGATGATACATACAACAATACAAATCTATGTGCATAGCCTCGAGATGTACAACGAGAGAAAGGGACCGTAAACAAGAATGGAAAAGCACCATGGTTTATGTCAAAAAGTAGCTTTTGGTGGGATACAAACAGGGAGACAAAGACAAAAGAAAAGCTACTTTTTGTGTGATGTGTGTTAAGTTTGCAATTTCAATTGCCCTTCCCTTCCAATTAATACTGCATGGCAGATAAGATAACCCACATACAGTGTCACAGGCACCAGCACCACATTAATTTCTCCCCCGACACCAATTCAATGTAGGCCTGGCTACACATCCTTCGACATATCACTATTCAACGGATCCGGTTCCCTGCAAATTAAACGGATCTGTCAAATTACGGATCCTCGTTTATCCATTTTGACACATTATTACTTAATGCTCTCACCTCTTTAATCTGTCAAATATATATTAAACCTCTAAATGAAAAAAATAAATAGAAGAAATAAGCTTACGTGGAAGCAGCTCAATTGATAATAGGTTGAGTTTGTAAAACATAATTTGAGTTTAATCATTATAGAATATATTTTTTAAAAGAGACGATGAATTTTTAAGTGTGAATAAAAGAATTAGTCACATAATTAATTTAAAAGATCGAAACTTCTAAAAATAACTTAAAAATCTCACTAAAATTAAAAAATCCTAATTACGATAATTAAACAAAACTTATGATTTTTACAATAAATTTTAATAGACATATGATAAGTTAATTAATTTGTACGATAAGGTTTAATAGGCGTGCACTATTAGCATGTTTAATTACTCATTAATCCTCAGACCAACTTATTTTTCGATCTTACAGTTTAATGAGATCATGTAAAAAAAAAACTGTATTTGGAAGAACCTAAATTTTCTGAAACCTAACCTATATGAACCGCGAGTTATACGAGCTAGTCCGCGGATCGAGTTGAGCTTTTAATTGAATGCCGTTTATTGATTAGCAAAGCAGGTCATGGGTCATAGCCCAAGCCCCTTGTTTCTTTTTTTAACTATGAAATCATATCAAAGCCCCACCCAAAACGTACGTAACATCTCCTCTTAGTTCTATTATGTCATTTTCTCATATTTCTGTTTCCTTTCTTCGCACCATTTCATACATTAAAAATAAATAAATAAAAATAATTGTGGCGCTCTCATCCAAGAAAAGAGACAAAAAATATCTACATTTTTGGTCCACACATACTCGGTGGAGCTTAAACACACAGCTAGCACAAACATGAAAATAGTTGCAGCATTAACATGCTGTTTCTATGCCCACATATAAGAATACAATTTAAGGTAGCTATCAGCAATGATAGAGCCATAGAAACCTTTCAATAATAATTCATTTACAAGACAAAATAAAAAGAAGCCAAAAACGAGAAAAAGGGGGGTGGGGGGTGGAATTCAACTAGGAATTGGGATAGAAAGTAAAATTTGGGAAGAAAATGTGCACATTTCTTCCAAATATCACATTTGACATATAACAATATCTATGACTTGATGGAAGAGAGATGATGATGGTTCATGGTGTGTTGGTGGGCAAAGCCGATGATTCTACTTTTCTACTTCTACCTGTTGTGCAATGGATTTGGACCTGTGGGAACGAGTCTTTTGTCTTCTGATGATGTGTTGTTGTTATCATAGCAAGATAAGTGTCTCTTGCGGTTGCATTTGTGGGCACCACCAGGTAGCACAGTATTCGTTTTCTTCTTCTTTGTTCCATCAAACAAATTGCTTGCAAGGACGGTCTTCCTTGCCACAGTGTTGGACGCAATACAAGCCCACAACAAAAGGCACAATACAAGTATCAGCTCTGCTATTCTCATCTCACCAAACTAATTAAGTTTAATTCAGAGTTAGAGGGAGCAAAAGAGATAAAGAGGCACAAGACAGATTAGAAAAGCGACGAGAGAAGGAGGGAAGGGAAGAGAGGAGTAGGAGGAAGAGTTGGTGCTGCTATTATTATTAGTGAATAAGATGGGGAAAGAGGTGGGGTGAGGTGAGTGTAATAAGAGGGGGTTTAGGGCTAGGAATGGGACATTAAGTATGGTACCTCGGATATGCAGTAAAAGACTTTGAATTTGATACATCACATCTCTGTGGTCAGAAACTTCACCAAACCTCATTAATTGACTTCAATTCTACTTGACAATATGTAGGTTATTCAAACCAAACGGAATTTGAACATAAATGATCCATGGGTAAAATATGGTGCCAAAAGCACAACATTCTGTTCCTTGGACAGTGGCATGGCAACCTAGCCTAACACACTCACACACACCCCTCTACTCTAGCCAAAAAAAACCCAACTTGGGATTAGAGAAATTCTCCCTCGGTAGAGCTTCTCCACGTGCCGCTTCACTTGAGGGCCATACTTGAAAAGCTGACACTCATTGATAAAAAAAAAGGAGTTTCAGGGAAATTAATAAATGGGTGGTGGGTTTAATTTTGACTGTAGCATGCATTGAATTGATCAATGCTCTTGCTTGCTTTTGAAGCACGTCTTCGATCTTTCTCTCTCGAAGGGGTGAGAGAGTTTTGATTGAACGAATGATGGAGGTGATATGTTGGGTTGCAAGTTGCAAAAAAAGTTTTGGTTTTTGGTCTCTGTGGTTGTGTTACAGTACTTTGCATGGATAAATATATTATGAGTAACAGAGACAACCTGGGAATGGGTTAATGGCAACGCCGGAGTAATGAAACGACAGTTGGTGCTTCATTAAAGCCGGCCATTTCTGTTAAAACAGCAAGCTTGGTTAGTTAGCTATCTTGTCCAATGCTTATGCTATCTCACACACCCCATCTTCTCAGTTCTCACATTGAAAGGGTACACAGAAAAGGAAAAAGGTACAGAGGTCAGCGATAAGCGATGTGACCCGTAATGGGTGAGGCTGATGATATCATGAGATAGTCTCTGTTCCCTCCCTTTTCACCTCCCTTTCCACCGTTCCGTAGCTAAATCTATACGGAAAATAGACAGAAAGAAACAAGTACTACATACATGCCATGTCTATGGGTATTTACACTTTGTTTATTTAGATCACAAATCAAAGAAATAAATAATTAAAAAGATGTATTTTTTATTTTATTATTTTAATAAAATATATATTTTAAATTAAATAAAAAATATATATTTTCCCACTTATTTAAACTTATGTTAAAAAATGTCAAACATGATAACATACTCTTAATATATCACATCACATTGTTACATTAGTGAGTAAATAAATTTATTAAAGTAGATTAACAAAAGTGATTAAAGATCAATACAAGTTTTTATTATGAGCATAAATTTAAATCTCTTTGATATCATTACTCTTTTTGGTGAATAACCTCATTATGAGTGAATCTTTTTTATGTCATTATTATTTTTGGTGGACAACCTTAAAGGAGATATCTTGATTCTTAATGACTAGTTGGGTAGTTATAATTTGTGGTTTGGACTTGCACAACAATTCTCTAAGTGGATGTATGCTAGTAGCCTCAACATGCAATTAATACCTTCCTCAATTATAAAGTGAAATAATTTTATTGAAAGTTTTGATGATTTATAGCATTCGTAATTAGTAACATATTTAATGATATATCTTAAATTGAGATCTTATATTATTTTTTGGTGAATCTTATAATGTCATGTAGGATTTAACATCTATTAAGATTTCTTTTATTTTCTTCTTTAGTGGTAGATCTCATTTTGAGAAAGAAAGAATTTTTTTTAAGAATATGTAGATTTGATGGTTCTTCTACAATAATCAATTCTCCATGTTGAAGATACCTGTATCTCTTTTATTGAAAGATCTAATAAATATTAGATATTGAACTTAATATTTTTATTGAAAATATGATACTAAAGATGTTCTAAGATGATTTAGGTATTTTTATTAAAATATTTATTTAATTTTATGTTCATGCTTTTTTTATATAATCAAACATAAGCAAATAATATTTTTTATCATTTTCCTCTCTACTAAATAGGATATTGTTTTTCATCATTTCGCTTTTTTTAACTTTTTTTTCAAAAAATAAATTATTTCAACTCATAATCAAAGATTCACTTTCAAATTTTAGGTATAATATTAAATATTTGAAATAAAATTATTATTATTATAATATCTGAGTCTAATTGTCTTTGTGAAGAATAATTTATTCTAGAAAAAAAATGATAAAATAAAATTATATCAGAAATTGAGGAAACACTGGTTTATAGTAAAAGAAAAGAAATTGTAATTATAGAACTTCAAATATGATGGAGTTGTGCTGTTGCTCATTTCATTCACATAAACAAATCCTAATTAAAGAATGTTTAGGCATTGAATGATTATTTTGCTTGCTAAGGAAAGGAAAGAAGGAGTGCATGTATTGGGTATGTTTGAGAGTGAAGGAACATGGTTTCTCAGAAGAAGCCTTACACCGTAGCCACGCTCTTCTTCCTGGCATTATTCCTTATCTCCATCTTCTTCTTCTTCTCCACCAGAACAACTCTTCACCCCACTCCCTCCATCCACTCAGATCTCTACCTCCGCCTCCAACCTCTTTCTCCGCCTCCGCCTCCGCCCCCACAGCCACAGCAACCAGACTCCTCCTCCTCCTCCTTCACCACCACTGAAACCCAACCTGAGCCTGTCGGTGACTTTGACGATGTCACAGACAATGTCACCGATGCCGAATCTGATGTCCAACCGGTAACAGAAAATGTGGCAGAAGATGTAGCGTTGAATTTGAGGGAATGCGATTTGTTCACCGGAACGTGGGTGAAGGATGAAAATTACCCGATTTACCAACCGGGTTCTTGCCCTTACGTGGACGAGGCTTACGATTGCAAAGTTAACGGAAGAACCGACACCCTCTACACCAATTGGCGCTGGAAACCTGATACCTGTGATCTTCCCAGGTACTCTCTATCGCATTTCCATTTCCATTTCGAAAGGCTTCAATGTATTTACTCTTGTTGCTAAACACGATTCAAGTACTATTTCTGTTTAATTTTTGGGCCAAATTGCCAACACTAGCTGCTACTAATTCATTTCCTTTTCTGTCAATTTCCCCTGCTTTTATATTCGATTACTCTTTACTTCTTTACTGTTCATAGCAACTCATGGGAGAATCATTCCTAATGCATTAAAGGAATTATTCCAAATAAAATAACCTTATTGCATCCCATAAAGTCAAAATTTTGTATCTCTCTCTCTTTTCATACATATTAAATAGGACATTAAAAACTTAGATACAGTTTTATAGGTGTTGTTTGTGTTATTCTTCAGCTAGAATTGAAGTTTCACCTCGTTAATCCGCATAATAAAAGTTTGCATTAAGGATTATATATATTACTTAGGTGAAACCTCATTTCTAATAAGAGAGCAGTACAAATATCACCTAAGGAACTGTATTTACGTTTTGTGCTGTTAAATAAGTGGAGTTTTATAAAAATTTGTGAACATTTATGGAAAGAGATACATACAAAAATTTCTGGTCATGTGAAATCTCAATGTGAGTGGATATATAGCCGCTTCCTCTGATGAGGATGATGGTCGATAGAGGTTAGTTACAGAACAATTGTGTTAATGTATTGAAGTATGTGGACTGTGTATTTTAGGAAAGTGTAGACAGAGTTTGAGTAAGTTTGCTTCTCTTCCAATAAACATGATATGGATGTTCCCCGTGGGGACCAGCTTGAGGTCAACAACTTTCCCATATTAAGATATGTCAATGAGAAAATCATTAGTTAAGCATATAATTTTAATGTATCAGACTAGGCTGCAGATTCCTAGGTGATTGGAGGAAAATGAATTTTCAGCACTGTGATTTTTGTTTTTAAGCTAATTCAGATTGAAGGGCTCTAGAAATGGTACCCATACCTGTAAAATTTTTGAAATAATGTTTACCAAATTAGTTTGGTTCCTCTAACAACATGGTTTCTGGTAGCAATATTTCAAGTAATGGGTGGGATCCATTTTTTTTGTGGGAACATTTCTAAAAAGGCTCAAACATTTTTTCAGTTGGTGATGTCTGGAAGCATGACCTGATATATAAAGAAGCATATCATATTCTTTTCATATTCTTAGAATGTAAATTAACCATTGCATTATGATTTTTTGACTTGCAATCAATTTTTTTTTAATCCTTTCCCAGTTTATAACTTTTGATCATCTGATTTATATACCATTTTAATATATATCTTGAGCTGTTAATTTATTAGTGGACCTATATATCATAATGCATACTTATATTATATCATCTCAAATTCCATTGAAGCATAGCTGAGAGTGTTATGCTCTATTGTTAATTATTTCCACATTTCACTTTAAAAAATATTATCTGATGGTCATTCAAAGAGTTGTGCTTTTTGTTTGGTTGACAAATGGAAACGCTGAATCCTGTTCTGCATGGCATAGTGAAGCATGAACTGGTTACTTTTACCTTCTATACGTATTCTCCTTGTGATATAGTTGATCACTCAGTTGTTATTGGGTGGCCCTTCAGACAATGGTTTGATTTTTTTCTCATCATATGTCAAACTTTTGATATTTTTGTTGACAGAAGGCTTTATAAATCAAATTTATCTCATCTAATTTCATCTTTCGATTTTCTGTTGACAAAAGGCACCTCCGACACTCTAGCAAGATGTATCAGTTAATTATAAATAGTCACTAAAGTGTTTTTCAAACAGCTATTCTTTGCTTTTCATCTTTTAGTAGTTTAATGAAAAAATAGCTATTCATATATGCTTCATTCATTTCTTTCCAATGTTACGTGAAGGTTTAATGCCACAGACTTCTTGGTGAGACTGAAAGGTAAAAGACTAATGCTGGTTGGAGATTCTATGAACCGGAACCAATTTGAGTCCATTCTGTGCATACTACGTGAAGGCCTGCACAATAAGAGCAGAATGTATGAGGTACATGGACACAAAATAACAAAAGGAAGAGGCTACTTTGTTTTTAAATTTGAGGTAATTTTTTCCTCTTCCCTTGCATATTTAGTTTCTTCTAGGCACTAATAACATGACCTGTTTTTATATTATTGTTTTCTCTTGGAATTTTTTTTTCCATCTATTCAATTTCTTGTTAATTTGTCTCTTCAAAGTCTGGTTGACTTGAATCAAAATTGTTGGCAAGTATAAATCCTGCTGATGCTGTAGTTTCTTTTCCTCTCCTAAAAAAAATAATTTAACTATATTAGAAGTTAAAACTTCATAACTTCCTATGAAGTACAAAATGATCAGGCAGCTGGACTGCAGTATTTTCCTGCATCAAGAAAATGTGGATGGGCAGAATGCAGTTTGTTGTGCTAAGATTTTGGATTACTTGGGCAGGACTATAATTGCTCAGTTCTATTTGTGAGATCTCATTTCCTTGTGAGGGAAGGAGTTCGTCTTAGTGGACAAGGGAGCTCAAATCCTACATTGTCAATAGATCGGATTGACAAGACATCGGGTCGTTGGAAGAAGGCTGACATTCTTGTCTTCAATACTGGACACTGGTGGACTCATGGAAAAACTGCTAGAGGGTTAGGATGCACTTATTTTAATTTTTGTATTTTGATTGATTTATGCATTGAAATTGTATACAATAATTTTGGAAACTGGATATGTGTGTTTGTTTGCTTCCCCCATGTTTATCGAACTCTAGCTTGGTTAAGTAATTAAAGGATTAAAGGATTTGTGCTAGCGTTGCTGCACAAGAATGGTGACCTATTATTTTAAACTTATCCTGGCAACAAGGAATTTGATATATATACTATACTATCAAAAGTTATGAAGAAAGAAAAGTTGTACACTTTTTCTAACATATTTTGTCCCTTTTTGTTTTTCCTTTTTCTTAAATTGGTTTTCATTCACTTCTACGAGCTGGTTTGTCTTTCATTCCTTGAAATTAACAAGTCATCTATCAAAAGAAAGAAAGAAAGAACAATAATCATATTTTATTTTTTACATAAAATCTAGCAGAAAAAGTGATAGTCTGATTTGTGCAGGATAAACTACTATAAAGAAGGCGATTATCTATATCCAAAATTTGATGCAGTTGAGGCATACAGAAAGGCTATAAAGACCTGGGGAAAATGGATTGATGATAATATCAATCCACGAAAACAGATTGTTTACTATCGCGGATATTCTAATGCCCATTTCAGGTATTGATGTTTTTCTTTTCCATATTTAGTTCCTCTGACATAAAATCCCTGTCCCCTACCCTTTCCAGTTTTTTTGTTCTGAGGATCATGTTTGTGTAAAAAAAACCTAGACCTATTGTTTCAACATCAAAATGGAGAAAAGAAAAATAAAAGAAGCCAATTGTGCACCACCACTAATTGTTCTTTCAACCATATCACATTGCTGATGAATGTCTGACAGAGGTGGGGACTGGGACTCAGGTGGGTCATGCAACGGTGAAACCGAACCAGCTTTTAACGGCTCTATCCTGAATAACTATCCTTTGAAAATGAAGATAGTTGAGGAAGTTATCCGGGGAATGAAGGTTCCCGTAAAGTTATTGAATGTCACAAAGCTGACCAATTTCCGCAAGGATGGGCACCCATCTGTCTTTGGCAAGAATACAATGGGTGAAAAGAAAGTCTCTACAAGGAAGCAAGATTGCAGCCATTGGTGTCTTCCTGGGGTCCCTGATGCATGGAATGAGCTAATTTATGCCACTCTTGTTTATCAACACACAAATTCAAGGAATTGACTTACACACGTTCCTTCTTTCAAGGAGTTTACTTTTTGTGCGGCAAAGAAGGGGGAAACTAAAGAGAAAACAAAACCTCTGGGGCCATGGCTCACATTAAGGTGATTGAGACCAATGGAAAGTGTTTCTTCTCCGTGGTACCCCTTTATTTATTATCGTGAGATTAGTTATTCGGGTAACCCGGAAAAGTGTACTTCATTGCACATAATCAAGTGAAAAGTTAGTATAAACTAGTGATGCCATTTGTTCATTGCTAAAATCTACAGGATTTTAATGAGGTTAATCTTTCAGGTATTACTAAAAGATGTACTTTATTCTATAATTTCTATAGATAATTATGGTTTTAAAGTAAGGAGTGTGATTCGGATAAGGCATGTTAAAGGCCAGCCTACTAAGCATTGATGATGGTGATTAGGGTTGAGAATTAATCGAACTAATTCGATTAATACATATGCAAAAACAGAAAGTAAAAATATAATCACAAGCTTTAAGAGTGTTAGACATTTTCACCGACCATATTCTTTTATTATATCGAGTTATACAAATTTTTTACATTAAATAATTTATACACTGTAATATAAAAAAATTACACTGTTACTTAATCACAAATTTTCATGAATAGTAAATTGAATTTTATAATAATTATCTTAAAAATATAAGTAATAATTTGATTGATTAAAAATATATATTTTTATCACCAACTATGCATGGATTCATAGAAATTAAGCCATTTCTTTAAAAGGACAGATACGGTGATTTGGACTTTCTCCGGAGGTTGAACCGATTGGCTATTATTGGGCAATCATTTCGGTCCATGTCGTGCCAAATAAATTTTTATGGGCTGCAAGGTTAAGTCCAATTTGCGAATAAAATAATGTAGATAAGAGAGAGGGGGATTTTCTTCCTGCACTCAGTATATTTCTTTATACATCCAATAGTGAGAGGGAAAAATCGAAAATACCTTTATGCATAGCTAATATAGATTTACAATCTGTAAGAGTCATATGTATTGTCAATCCATAAGGCTCATACGGATTGTCAATTCATATTCATGCAAGTCTCGAACATGTGACCTTCGCATTATTAGTACGACACTTTAATCAACTAAGTTAATAGGTCAATAATATTAAAAAATAATTAATGTTGTTATATAAAACACTAAAATTTCTAATATATATTTAATACACATATAAGTTCACATAATAAATTTTGTAACAATTAATTTTGATCTAACAATATATTTTTTGACATATATAATTTTTTTATTAAACTTATGATTTTTTATTTAAAATTTATATATGTAAAAGTTATATTATTAGATCAAAATTAATTGTTACAAAATTTATTATGTAAACTTATATGTGTATTAAATATGTATTAGAAATTTTAGTGTTTTATATAAAGATATCAATTATTTTTAATATAATTAGTCTATTAACTTGGTTACAACGTTGCTAATTCGTACGGGTTATATGCATTGCAATCAGGATAAGCTATATGTAAGGATATTTTTTTGTTTTCTCATTGATGGATGTAGGAACAAATATACTGTGTGTACAGGAAGAAAATCTCTAATAGAGAAGTCACTTCTGGCTGTGCAAAGGAGCCAAATTTTGGTGGGACATGCTCTTTGCTCAAATCTCAATTGGGATTCTATGAGTGTTTTTTCACATAGTTGACCTTTCCCAGTGCAGTGGTCACTCTCATCCTGTGTCTGTATCGTGAAGTTGGAATGAACACAGAATTTGGGGTTACCCCTCCTTCTCTATATTATATATATAATTTCCGAGTCCAATTCAAACGGTTAAGTTAGATTAGCTGAACTATTCAATAAGGACAACCTTCCAGATTATATTGTACGATTATTTATTTTCCATGAAGCAGTGACACTTTTCACACAGCATGGTATACCACGGGCAAAATCTTATTGGTTTATAAATTACTATTATTCAATTCAATTGCTATGAAATGGAGTTGGTGGAGGCTGATGAAAGGGATGACCAAATGATTGGTTTATGTTTTTTTTTTTCCCTTCCTTCTCTCTCACATGACTATTGTCACCTGATCTCTTAATTTGTGTGGGCCTTGCCTCTATCGTGTATAAGAAAAGTTTGTCAAAAAAGTAAAACAAGGGGAAAGTGTACTATGATTTATATATAAATTTGAATATGAAAACTCTCAAGTCATATAGAATTTTATAAATAAATTGATAAACATGAACAAAAGTCAAATTTCATGTGTAACGAAAAGAAGTGTTAATTAAATAGAGACTTTGCTTAAGTCGCAAGATATATACCAATCTCAAATCTTGCACAAGGGGAAATAGGGACGTGCGTAATTATAGTTACGTTGGAATAATCCTTATGATGCGAAGATATGCCACGAGACGACTATAACCCAAAGAAAAGAAAAACAAGATACGCCACGACCCTCCTAATTTGATATATTAGATCAGTATTATCGTATTGTACGGGCGTGTTTGTACAAGAATTCTTGGTCAAATTATCTTTACCGAAATTAATGTACATATTACTTAATTAGGACTTGTTTATAAAGTGAGTACTTCTTTTATTCTTAAAACATTAAGTGTGTATTATTTTAATTCATTATAATATGAGTTTAATTTTGATCATATATTGTAAATATAAAAAAAATTGCACTATTAAATAATAAAAATTTATACAAGATATAAAGATGTAATTTTTAATATTTTGCACTTATAAGTTGTAAAAAAATATATTTTGCACTTATAATACATTTACTCAATATGTTTTCTTTTCTGAATTACTCAATATGTATATTACACATAATAATATAAAAATTATATAATTACTAATAGACCTATTTAGGGTGGTAGGCCTATTAAGGTCAATAGGCTCATCAATCTTTTATAGGTTTTATCATAAAATAGACTTTAATTTTCTTTTATATTTATAACCATTTATTATAGAGTGAGAAAATAAAAAATAAATATAAATAAAATATGAAAAACAAAAACCATATCAAGAAATTACATTATAATTTTTATGAAATTTAAAATGTTAATTAGATTTTTTAATTTGTAAACACCAAAATGCGACGCTCAATAAGAGTATATTTGTAGGAAATTCAATCGGACAAGGAAAATCATGGTAGAGATTTCACAAAAAGCCATTCCTTTCTTTTCTATTAAAATTTAGCAATTGCCTCGATCAGTCACTTGTCACCTTTCAAAGTGGGAGCATTTTACTATTATTTTAGCTAAAAAATATGGTCTTTGGCGTGCCCAAAAAGGTAGATATAGAATGAGAAGGAGATGATTTCTTGATGTCTGCAACGTAGAGACTGCGTGATCCTTATTGCCTTTTTCATTTATACAAATCAGACAAAAATAAGCTGATTACAAAGAAGCACTGGTCAGGATTTCATCAATCGACAAAGATGTTGACTTACTAGCTTATAGTCAAATATATATTAATTAAATGTTACCTAAGTTTAGTTATTGAATTTCTCATTCATGAATCATAACTTATTCAAATTTTTTTTTATCAGAACATAACTTATTCAGTTACTTAACAAAAAAAAAACTTATTCAGTTACTTTACAATTTTCACTACTTAACAAATAAGAATATTTTTAATATGGATTATGGTAAATATTAATTTTTTATATTAAAAATTACAAAAAAATTGAATCGGTAACATTGAGCAAAAATCACCTTTTTTCCCAATCATATATCTGTATAAAATATTTGTCAATTTTGATAATAATTAATTTTACAGGAAAATTTGAGACTATCTTTTAATAAAATATCTTTTGCTAATTATATTTTTATCACATAAGACTCAAACTTAAAATCTTAATTTAAAGAATTATAGTCTAATTTTATTTAAACCGACAATAAATTGGTAAGCAAAATTTACTTTGTTTGATCTTCATGTCTTGAAAATTCATTTTCCAGTTATTGGTTATATTACAATAACATTAAATATTATGATGTTTAATATTTTTTTTTTTACTTTTATTTCCTTAACCATTGCTTAGAAGATTTTTTATTTGTATATTCATTTAGTAATATTTATAGATAATATTAATCACTAACATTTCGATTATGTCTTATTTCTAACTAATTTTTAAATTCTTTAAATTTTTTTATCATAAATGAGAAAGAAATAAAAATAGTATGTTTTCTTCTAAAGTGAACAAATGAAAAGAAGTGGATGTAATGGTAAAATAATATGATTTATGTACATTTTTATCTATTTATTATCGTCAATTTTTTTTTATTTTATCTCTTTTTTTCATGATTTGATCTTTCAACTATTTTAATTGTGTAATTTTGATATATCCATTATCGTTTAATATTTAATGAAAATACTTATATACTAGAGCAATAGAGTGACGACAACATGGTTCTGTTAAAATGAAGGTGCAATAAAGCTAGCCTCGTTATTTTTATTAAATATTGAATATCTAGTTAACAAATAAACAAAAAAAATGCACAATTAGAATGTAAGAAAATTAAAATCACATGAAAAAAAAAATAGAAGGAACAAAATTAAATTTTGACGATACAGTAAAAGACCAAAAGTATAGTTATTAGTTATAGGTATCAAGTGTTTAAGAGAATAGAGTAAATTATGTTTTGTGTCTTGCTCAAATTTTATTTGATACTCTTCCATTTTGCACTACACAGAAAACTTCTTAATTGTTTAGCTCATATTACACCTAGAGTCCTTCTGTAGTAAACACAACAAAAATTAGTTATATATTGATCACATGACTTTTAATGAAATTTTATGTCTAAAATATCTTCATCTTCTTACTCTCAATTTGAAAATATTTTAAGACTATTGCTTCTTTTTGTTTGTATGTAATTGGATGTGAACAGAAATCGTAGAACAGGAAGAGAAATAGAGCGTTCGTGAACGTCGAAGAGGAAGACAAACGAAGACGATTGTGAACGTCGCGAACTGGAAGAGGAACAGTGGAGAACTTGCGAATTAGAAGAGGAACGGTAAAGAACTTGCGAACGGTGAAAAGGAATGTAATGTGAATGTCGTGAGAGGAAGAGGAACTCTCACCCCCTAGACGACGAAGAAGAACTCACCAACAAGAGAAAGATGAATAGTACTCGCAAATAATAAAGAAAAATGTGAACCATAATTTCTGAAACTAATTGGGAGGAAACAGTTTGAGTTTTACAATTAAATTATAAGAAGAATTTCATCTACTAACATATTTCAATTGACGTTAATTAATTGCGTTAATATAGAAAGTAAAAGTAATGTAAAAAAAAAGAAGTATTGAGTGAAATTTGAGCAAAAAATAGGAATACAAGTGTAATTTACTTTTTAAAAATACTATTTAAACCGATGTGGCAAAAACTATTGATTTTTTTAATTATTTAAAAATAACTAGCAACCTAAAGATATTTATATTTTCAAACTGAATTCGTAATGGTGTCCATTATTACACAAACTAAATAATTAATTAACGGTGTGGCTTATGACTTTCTTAGGGTCATAGGTGTGACATAATATTTTATGGTTGGCAGTTGAAACTAGTTATACTTTGTCAACTAGGTAATTATGAAACCTTTTCATATAAAAACATATTCCCAATTCGTTTTAAAAAATATAGTTTTGAAATAAAGCAAATGCAAATCTATATATATATCGAGTATTGATTAATAAATTAAAAGTAAAATAAGTATTAAAAAAGTATTATTAATGTATTTACTGTGATTTTTAAAACGTTTCCAACGTGATTTTTTATTAAAAGTTTTTTATCGATTATTTAATAGGACAGATAGAAAAACCCGTAAAATAATTCTCATTTTAAAAATTGTAGTTTGGTCTTTAAATGAAATTTAAGTTTGTAATATTAATATTAATTAATATTGATGATAGAAAACATTAAAAAGAACATTGATTAAAAGTAAAACATGCATGTAATTTAAGTGAAGAAAATATTAAATGATAATTTCAAAAATAATTCAATTCTTAATTATAAATCATTACAAATATTTTTTAATTTCAATTTAAATTTTATTTCAAATATACTCATCAAATATTAAATGGTATAAGTACTTATGTATATTGAGTTTAATTTTTCTACAAAGTTCAACATGCGTACTAATAATATATGTTGGTGTAGTTGATATATATAATTTTAATATAATTATCGTAAAAATTAATAAATTTATTATACTTTATGATTTAAATGATAATATTTTTCTATATTATTCATAAAAAAATTATTTTTTCTATATTGATAGTATTTTATCAATGAATTTCATAATAAACTAAGAGAATAAAAGTAAAGTAATAATTAATATATTTAAAAGTGAACTTATATATTTCCTATAATTAAAATAAAAAAAAAGAACTCGTTTGTTTTTTATGATCGACAGTATTATCCAAGTATTGATAAGGTTGGGTCATGATATGTATATCCATATCTACGCATTTTTATGAGAAACTATTTGTTGTACTCAAAGTTACACTTACAAATATCCTACTCATCATTACAATTAACAAATAATTGTTTATGAATATTCATTCAACCTGGCATGGATTGGTTTCCAAGCCGAAAATGATGTGTGGGGAGAAGACACATTAATTTCTATATGGTCCAAGTTGGGTAGTAATTCGGTATAGCCCCCTTAAAACACGCTATAAAGTTTCTCTACAACCAATTTGCATCTTGTTTTGTGTATAATGCCATCATAAGGGCACCGCACTCTCTGTTAGTAATGATTTGAAGTATTGGCCGCACTTAGTTGGATAATGTCAGGATTATGACTTAGCAAATCCCATGCATTTTCTCTCAATGGGCGGTAAACCTACTTGTGGGTTGGTTCAATGACCACCTTAAAGCACACAAACGCACACACACAGAATTGGTATTGTGGGGTGCTTATAATTAAATGTGACACGCATGTATATGCCTTCTCAATACACGTGATCACGGACTACACCTTGATATAGTACTTCAAAAATATAGACTGATATAATTTGGATCGTTGAGCGATATATATATTAGTTAATAATCATGATGATCATTTTCTATTTGAACTAGGTTTCAAAAAACGTGTAATGTTTTCTTGATTGAAAATAAATTAGTTAACACGTTAGAGACCATGAAGAGAAGTATAGCATAAGTTATCGATATAGAATTCCAAACCTGTCAACAAGAAAATTGTAGTGAAATTTCGGTAGGACTTCCTTAGGACCACCCACCAATAATAAAGAAATATATCAAGACCTTAATTAATTAAATGTTTCTTATAGAACGAAATGAACTTATTCCTCTTAAAATTACGATGAACGTTAAGTTGGCTATATATTGATTTGAAGCATGAAAATACCCATCTCTCACGTCATGGATCACAAATATAAAACAAAATCCTATCTTGCTTAGATTCAATGTTCCAACTTTTAACCCATATCTCTAATTAGTGGACTGACTTAGGGAATTGTTTTCTCTTTTAGTTTCAACCATTAAAAAAACTTATTCCTTATCCGTACTAACACAGACACACAAATTAATTTGTAGGGAAAAAGCACAAAACCTATAAAGTATAAACAATATTGGCAAGTTAACTTTGATTAATTAGTGTAAATTGAATCAATAAGTGACATCTAATTACTGACTATGTATCTAAGCTGCCTCAGTTTTGTATATGTTTGTGATGTGGGGACTGGAGGAATATAATAATATGTACTGTTTTTCCTTCTAATTATAATTAGAAAGCTTGAGTTACGTATGGTAACCGGTGCTTGATATATATTCCAATATATATCTTTCATCTAATCATATAGTAGAATCTCTAACTCTATGTTGTTGTTTCCTTCATCGAGCTTTAATTTACTAGTTTCTCGCACGAAGAACACATAGTCAGAGTCGCCGTTTTGGATAATTGAATGCATAGTGGCGACGGTCCAACCTTAAGTGCACGTAGTTCCTGCAATTCCTTCTTCAATCTTTTGTTCTCATCACTTAGATTTTGACAGTGTTTTTTCAACAACTCGCGGTCCACTTCTGTCTGCTTCAGTTTGGTCCTGAAAAGTTATTATATTCATTATTAGTATATAATAACCATTTCTGAAATTAAATGCATACACCATAGGTCGATATAGTCAACACAATAAATAAATTATTAAACAAACAAATAAAACCGTAGAAAACTCTGTTTCTTTTTTCTTTCTATTTTTTCTCCCCCACCCTCTTGCCAGATAATTAATGCGAAGCAACTTGATGAAGAATAAAGTTAGCAATAAGATCAATGAAACGGAAACTATGTGCGATATTAACGTACCTTGCTCTTCTGTTCTGAAACCAAACTTCAACTTGTCTAGTTTTTAAATTCAATTGATCAGCAAGTGCTTGTTTCTGGACCTGCATGTGGAACCAAAACCAACGCATATAAAACTCCTCTTACCTCATGGTACAAAACAAAACGAAAGAACATAACTGATAAATATCTATGGTACAAATGATCATATAGACAACAAAATAATTAATATATAGCGTTACATATATATGACTTTATTAACGACTTGCAGTGTGCAATTTAAGTTAGTTTCCTTATATAAAATCAATTTATCGAAAATAATTCCAGAATTAATATTAACCCCGATGAAATATATATCTAGTTATCTACACATACACACATACAAGTTCTTAGAAAACTATACTAATTAAAATGAGAAAAAGGGTTGATGTATGTATACGAATGAATACCGGATTAAGAGTGCTATGCTGTTTGAAGCTGTTCTCAAGCATGGATGATTGATCCTTGGAAAGCCTCAGTTTCTTTCTGCATCCCTTGTTATTGTTGTTGTTGCTGTTATCAGAATCGGTGCTCTTTTCATTGGGGTAGTCGTGGATTCTCTCCAAGCTGATTCTCTCTACCTTATCATGATGATGATTCACGTTATTAATGGCTTTTTCTCCTTTTGGACAAAGCTCAAACGCTAGGTCTAGGCACACCACAGCCTTGTTCTCTTTCTGCTTATTCTTCTTTGGAACATACCCTGATCCCATTCCCAGTCCCAAACATAGCCCAGTGATGCATTCTTCATTATTGTCTTCCATTAGAGAGAGAAAGAAAGAAAGAAAGAAGGGATTGAATTGTTGTATGAAGTATAGTCAAATGGGAAAGTTGGGTTTTATGAAAGAGGTGGATTTAATACAGATTTTATTGTTGGGTTTGGTCTTGGTCATAGAAATTCAATTTCAATCAGTTATTATTGGGCTACTTGCTTTCATTAGAAAAAAAAAATATTGTGTGTAGAATAGTTATGGTGCTAATGTAATGACGACTCATATATTAAATGTAATGATAAAAAAATGGAAAAGGCGTAAAAGCATGCGTTAAGATTGTGACCCCTCTTAGGAAACCAAAAATTTTCTTAATAATATTATTTGACAATTTTATTTTATTTTATTTATGTAAATTCTAAGCCTGTTCGAGTCAGCTGATGGTATATTTCCCTGTACTTCCCTATGATTTGCGTTGTCTTGACAGGTGGGTTCCAACATTCAAATTCATATCATGCTTTAAAACTGTTATAATCGGCCAAAAGACCAAAACACATAACCAGAAAAATTAATCCAAAATATATAAACGAAGAACAAAATATGTAACTGTTAATCAGCAAAATGACCACTCACAACATCCCCAGATTAGACCAGGCACACGTTCCATGTGTGATTTATTGGGACTATATATGAGTCTATGAGGGGTATTTTAGTAAAATGACTAGCATTAATTTGGAGTTAATGTTGTGGCAACTGAAAAGTTGACATAAACTCGAGATAAAGAAATTACTACACGTTTTTGAAACAAAATTGGTGCATGTTTCAAAAAGGATCTTTACTACAGTATTGATCACGATTTTAAGTTTTTGGCCTAAAATCGAATATTTTTTGGGTTTGAAATTAATACAGCAAATATTCTCTTTTTTTTTTTTGCCAATATGAATTGAGAGAAATGTTTTTTTTTTATGGAAGACAGTAATGGTTAAAGATAATTATTTAAACTCAATTCATTTAAATCTTAAACTTAACTTTAATCCATTTAATTCATTTATATTCATACAGATACTTAAAGACAAAAAAAATATTTCTTTTTACCAATATTTATTATAAACATTAGCGCATAAGGTTGATGTTAAAACAATAAATGTAAATAATTTTTATCAAAAAATATTTATTACATAAGAAATATAAGTGTTATTTTTTCAATAAAAATCACTTTTCTTTTCCTAAAATGTCAACGGGAGGATGCTAATAAAATCATTTTTTTTACAATGGAGGTGATATAGTTTTTCTTAAAGAAGGGTGGGACCACTTATATAAAATATGATTCTTTATTTGACAAATAAAAATATGATTCTTATAAATAGAGTTTTTTTTTACAGAATTATAAATAGAGTTATATACGTGACAATATAATTTTTCAATTATAAAATAATACTATCTTTTATGTTTTTATAAGAAGTTTTTGTTGAGAAGTTTGTTTTAATTATTTTCACAATACTTCCACGTACGGAATTGAGTACTTAGTTTTTTCTCTTTATAAAAATACACTTAAGTAAACGTACATAAATTAATTTGGTAAAAAATATTAAGAGAATGGTTTTAATAGTTACACAAATAGTTATAAATTACTAGTATTTTAATTTGAGTATTGCACAATATAAATATTTATTATTATAATTAAACTTCATAATAAATATATATTTTAATATATAAATAATTTTGTGGTTAAATTTCATAATAAATAAATAGATTTGAACGTATAAAATATGTTATAGATTTATAATAAGTAATTTTAAATTATGATATAAGTTTATGTTTAATTATTAACAAACTTATTTTAAAACTATTGAAAGTCAATTTATTGATAAAGATATAAAACATGATAGGATATAAAAAATAAGTAATTCTTTTTTTTATAAAAAAATGATAAGTAATTAAAAAGATAAATATACGAATAATAAAAATAAAATAATTTGAAATGGTTGAAAGATAATTATTTTGCCTAATTATGACAATAGTGTTTGAAATGCATATTCAAATTAACTATAGATATTATATATTTGACGGTACTTGATGTAATGGTTTGGGCAAGAAGTCCACAACTTTTTCTTTAATAAGAAGTCCACAACTTGTGGTTCTGTTGGTTTTTTTTTAAAATAAAATTTATCTTTTTGTTGTTATATATATATATATATATATATATATATATATATATATATATATATTAATAGTATCTAACTGAGAAAGTGAAACGATCTCATTCTCCAATGTGGTTTATACATTTAAATTTATATTATACGAGTAGATCTAACACTATTAATTAAAATAACTAAATTTCTTAAATCTTATGAAATAGTTAAGAAAAAGTTTTATATGTAAATCAGAGGCAACATATAAAGGATATATTTGTCTAAGTAAATGTAATTATAAAATTACAACTCTAAGTGCTATACACATACAAGAAATATTTATCAATTATTAATGCTAAATTTGTAAAACTCGGATGTAACACTTTTTTTTTAAGATAACAAGTATTCTTTGAAGGAAACAGTTTTGTTTGATCAATATAAAAGACATTTTTTTCTCTGAGTATTAAACATAATAGCAAAACCAATTTTAAAACTTAAAAATACTAACTAAATAAAAAAAACTACTTATTAATTAATCTACAAGCAAGCGCAATGATGTAATTTGTTTATAATTGAGCATAACTTTTATTTTGAATTTATTTTAGTTAAATAAATGAGTTTGATAAAAAAATGTAATAAAATTACATACTCGAATAATTGACAAATACTTCAATTAATTTACACCTCCTAAGCATTAATTAGTGTGAATCGTGAGAGCTAATCGATCAACTCTAATTTTGAGTTTATTTTTTCAGTTAAAGAAATAAGTTTTATAAATTAAAAAATTAATAAATTCATTCACTCGAATAGTTGACAAATAATTCAATTAATTTAATTACCTCTCCCAAGCATTAATTAGCGTGAATTGTGAGAGCTAGTTAATTATGCACTGCTAATTTTCTAATTATGAAGGTGTTGGACCAGACTGATCGAAATTTAGCATATATTGTAGACATAGTCAATTGCTGGATATTGAAGACAAATGATGAATATAGCAATAGTAGTGTTACCCAAGGCAAAGGCAAAGTGCTAACTGCTGTTAACATTGAAAGGCATGTATTTAAATTCATTTGTTTGTTTTTCTCTGTGCCCACTTGGGGAGGGTGGAATTCAACTGACTCAGCTCGTCCCTATTCAAACATATACATGCTGCAACAAAATTCATTCACAAAGCATTATAAGAACTATATATAAAAATATTGAAAAAGAAAAACGATTTTCCTATCCATTAGTATCTTATATATAGTCTAAAAAATCATCAAATAATCTTATAGTCTACATATGCATGCCTGCTGAGAACGAAAATACTGCAATTAATATAAACGCAGCATCAGCTGCCAAAACATCTCTCTTAGCTTACAGTCTAAAATATTAAAAATAGAAAGAAAAAAGTGTAACATTTTAATACATTTTAAACATAATTTTCAATGAAAAATTATATTTATTAATTTCTTAATCATTACTCTAAGAATAATAACTAATAAAATCGAAAGGAGAACAAGGCATGAAGGTAATTCTGATACGCAATCAATGTTATTCTAGTTAATTTTTCAATAATTCCATCCTCACTTCGATCTGATCGTGACAGCTCGCGAAAGAGTTAATATACTGATCGTGTATCGACAAATTAGACATAGGTTGTCTTTCAATTAAACAAATTTGATCTGCTCTACTCAATTTCTATACTAAAGGAATTGAATTGAGAAACTAAATGAATATCTGTGACCGTGATACTATATATATAGAGTGTGTTTTCATCGATCGAGTACTCCAGGCAAATTGTTCAATTGCTTCCTAATTGTACAAACCCAAATTGAAAGAAATTAAATTATAGAGTGTGTTTTATTTAATAGACACGAAGGATATATGGAGCATTTTCTTCTAATCATAAACTAGCAATAATGCAGATGTTGGAGCTATTAGAACGTAAGGTAGAGTTATATTATATAGCATGCAGCAGCAACTTTTAGCACAACAAATTTCATTGCAGCTGGCGGTACTGCTGCCTAACTGCCTGAGAGCTAGCCAGCCAAAATATAGTGCCGAGCTAGGAGTGGTACCATTTTTGTTAGGATACTTTCATCAAAACGTCACTAGCTGTTTCCCTCCCACCACTACGTACCTTGCATTTCAAATTTCATAACTTAGAATTAGAGTCTGTTTAATAATCCACTCAATTAACTTATAAGTTTTTTTTTACTAGATTATAAGTTAACTTGATTAAATAATTTATACTGTGACTAAAAAATTATTATATAATTCGATCCTGTTATGATCTCTTTTCATTTCTACTAATCGAGTGAAAAAATATTACAACCATATCGAATTATTCTTGCCTAATATTCTGTTGTAAATCAAATATTAAGCAAGAATAAAATAACATCATACTATTATCGAATTATTCTTTCATTTCTACTAATTTTATAAGAATAAAACATTACTAAAAATATTGTCATTTATTCATGGATGAAAGAATATTAAGCATTATAATTGTGAAAGAACAAAATATTATCAACTAGCCTCACATCGATCACCAATTATTCTAAATAAATAAAGAATTGAAAAAAAAACTTATCAAAGTACATTATACATAACTGCTTCATTAGACTATTAATGACATAATAAATCATTGAACTGTCGACTTGACTATAGTACCATCAGTTAACATAACAAAGATTAAAAAAAAATTAGTAAACAAAAAATACTGGGACCAAAAACACTAAAAAAATATGTCTAAGGACTAAAAATAAAAAACTAAAAAAGTTTACGGACCACAAAAATATTATACCCAAACTCTATTTATTATTAGTAGAAGGAGTAACAGAAAAATTCTAAACGAGGATTTTTTAAAAATATATAAATTGAAACTAAAATATTATCGTTTTCTATTTTACTAATTTCTATATTATTTTCAACTACTCTATTTATAGCTTAGTACTCCAAGTTATAATTGTACCTCTAAAATTCCAGTATTATACATTGATGGGATAGTATTCTTTTACAATGCAAATGGTACAGAGTAATTTTTTTTATTATAAAAGTATACTAAGAAGGTACGAAGACACTTCATTTTTTATTCAAAATGAGTGTCGGACACATGTCAGACACTGACACGTTTCGATATGCAGTCAACTTTTTAGGACACGTTGATCAGGGGGACACGCAAGTTTGACTAAGTCAGACACGCAGTCAACTTTTTCGACACGTTTTTTTGATACGTTTTTTTTTAATTATACTTTTTAAAAAAAATTAAGAAAATATTTGATAAAAAAATTAAAACTTTAGAACCCATTATTTTGAAGAACTTATTATTTTGTACATTCCATAAAGAGGAATAAGATCACTCCAAAACATGCTGAAGACTTGATTTATGTGCATAGCAACCTTCGACTCTTATCAAGAAAGAGTCCAAGTTATGAACAAGGAGCAAATCAAATGTGGGACATTGCTCGAGATACATTTGATTCACTTGATGATGTTGGAGATCTTCAAGTTGTCAGTCTTTCACTTGATGAGCCAGAAATAGAGACTATGATTATTCGAAATGGAGATGAAATTAATTGAACTTGTTAGTAACACTTTATGGATGTTTTATTATTTTTACTTTATATTTATATTATGAAATTTGAATACTTGAATGATTATATGACTTATTTTAGGCTGTTATGTGTATATTAAATATAAATTATATATATATATATATATATATATATATATATATGTTAAAAATATTATTTAATATCAAAACGTGTCCTAACGTGTCGGTATTTTTTAAAATTTACGTGTCAGAGTATCGTGTCGTGTCGTGTCACGTGTCGGTGTCCGTGCATCATAGCTAAGAAGTAGTATTAATACTCCACTTTATATACTATACCTTTTGAAGATCAAAGTTATTAATTTATCTTTTTAATTATTTACTATATGTAAGTATAATTGTACAAAGTGCACAAAATTATGTCTTAATTCAAATTCTAAAGTAATCAAAGTTTTTTTTTTTCCTTATCGGATATAATTATTATGGATAATAAAAAAAATCTAAATATTAATACAGTTGAATATTCATGACTCGAATTTGAGATGATTGATTAAGTTAAAATAATTCTACGACTTATGTGATAAAAAGTAATCAAAGTTTTGAAATAATAAAATACTAGGACAACCAAAATTTAAGAATGAAGGAGTGCTAGTTAAGGAGGAGTAATAAATAAAACGTTTTCATTGGAATCACATTAAGTTTATTGGAAATGTGATAAGAACACAAAATCAACCATCGCGTTGTCTCGCTGATATAGAAAGTAGAGCTAGGTGCATGCGAAATATGAGGGAAACTTCTCACTAAATGTTTTGTATATGATCGGTTCGTGTCAAATATAGTGAAATATTGTATTTTTACTGAGTGTCCCTAACTACTGGATTCAAATGATCGAGGATATGAAATTTGTTCGAAAACGCAACGAGGAATTAGGAAAAAAGATACATGTTATTATAATAATAGTAATTAAAATATTAATAATTAAAAAATTATTGATAATTACAGTTGTTGTTTTACAATTACAGTGGAAATGTGTTAATTATATTTTTTTATAAAAACTTTTTACTTTTGGTTTTGGACCAATGCCACGGTCCAGTAAGTCACTAGACTGGAACACAAAGTAATAGCCAACAATTCTTAGATGTTTGAAGACGGTATAATTGTATTTATAACAACATTTCTGCCAAATAATACGATGTTTGAACTATATAAGTTTTGGACTGCGTCATTTTATTACAATAATAATAAGCTGTTTTTATCAAGTATATATGATCAACTGGTAAAGTGTTCATCATGATACGGTATAGCTAACAGCTAGCGGCGATGAAAAGTTCACTGGCAGTTAGTGTTAGTTTATAATAATACTCAACAATTATTGTTATTGCTATTGATTAACAGCCAAAGCTAATGGATATGTTATCTAAGTATGTGATGTTTTACTAGTTGATGATTAGCACACCACGGGCCATGATGAGGGCTTGTGTTTTGGTCCACGTTAGGTAACCGACTCTTCATTTGGTCCATGTGGTGTAGACCCTAACTGTACAACTCATGTCTCCCTCCATGTTTCAACTTTTTAGTTATAACGTTGGGGAATGTGGAAAGATTTACGTTCCTTAGGTTGTGGGTTACATCCCTCTGGGAAAATAAAGAACAAAGGTCATACAATGTCATAAATTAGTCCATGCACTTGTTCAGCTTTGATTTTCAGACTTCATTTTATACATCAAAATTAGGGGAAGTGTTCTCTTACGTTGTTACAAACAACAATGGAGTTGTCGCTCTCAACCCCAGTCCCTTTCAGTGTTCAAATGAAACCTAGACATAAACACGACTACTCAATCTAGCTAGCTCCTCAAATTTGGATACATGATTCAATAAAGGTTAATTATATGAATTATTGAAATTGTTAATGTGTGAACACCTTCTTAAAGACATAGATCTTTCAATATTGGCTTGACCTCTTGGGTTAATTTGGTTCTTGACAAACATTTCTTTTAATGAAACTAATAGAATTAGTCACCAACAGTAGAACGGATATGTTGGTTACCAGAAAATGAAATGAAGTTGATCGAGTTCTGCTATTTAGTACACCAAATCATGGTATGAATTTGCATGAATCCAAACGTGTATTTACTTTATTGGTTATTTTGTAATTTAAAAAGGACCAAAAAAATAAAGTCAATAATTTGACAGAAATCCGGTGAGAAGTTTGTACATGCCTTTCCTGCAATATTTTTCGTAACACTGATTTCCAATAAAGTTAGGGTACTGTTTACTCTAGGGGGGATGTGATTAAGTATGACGCTTGTTTATGAAGAGTATTGATCAATGCATAGAGTAATGAGTGTATGAGAGAGTGTCGTTAAAAACATAGTCATGTGGCAACTAAGATGTGGCTCAACTAGGATGGTCCAAGCACAACAAAGAGACGAAAGAATAGGAGATTTAGAGTTTATAGGGTACGCCTTGACTAAATTACAGCAACCAACAAGTGTCTTGAGATGCCTACAAAATCTGCAAGATATTGAGAAAGGGTAAGATATCATAGAAAGATAGCAGCCAAAGGATGACATATCACAACCAGTCTTTATTGTTGAGGACAAAACGTGAGTTGATGATGTTGCAGTGTGGTTTCATTTGGCATGAGACATTCACGTGATCTAAACATCTTTTCTTTCTTCACTAAGGAAAAGAATAGGCATTAGTAAAAAAATAAAAAAGGAAGAGAATAAGCCTCTTTCACAATTTTCATATCATGACTCATGAGAGAGAAGGAGTACGAAGAATCAGAGATAGGGAGAGAGACTGAGGCTATTCCAACATAAGCACTAGAACCGTGGGCACGTAGGTTTAAACATGTTTCCTCATCTCCTTGATCAATAATTGCATACACTTTCTCTTTCTCTCTCCCCCCCCATCACTTCCTTCTGACATGCACTTCCATGCTCTTTTATATATTGTTTCAAGTAAACAACAACTTGCCCGCAAAACCATATTTTCATTTTTCAGATTAATTACAGGATGAGTTCTTCAATCTTCCTTCTATGTTGCCTTCTCATATTCTCTTTATATTCCCTCTCCCAACACACAGGCTACTCTCTAGATGCTACTCCAACACGGAAGTTGAGCATGCCAGCCCCTGTCCACGATCACAAAACCCAGGTACGTTAATCCCCCAATTGAATCTAGAGGCCAGTAAATAGGATGTCACATACTCCTAGAAGGCATAAACCAAACTTTCATCTACAAGCCTTTTCCCTTTTCCCCTCTACTACTACTCATAAATATGCCCATGCAATTGTTTTTATCATTGTTTCCACTGATTCCTGGCACATGGCAGTATAAAATGCAGGGAGCAGACAAGGCAATGGAAAGTACCCCTGCAAACGAAGATTCCATGACACCAGAGTATACCAGCAACAGTTACAGTCCCCATGATCTTGTCTTTCATATAGATTACCATGGAGTAACAACTCATCCAACTCCTAAACATCCCAAACCATAGGCTGTAACTTTAGTTTTGCAGCGAGAGAGATTTATTCAGACATGTATTCTTGTTTTTATCAATATATAAATATAAATGAAATGCGTTGTGTGGGAGAAAAAAAGGTTTTGTTTATATAATTGAGCTGATTTCATGATGCACTATCATTGCTTATGTAATTTTTTCAATACATTGCACATACTACTAACTTGTAAGCCATGGCTTACAGAAACATACAAAACCTGATGAGTTAGCTGCTAAGCCCCTATTGCATATTGATGTCAATCATTCCGCTAGGTGAAAATGATTTCATATATTCCACGCTAAAGCAATAAAAATTAAAGAAAAATATAAACAGCAGTATTATAATTTATCATGAAGTGAAACCATTCCCTTAATATATTGCTTTCTAGTATTTCTATACTTATGAAGCAGCATCCTGTGACTAGTTACAACTTCTTCAAATACCACCTCAGTACAAAACCTTGACTTCACATTCAAAAAAGCTGCTTCTAATTTATCCTTGTGTTGGGCACACAAAGAAAGTAGATCTTCAATCATGAAAGATTTATTGGTGTTGTATTCAGTGCTGGTTTCTTTTTCCATACAAAGAACCGAAAGCCATCGCATTTGCTGGAATGGATCTTCATTTTTCTGAATTGCAACCTCTATGCTACTCAGAACTTCCATGAATCTAGATTCAGTACAAATTTTGTCAATTAAGTAGAAAAAAGTGTTTCTCTGGCCGTGAAAAAGAATATTATAAACCACTGGCGGCAAGGAAACTGCAGCAGTCAAGCATGCTTTCCTAAAGCTAGGATCAAAATTGCTAATGATCCCAATGGCAACATGTAACAGATTCACAGACACAAGATGAAGTTTTTGAGACAAAATATTTGAGCCATCATAACACAGTCTTTTCTGGTTTTCACTCCAGCAGTGAAGTGCAAAATGAGCTACTCCTCCCCACCTGCGTTTAATGACAAACACACATAATGAGCGAAACTCAGATACTTGGACCATCAGAGATAACAAGCTTTTAATCATGGCTAAAATATTTTGAACTCCTAAGTAAAAAGTACAATCTTGCATTTATAGTAATGCAGCTGCACCATTATTGGAATGTATGGTGCCATGGACGAAGAACTTCAGCATTTCTAAAATAACTGCATAGTGCAGGTTCAATTCTCATTCAATGCTTCTTATTTATTAAACTGAGTTTCTTATTACTTTTTTTAATCATAAAATTGAATGTTTTGATAAGGGTTTAGATCACTTTGCAGTTCTGAAAGAACTGCAGAGGATTGGCATCCACAGCGCTATAGTGCTTGTAATCTCTTCAATCACCTCACTCATTTGGAAGAGTATCAATACGGGGCCCAAATATAACTTACAATCTATCAATCACACACAATCAAAGGAAAAGGAATTTTTAAATAAAAAAAATCATGAATTAATAGGAGGACCTAATGAATAAGCAATCTTCCAAAAGAAAAGAAATCCCATTATAACATATCTCTATAGTAAATCCCAGCTTCAATCTCCATGTGGGATTGAGGACAGACCAACAAGAAGATGAAAGGTTGATAATTTTATACTCATCCTTATCAATAGGGTAATAATTGACATAGGCATCATTATTACTTAAAATACTAGAAAAAATGGTCCATGAACCAGCTTTCCAAAGACGTGTATAAAAGCCTGCTCCTATGTCCTGCAGACCTGTCTAATTTTAATAATTGATTTTAGTGTGGGTCATTCCACATGCATTGCTTCAGTCTTCTGCTTCAAAAACAACATCTACCAAATAATTTTTAATTGGTCAATATAGAGAAATATACACATTCAACTTGAAGGAACGAAAATAATTAATATAGAAAATGAAAAAAAAATGCATTCATAAATTTTCTCTGAAACATTAATATGGACATCAATGAAAAACATGAGAATTAATTGCTATGAAACAAGAGGTGTTAGATGATTTTGCCGCAAGCAATATTTTGTGATGTTACAACAGACCAAACTCTGCCAGTCGTAGTGGTTCAATCAATATTCAATAAGTTGTCCTGTACTCCCATGGCTATTTGATAACCAACCAATCAAACTTACAGTCAGGAGCAAAACAGCAACACTTATTTAGGAATTCAAATAGTATAAATATTTGATATTTATAAAATTTTTTTGCAGATTTAATTAAAACTAGAAAAAATAATTCATTTATGATTTATCGGGGAGCAGCTGGCCCCTCCCCATGAATGTAGGCCCATGCTTATCGCCAGTGTTCATGGACTGAAGGGCCTACTAGTGCCATTTAGTCAAAAGATGGACCAGATTTGACTGGATAGGAATGAGAACATCAAGACAAAACCACTAGCATAACAGTTTATTGATTCAGAATTTTGAAAACAAGCATGTTTGCCAACGATAGTGGACCAGGACTGTTAACTGTGTAGTGTAATGTAGATAATACTTTTCTTTTTCAGAACATAACTTCTAATTTCCCATTGAGAAAGAGAAAAAAGAAATCAACAATGATATTATCAATTATTTGTGAAATCATTTGTATCATGGAATTTGATCACTCTTAGCATTAAAAATATCAATTAACTGCATTCATATATGCACAGAATAGACACATTCTATTTGACAGTATACAGAGGAGTTTCATCCATGGCCATGGAAGATTGCATGTAAGCCATTTTCTTGCTAGCACCAAACCTGCTATTCTAAAATAGCAATAAATAGGATTTTGTAACATCATAATACATTGAGCATTTGAACTAAGCTCAAATGTGGCAACAACACTCTAATAGTAAAAAAATACATTGAAGTGGCCAGAGAAAAAGAGAAAAGACAAAATCACACCATGTAGGGGAAACTCCAAGATATGGCAATAACTTTGGAAGGATTACCTCCATGTTTCCACATCCTATTTTTGGTGTGATTCTTTTTCATGATTTTCTATTTTTGAGAAGAGGTATTTTGAAAACAAGTTCAAGCAATCCATGAGATTCGTAATCCTCACCAACAGCATCCTTATTTTTACTGTCAGACACTGACCACATGTTTGTTTGCCATGCACAGCCAATGGAAGATACACATTGGTTACAGGCCACTTAGTCCAACCACCAATTCCAGGCATAGGCCAATTCTTAACGTCATGGAAATTTTAGACTGCTTAAATTGTTGAGTTATTTTCCTTTTCTTTTAACTTTACACAATCCTTACATTTGAATGACTTATTAGCTATCACACAATGGAAGGGTGAAGTATACCCAATCAAAGTTCTATACAGCTTGATTTTGCATACTTGCACCCAACGTCCTGAGAGAGGTTGAGATTTAACCAATACATAAATATAACTGTTTGTGTACCTATAGCTCACTTGTTATTGTACATATAAGCTTTAAAGTTATGTTCTACTTATGAATAATGCACATAGCATCATGCGATTATGGCACAGTCACAGTTGCAGAAAGTCTATGATTGATAAATTATGTTTCTTCCTACCATGAATGCATTTCTGTACTAGAATAAGAGAGAAAGGGGCAGGTTCAGATTAGACCTTACTACTTAATGTTTGACCATCATCTAGTCAAACGTTGCCAATTTCACTATATGCAGAAAAGAAGAATTAATAGAATTTACCGCCACACTCTTAAATTATAGAACAAAAAACAGAAGAAAAAAAAGGAGAAAATAAAATAAAATAGAGGGCCATAATAAAATTAATAAAGTTGTAACTGTAAAAGAACAAAGGGAACCTTCATAACCAAAGCATATTGTACTTGAACCAATAAAATAATAGTTGAAGTTAACCTTTACTTACTCGAAAGGAGGTTCAACCTCAATACTAAGGGTAAGGTGCAATGAGAAACCAGGAGAATCATCACTAACAGCAGAGCTTGTATAAGCTTCATGAGGACAACCTCTGGGAATATATAATACATCACCTTCCCTGAGAAAGAACTCTCTTCTACCAGCTTTTGTACAGTCAATATCAGAACCAAGTAAACTATCATATAAGCGAGGTAACAGCTGACTGGGTGGAGAAAATATAGTCCACTTCTTTGAACCAAAAATCTGGCATACAAATACACAGTGATCATCAAAGTGACAAGCCAAACCCTGAGAATTAGGGGGTGTTAAGTACAAATTGGCACCCACTGAGGGTTGGCCAAACATAAGTGCTAATGTATCTGCAATAGCTGCAATGCTCTGATAGCGAAACTCAAGACCACGCAGGGCAACAGTGTAACCCTCTTTATATGCTTGCCCACATTTTAAGACGTCATCAAAAGTAAAATACAGAGGTTCCTTAATGCAGCCTGAATGAAAGTTCTGAAAGTAATGCATCTCTTTTTGAGATTGGCTCTCTGTTTTTACAACACGTATATCCTGCTGGTAGATTATAGGACAACCCAGTCTATCTTTCACCTCATTCAGAAAATTGAGTATGTTTTGTTCATCTGAAGCAATAGGGAAACAAGCCACTAGACGTTGAAGAATCGAGGAGAGAAGGGAAGGAAGGCTCCTATTCCAGTTCAAAGAGTGAACCAATGCACCAAACATATCATGCATATCTGGATCCCTCATGGTCTTCGAAAGCAGAAAAGGCGAAACCTCCCAGTAATTTGATATAAAATCTTCAAAACTAGTATCACTCGCACCAAAAAGACCTCTTTGAACAACTTCAAATGACAAAGAGCCAGTAGGTTGAGAAGCATTAATGGAAAGCCTAAAGACGCATTCTGCAAGATTACTAACAGCAATGTTACTTTTACAAAGATGCCTTTCCTTGTTACGTTTCCTAGCACCTCTGATCACCTCTTGACCACTCACTCTCACCCTTATCTCTTTCAAAATTCTCAGAAATGCTTCAGAAAGACTTTGTGGGATACTCTGTAGCTGCTCAACTTCACAGGCATTGATAAGAACAACAACTGCAGTGAGAAAAGCCAATGACAGTTCATCTTCCTTAATCCCAATCTTAAGAGAGTGAAGACTTTCATCACCCTCAGACCATAAACACACAGATTCTAAACTCTTGAAAATCTGAAGAAACACAAACCTAAGGAATGTCAATTCAATTGTTTAGTCATCCATCATGAACTCAATTTAATAAATTTTCAAAACCTAAAACGATGCAGTGTAAATGCTTACTTACATTAGTTTGTTCAACGCAGAAAACTTGAGCAATTGTCGTTGGGCGAAGGTGGTGGTGGAAAAGTCCAAAACGGCATTGCAGGCAGATAGCAGAACTTTTCTATTGCGACTCTGAAACAGCGAGATTAGTCCCTCGACGGTTTCAGAATCGGAAGCGATTTCCTCGTTGGCGTCGAAGGAAACAAGCGAGGCGGCGCTGATGATGTCTGCGGCGGGGCACGCGATATCGGAGCGCTTGGAGCGGAGTAGGGTTGGGAGCAACGCCAGAATGGGCGTCAGCGAGGTTGGCGATAGAAGAAGGGAACGGCGAAGTTTGAATAGGCATTTGTTGATGAAGATAACAGAGTGGGGTGTGTTGGACAGAGATGCGAGTAACAAAGCGAAGATGGCATTGGCGTCTGAGGAACGAAGACGGTGAAGCTCACGCGCCGAGGGTTTCTGCTTCCTTTTTCTCTTAACTGTGTCTTTCTTCTTCTTCTCCATTCTTCTCGCCGACGGACACAGACGTTCGCTTTTCCTTTTTGGTTTTGACTTCTTCACCATGTTTTTATTTTTATTTTTATTTTTCAAAAATATTTTCTAGAAATTAAGTTTTGAAATTTATTTTGGCAATATTATTAAACATTTTAGAAATTGGTTTCCAAAAATATTAAAACTTTCAAAATTTATTTTAATAATAATAGGTAAATGTTGTTGAAATTAATTTCTAAAATATATTAGTTACATTCTGAAAATTAATTTTCAAAAGTAAAATATTAAAATTTTAAAAACTTCTAAAAAGTTAACTTCACAGTCATACAACATGAATCATAGTTTCACGCATTTTCCGCTTCCAGGATAAATTGTCCCGTTTGAATAACTGAGTTATATGCCAAAAAACAAACAGATTACACACATTGTTCATTTGTTCTCATTGCAGAGACATAGAACATCATTGATTTACTCTTCCATGAGATGAGACACCTTATGCCCTCCCCTTTCGGCATTCATTCAAATGCCTTGTCAATCTCTGAACAGAGTGAGTGATAAACTTGTCTAGTTCAAGTTCCTGCATTTTTAACACGTAGTGTAACTTGATGTACTAAAAATGAAGCAAGATATTAGAACTAGTGTGTTTGGTTTAATTAGTGGTAAAAAATTATGATAAAATCACCCCAAGATATTTGTTGTTACAAAAAGTCATGATGAGTTGAACTCACCATATTATCAAACATGCTCTACGTATTTAACCAATCTTGCTTTTATATGGCACAATTCCAACGTAATCATAAATTTATAACCAATATGAATATGCTGTTACCGTTGTCGTTCTGGCAGATGCAGCAACCATTGATGTTAGTAGTACAATATGATTATGCATAGCTATGAGTAGTGCTCCACCAGTTACAGCACAAGTTATACCAACTGGTGGTGCATTACTCGTAACTAGGCACAATGATGCTGTAGTCGAGATTGTTGCTCCAACTTCAAATACTTCAAAATTATATATATGCATGTGCAGGTCGAATTAGAAGATTCTTGAGTTCTCTTCTGGGGCAAATTGCAGAGTTAAGATCTCCGCGGTTGATTTAAATATCTAGTCACAAACTACTTTAACAACGAATAATAATATATAAAACGAAAAGGAATTAACCAAAAATACTATAAAAAAAAAAAAGTTAGAGATCTTACTTTGCCCGGTGTGCCCAATAAAGCACAATGCAGATTCTACAAGCTGTGTGTTGGATTTGGTGTACTAAGAGAAGATTGCTAACTAATAAACATGTTCAAACTCTAATTTTCCAAACTATTGTTTAATCTATCGGGAAAAAAGTCATCTTATACTTAAGTCATGGACTCAGCTACGAAATCTAAAATCATATCAAGACGTAACTAAATCGTGTTATTTATAAATGAAGCTTAAGAATAGTTATTTGACCTTTGGCTCAATCCATTGATGAATTGATACTTTAAATACGATTGGGATGGAGAAATTTATATTAATGGATTATAAATAATCACATAATTAAACTTAAAATTACATAATTTTAATTCAAAATCATAAGATTTATGTTTATAAGTATTTTTTTTATTTTCATTCTTACACTATATAAAACTTCACGTCAAATTTATACTCCATCACAAAGTTTACGTATAAAGATTCTAACCCTGAAATTAGTGGAAATTCCAAAAAAGCAACAATATAATAAGAAGATGGTCATATTTAACCGTAAGAATAATTGTCTTTGGGTACTCATATTCCTTAATTAGTACGTAATGAACTTATTCCTTTCCAGATCCAGAAACTTTGTAGTTGAAAATTAATATACAGAATTCTCCGTATAAAATGTTAGCTTTATAAAAATATATTATACTCCTTTTAGTTTACAAATTACAACCATTGATATGGACTGGATAAAAACACACGCTATACTATGATAAAGAATCATTCACCACTGCACCTTGTGCAGATGTACTTGTGTTATCTTTAAATAGTATCGCAGTTCGCAGCGAACATATTCCTTCGTCACTTAGCACTTACTTTCAAGCCATCAGTCTGTCATTGCTTCTTTGACCATTCGACCTTGGCACCTTGCGCAGTTGTTTTTACAATAATTAATGAAATTTGAAGCTTCGTAAAACTAGATAAATCTCAACGTAATAGGAACAGGTATCATACATATTCTATTCTATTAAAGTATTAATATAGTATCAGAGTATGGACATCTTATTTAAGGGATTGAGTTAAATATCATTCAAACTAAAAACTTGTTAATACTATTTTATTATTATATGAAATAAAACAAGTAATTTGTAATAGTAAAATGTGTTATAAAAATAATGTATTCACTTTTCTATTACAAATTAATTGTTTTATGTCATATAATAATAATAAAACATATTATCATTAATTCAACTATAATTAAACCATTAAATTATCAAATAATATTTTTACCAGTTTAACGGAAATTTTTAAGAACATTGGTTGTATATCCTAGCCCTGATAAACAAACATTGATACATGCGACTTGAGCTAAAATGCAATTACTGCTGATCATTACTAGCCTTGAATATCAGTTCGATTGGTAGTTATTTTGTTACTTCTTGCACGTTTTTTTGTACAATACTCTTGCATTCTTGCACGTACAATTGGTATTTAGTGTTTGATATTAAGATTGTTTTAAAAACCCCAGATAAGTGATCAAAACATCCATGCTAAAAATGTCATTTATGCATCATATTTACAAGAAAAATCATATATGGACACCTAAATACTGATTGATGCGGAAAGAAAGGAGGAGAAATGTAAGTATAATAAATTATATGATGTAATAAAGAAATTATGAGTACTAATAAAGTTTTTGATACCTTTACTCTAGTTACAAAATTGCAGTTCGGCTACCAATTTATGTAATTCTGAAATTCTGTTTTTCTTTCATTATTTATATTAAATGAGAAATAAAATTTATTAAAATTGATGATTTTTAAAAAATTCTAACAAATCTTAAAAAATATCCGAAAAAGAGTGTTAAAGAAAGCGTAACTAGCATTCTCTTTTTTATATTATTATCATCATAACTTTCTTTGAATTTGATACACGATACTTAAGACAAAAAATTCGGAACGCAATGTGCAGGATTGTTTGAGAGAATTTAGTACTATGTCATGAATCATATCCAAAGGAATAATACAAGAACGGTTATACATTCCACATAATCAAATCAAATCCTTTCCCAAAAAAGGGGCTGAATGCAAATAGCCTTTGTTAAACTTGGAGCGAAATCGGATATTGCACAAACCGTGTTCATTAAATGACAAGGACACATAAGTATATATGCACTAGATTTTAAAAAATGGTGCACAAATGTTGTTTCAGCCGTGACACCAAGGTTTTTGGAGTTACTACCACCGCAATTGTGGCCACATTAGTCTCATTTGTTCAGAATTGCCCGCAACATCAAAGATTGCAACAAAACCACGATAATAATTTAAAACCTTGCATAAGTACATAGACAGGAGGTATATACATGTCCCAATCATACCCTTTTATCAAAGAGGAAAAGATGCAATTTGCCTGCTATAGACCCAATTTCAAACTTCATGCTCCTACAAGTGAGAGAGGTAACTTGAAATAATTTTGATACCTGTTGTCCACAATGCACAGACAAGAGGGAATAGAAAAGGAAAGGGAGGAGAGGAGGGGAGGGTACCAGAGTATGCAATCCGCACAACTTACTTCTTGCAGTGTGGTACTGGTGAGTATAGACTACATAGCAAAGTGAAAAGGCTAAAATTCAAGAACCTGCCTCCAACTATACGAGTCATGTGCACCCATTTGAGCTTTCTTAACTCACCAAAATGTGAATAATTAATCCTCATAAGGGGATCTTCTGCACATTAACAGAGGGTCAATATGCATCAGCACGTTTTTGTGAGTTTCAAAGCAAGATATTTTTTGTACATCAACGTAGGGAGTTTTCTGAATGTAACCAAGTTAGAACACATCAAATAAGTGGGGGTGGGGAAGGAAAGCAAAAAGGATCACAATTGTACTTGGGAGATGATCTTATAAAGGTAAATTCGACTAAGCAGGAAGATTGATTCTGTAAAACAAATTAACATCTTAGCAAAGTAATACATATACTAGTTTAGAGCAATGCAAGCAATATAAATAAGGTCTATACATGAAGGTGGTTAGTTGAGCTGATCAAGCTATACGGGAGGTATGTTAGAGAAAGAGAAGTCTTTGTATCCCTTGTAAGCACAATATGCAAAGCGCGTATAGTAGAAACCCGGAATGAACAAGAGTGTTCCCAGTATCGCAAAGAACAGACCTATCCATCATTCAATAATTATTATAAATTGTTCCAGTAATTCTGAAAAAAATATAAAATAAAAGGGATGTTGTTACCGTGAGCGGTGTCGCCGCCGATGTGATTATAAGCCATGAGGGAACCGATGATGATGGCTAGGGTTCCGAAGACGAGAAGGGAAACGGCGAGGGCGATCTCCTTGATGGGTGCCTTGTTGCTCACCATGTACGGTCCATCCATCATTATGTCCTCATCTGAAATCGAAAACGCGTGATCCACGTACATTTTCTTTACCTCTCGATTGATTGATTGATTATTCAGATTTAGCTCCTTCCACGATTGATGACATAAACGACAAAGACCTGCGTCTGTTGATTGAATTCTGCTTTGCTTCCTGTTAAAGTTGCACTTCTCTGTGCACACTTGTCAACATTGTGGTGTCATAAAGGTCAAATATATTTATTAGGTTTATATCTTGAATTTCACTTTTTTAGATTAAAAAATTGTGACTAAAAAAACAAGATTCCACTTTATGATTAAACAAATTCTTCCAAGAAAATTAGTAATACAATATAGTCAAACAAAATACCACATACAATAATTTTATAGAATATGGCATGTAAATGGAACTCAAAAGTGGAAATCAAACAAACCAAAAAGTGAAGAAAATACAAAATATTACTTATATATATATATATATATATATATAAATAAGATAATTTTTCCTTATATAGAAAATAATTTTAATAAATATAAATCTAATTAACTTTAATAATATCACTAACTAAGATATAATTAAATACAATATAATTATTAAATTTGATAAATAAATATGTATTTATTAGACACGTAACTTTTTATATGAAATGTAAAAAAATATTATTAATTAAAATAAATTATTATAATATTTAATATCTATATATATATATATATATATTAAAATATAAACTAAAAAATTATTTTTTTATCATTATGGTTTAGAAGAATTGGTTTATAAAATATATCTTAAAAAGGAAATTTTCATATATATATATATATATATATATATATATATAATGATAAATATTATACTAATTTATCTCTTAATTTTAATCTTTATTTTTTATTGTAAATTAATAGTTATAGATTATTCAAAATCTAGCTATATTTTTTTATAAAAAAATATTCTTGTTCATAAAACATATTTTAAAGTAATTTAATTAAAATACTCATTAATAAATTTTGACGTATGTTAACGATTAATTTAATCTAATCATTTTTTACAGAATCTAATCAACTTTTACTCATTGAGTTTTTATTTTAGGCATATAATATGGTAACTTGATTTTTATTTATTATTGCACATAATTAAATGAAAAATTAAAACCACTAAATAATTATGCTTGAATGATAAGTAAATATTAACCTATTGAAAACTATCAGACATTATTGTAGATAAAGTAACAATTTTGAGTTTGACACATGATTTTTATAAATAAAATACTATAGTAAATTACATGATACCCCTTGTATTTTAATTTAGATTGCACACGTTCTTTTTTCTATTCTTATATTATTTCCTTTAATTATTTTTAAAACATTACACTAACACTTCTCATATATTATTATACTCATCTTTTTAATTATTTAAAAAAATTTATATGGTGTATCTTATAATAGAGTTGTTGTAGATGTTAAAAAAATAATAATTATGATAAATATTAAAAAACTTCATTGAGTATTAGTGTAACAGAAATATTTTAACGTAAACAAAAATATCTCACCAATATTTTAACTTTTTGTTTTTAAAATTATTAGTAATTGAAAATGATTAATTATATAATTAATTATTTAATTTTAATTAAATCTCTTAATTATAAAAAGTTCAATTGTCTAATTATTTAAAAAAAACACTATAATCAATTTTTTTTGTTAGCACCGCTAATTTTGATTGACGAAAGTTGGATAAATAAACCTTTTGCAGCCATTGTATTAATAACCAACTTAAAATTATCTTTCTACGTTGATTGTACTTGAAGTTAATATAAAAATGTATATTTCTAAAAAAAAACAATCTTATTTTTCATTGATTGTATTGAAATCGATGTCAAAATAACATTTCCTGGCAAAAATGAAACGATTGTAATGTTCTTTGTTAAACAACTAAAAAGATACAAAAAAATAAAAATAAAAATGAAAAGGAATTGAAGCTCAGGCACGAAATCACGAGATCTCAAACTCAAAGTCTGAAATAGAGAAACCAGATTATGAGTCCGTACTCAATGCCCGCATACCTCTGACCGCCGTCGAAGCTCGGTCGTCCTCCCGCCACCGTCGCACGAGGAATCACCCCCGCCGCTGGTTGTCGCGCTAGCCATCCGGCCGCCGCCGTTCTGGTGGTTATTGGTTCTGGTTCCATCTGTTAGAGCATTACTAATTTTATTGCTTCGGGCACGAATCAGAAGGTACTCATTTCATTATGTTTATCATTGAAACTTGTTTTATTTTTTAGAATTTATAGATGTCAAATTAAACTTGTTGAAATAGTTTCATTGATATTTAGGGTGTTTGATTTTTGTTTATAATTTGGGTAGCTTGACCAGATAAGCTTTATTTTTAATTACCTCCGTTTCTTTGCCTAATGATGTTTAATTTATGGATAATTTGTATAATTACTGAACACTGTAGGTATGGGAATCAGTAAAACAGAAGTAAACTTAAAGAGGTTGCTTGCAGCTGCTCCTCAGCAGCAAAACCAGGCAAAACTTGTGCATGTAAGTCTGAAGATAAGTCTTGACTTTTTATTTTAGAGTTAATAGGGTTATGTCTATAATCTTCTTATTTTAGAGTTAATTTAGTCATTTCTTAACTCTGAAAAACACAAACTTAATCATTTGTTGATTTTGGGATTCTGCAGTATGTTGCTACTTTGCGTGAACAATTGGAACAATTGGCTGAAGAAAGGACACTGGAAGGCTTACCAAGGTATTGTGTGTCTCTTTATTTACCATCTGATACACATAGGTGTCATGGAATTATAAGTGAAACTACATATAACTTCAGTGTTTATAAATCGCAACACAATCATCAGTTAATTTTAATTCTTGGAAATCTTCCCTTAATTTTACTAATATATACCTTAAGTGGCAGGGGTGGATCATCATAGTTGGCTGCCCCAAAAGTTTAAAAGTTCCATAGATAGAAATGTAAAAGAAAAAATTAGACATGCTTTCCCTAAACATGATCAAAACATCATATGGCCATTCCATTTTTTTTTATCAAGACCTGCTACTATTAAGTAGTAAGTGGGGTGGGATTTTCTTTCTGAGTGGGGCTTTGTTTTGGGTTTGAACAGTTGAATGTTAGAAATTAATACTTAGTACTTAATGAAATTTATGAATCAAATGGAAAGAAAAAAGGGAGAAGAGTGATGTCATAATATAAAATAATAATCTAATACTCTTATTTATGGTAATATTCTAGGTCAAGAACTAGCATATAGACTATAGAGCAATTGGTATAATCTCAGGCCAAAATCATACATAACATAATAGGAGTACTGCCACCCTAATTATCCTTATATTCAAACAATACAAATAGGTCCAGACTATGGAATATAAGAATTGACTTATGCTATTATTCACACTGAGTTCTCTTGAAAATAATAATTACTCACATTGTACATAAGCTTTACTTTCCTGCCTAGTAATTCTTTGATAAAATCTTGGATTTGTAGAAATAATTATATTATATTTCTTTGAAGTAAACTGACATGATTATTTTTTCATCTTCTACCTCCCCTTGTCCATTATCTTCTCCTCTATAACTTATAAATTAACGCTCTTATATTCCCCCTACTTCTTATGTGTTCCTCTACTGAATATATGTGCACTCATTTGTGTGTATATATGCTCTGTTCTGGTTATGCAGGATTTCAAAGGCTGTGTTGAATGATTATTCAGAGAAGATTGAAGCCATTGCTTCCAAATTGGTAAATCATGTGGTATGTATATATGAATTAATATATCCTGGAGAGATGTTTAAGTGTAAAAAGATCTTTATAGTCTCTGACTAAACATTTAAGGTTTTGTTGTCTAGTCCAATCCTATCTAATCTATACAATTCATGAAATGCAAGTTACACACTTTATAAAAATAAAAAATATTGTACTAAATCTGATTTACAAATATATGCCAGTCCTATAAACTTAAGGGTATGGGTCTGCTTAGTTAAGGTTAAGTAGGTAGTAGTGGTCAGGTTAAAATTATACGATGGATAACACACTAATTACACTTTAAGTTTCTTATGCATAGGTATTTTTACTATATATGAGGATTCTAAGATAAGAATAGTTGAAGAAGTAAGACTTTTGAAATTAAAGAGAAAATTATGAAAAAAATTTATTTGAACAAAACATGTAATTTCTATGTCTATTATTTTCATATAAAACTAAATATCTTATTGTCCAAAGGTTTCTCGCTATGCTAAGGTAAGGGAGAGAGATATTGTACGTTGTCTATTATTTTCATATGGCATATTAAAATTTAAAATTCAAAATTCAAATTGGGATTGACTAAATTTAAGCAATAATGTTTGCGAGAGGAACATAAATTATGGAAATAAATTATCATAAACTTGATGCAGGAGAAACCCCTTGGCTTACTAAGATAAAAAAATAGTTTCTAAAAGTCCTCTGTTATGAAATATTTTCATTTAACCACAAGTTTTAACCTAGAGTGACCCACCAATACCCGAGAAGGACTTTGAAAGGAATTCTGTCAAAGAAAACTCTTCTGAAATTGAGGAAACAAAGCAGATACTCCTTTCTTCTGGATTGAGAAGAAGGCCTGTGTAAGCTATAGTTAGCCTTTCTTACTAATATGTGTATTTTGTAGGCTGTTTTACTGTTGTTCATCTGATTCATTGGACAGACCTGCCTCAAGTACGGAAGATAGAGCTCCTGAGCCTGCTGAAACTGACCACACATCACCTGTTAAACTGGATGCTACAGCACATGCACACATTGAAAAGCATAGGTACTGTTTACTTGAGGTTGTTATTTAAAGTTCATGTAATGGTGGGTCAATGGACTAAATACCGCTTTGGTGAAGAGTCCATAACCTACAGGCTACAAACATGTTCCTATGTCAATTTGTCTAGAACAGCAAAGTGTATTTTCCTTCAGGACAAGCATTAATGAATAAGGTCGATCGTTGATACATTGTTAAACTTACCAGTTTCCATATGTTACTAGCTTAATATGGTGGACTATTAGGATCATATATTTGGGAGTTTATTTGGTCTTCATTGACTAGTCCTCAGGATGTTTCTGAATCACTATCATTAAGATACCAATAATTTCTATTAAGCTATGTGTGCAAATGTATTACATCAATAATTTTTATATTCATTTACGTTTACTCTCTATATACTTTGCGTTTCTTTTGTATCACTTGTGTTTTCATGGTTCACTCAGCTGTTTAATTTTGTTCAATTTTTTATTTATCTAGAAAGCTTCAAGATGATTTGACTGATGAGATGGTGGTGTTGGCAAAACAACTCAAAGAGAGTAGTCTCATGATGAGCCAGTCCCTGCAAAATACTGAAAAGGTCTCGAATCTCATATTTTCATTCAATCCTGCTTATCTAACTGCTAAACGGTTGTATGAGATGATGATGCTAAATCTATCTTATTTTAGCATTGTGAGAGTGAAGGAAGGCGAGTGTTAATACCTTGTGGCAGTGGTCGTTAGATTTATTCTTTGAATAAGTCATAAACTGTTTGGCAATTATCTCACATTTGGGAGTTAGAATGATGAGGTGTTAACCTAATGAATTGATTGTGGGTGGCTTGCAGATACTTGATTCTACCGAGAAGGCTATTGAGCATAGCTTGGCAAGCACCGGTCGTGCCAATGTGCGAGCAACGGCAATCTACTCCGAGAGTTCCAAGACTTCTTGCTTAACATGGCTTGTGATGTTTGTGATGACATGCGTATTTGTCATGGTTATTCTTCTAATCCGTGTCACATAGCGTAGTTCTCGTTTCACTGGGTAAAAGAAATAACTTCCAATATAACTTTTTCTATGATGTAATTTTTCCTTCCACTCATAATTAAATTGGAAAATGTTAACGTTAGTTAAAGAAACAAAAACGATTTTCTGGGGAAGTGTTGTAAATGAGCTTTTACCTAATATAGTTTCTTCACTTCACTTTTTAATAAAAAGAGTAAATTAGATAGATCCCCTTAAAGTGTCGAGTAATTACACCTGATACCCTCTCTTTTCCAACATTACTTTTAGACCCCTGTGTGTAACACCATTTAGGTTCCGTCAATTTAAAAAAAAATAATAATAACAAAAAAATATAAACTTTATGTTATTTCATAGTTGCCCTTTCTCCATTAACCAGAATGGTTAGGGTTTGCTCAGTTGGGAAAATTGGGTATGAATACGATAGAGTGATGGAACGAAGCACTCTGGTGAACACCGCTCCTCCCATCCCCTGCCTCGGCATCCCCGCTTACGAGTGGTGGAGTGAAGCACTCCACGATGTCAGAAACGTGGGTCGGGAGATCAGAACTGCTGGGTGGTGGCTCTGGTGCGAGATCTGATAAAAAAAAAAAAATGCGGTTTCCTATTTCAGAGGCCTTCCAGTGGCTTCCTTCATCGGAGGCAAATTGAGACTTCAAGTCTCCTCTATAACAGTTGATGAGATTCAAAATTGTTTGTATGTTTTGGATGATGAGTTTTGTGTAAATATTGGTTTGTTTTTTTGGATACCCTATTTTCTGCTTTAATGTTCTGGAAAAGCTATGCATTTTTAGTTTCTATTTTATTTAAAGTTTGGTTTGAGATTGTATATATGTTCCAGATATTTCATGCATTACAGCTCACCTTTTTTTAGTGTGTTCAATTGTAAGATAAGAAATGAGGGTATTTTTGGTAAAAATAATTCATCAAAATACATGTGCCGCTCACATAATGCTCTAAAACTAACAGTACTAACTTCTTAAACGTACAAGGGGGCCAATTGTAATGCACTGCAAAAAATTATGGGGGATTTTGTAGGCTTCTAAAATAGAAGGATATAAGGTGTAATAAACTTATGGGAGTCTCTAGTTTAAATGTTTAATCTAATAAAAACTTCCTATTTAGTATCCTTAGAGCACTAAATTAAATATATATATATGAGTGAACCAAACTGAACGATGAATCAAATTAAACTGGTGTTAAAAAATTGGATCATTTTCAGCAGTTTGATAACTGGTCGTATTTTATTTTTATTTTTACACAATTTAGACCAAATCATTCACCGGTTCAATTAGGAGAATAACTCCATGTCAAACTTAGCTTGTCTGTCGCTCTCGCTTTGCCTTTCGGCCTCTCATTAACAGAATCATCTCTTCCCTTCAAGCAATCTTCTCCGTTACGGACCCTAAATCCCAAATCAAAGCTCTTAAAATCCTAGGTTTAGCAGAAGTTGCAAAATGCACAGGCCTGAAATTGCGAAAAATCCATTTTCTCCATTCATTGCTCAGTTTTTCCCATTTGCCCCTTATCAGTGCACGGAGTAAAAGGTAATGAGTTTTTCCCACATCAATTCTGCACTTTTTGGTTCAACAGTCCTATATCACTTTCTTTCAAATTTTTAGAATACAATGCAATGAATTAAAGAAATAGTTTTGTTCTATTCGTAAGAAACAGAGATCCAACAATGGAGTTGGATGGTTACTGTTTGATTTGAACTCTTTCTCTCTGAAAATACTTATGGTGGTGAAATATTCTTGAGAGAATGATCATCATGCACCCGAAGAACCGAATCTGGCGTGGGGTGTGTGCACTGTGTCTAAGAAAAAGTGAGAGTTCAGAAGAGCGTACCTTTCTCCTGGAATTCCTTACCTATAAATACAGATCTGGTTGGTTATGAACAGCATCCCTTAGTATTAGCATTCGCATAATGTCCATTAATTGAGTAATCATTATTCTTTATTTCTTGTTCCGTTGCATATTCTACGGTTTTCTTCAAAATATTCCTGAAAAGTCAAACCTGGTCAATCCATATTGGGCCTCTTGAATTTGGCCCAGTTTGACTGACCTCAACAAGTTTGATTTAGTTTAGACGAACTGTTTTTTAGTTCAATTTGGGGAGAATGATTCTACAATTCAGTTCGATTTGATTCAGTTTTCTAAACTGTATCCAACCACAAACAAGCTTAAACAATATTCATTTATATTTTATTTATATTGGATAAATTTGTTTAAATTTGTTTATTGAAAAAAATACTTATTTTAATAAATAAATATTTTTTTAATGTGTTTATTCAAACTATAAATATCTATAATGTTTTATTTTTAATATCTTTTTAATATTTTAATACACACAATTGATAGCCTTAATACCTTTTTTATTATTATAAAATATTTAAAAAAATTAAGAAAAGAGAATATATGATTACTCATGGTTGATTGCTGATAGCATGTGATCACTGGAATTCAGTTTATCTAGAAGAGTGGCTTAATAAAAATAAATAAAAATAAAAAGTCCTGATGGCAGATCTTTTTGACAAATTGAACCAAGCTTTTGAGATTATTGTTAAAGTCAACTATTTAATATTTGCAGCCTTGATGAGAAAGAATTGTAATAAACAAGCTATCGATGTCATTGGTGGCTAAACACCAGAAAATGAATATTCACACCTCCCTGCCCAACGCCAACTCATGATTAGCATTAGCGTTGCATTTACTTGTAGTATTCTTGGAAGCTTCATTTGTTTCCAAATTCCAACACATACAACTATACAAACACTACTAAGGTATAACGTTATCATCGTGCGTGTTCTCTTACTGGGGCATCTAGTTCTCTTCAAGAGACACGTGGCATGTAATATTTTCTTAATTATTTGGATAAAAACTTTATTATTTCTTTGGTGATAATAAATTTATTTTGAAGTAATATGCTAACAAAAGATTATGTTAGCAAACTCCGTTACTTGCATACGTATCTTTTAGTAAACAATATAAAAAGTAGGTTTTTATAATTTTTTTTTTATTTTGCTTGTTCACGTTCACGTTGTTGTTATTGTGTCTATTCTTTTCTGACAAAAAAAAAAATTGTCTTTGTGACCAACAAGGCTCTCTGTTCTTGACTTCCTGTTCCTGTGAGTATTAAGTAGAACTTACACCAAATCTGTAGACCATTTGACGATGAATGAATTTATTTGAAGGAATTAGGAGTGAGTTATAATATAGATGCAATATTCCATATACTCTGGTTCTTTCATCTCCCCGATGTGAATATATATGAAACGGAAGGTAATCCGATTGTGTTAAAAATTAGATAAGGATAATTCGTCTTCCATTAATTTATTTCATTCTCTTTTATATATATTCCTTCAATTTGAGATTCTTATATATATAAGAATAGTTCAACAACCTCCTAATAATACATAATAATAACAAATTGATCTAATGTTAATTTCTATTTAAATATAATAATAGAAAAATTTGAAATTCAACCGATTATTAAAATTGAATATTCTTTGTATCAACGTAACCTTGTTGTTTGGTTGACAATTATCTCACATTTGGGGAAGTTTTTCTTCTTCTTTAGTAACCATAGAATCTGTGGCTCTACGGTGGGACTCGAGTATCTTTAGACAGAGTATAAAACTAATCATGCATCTGGATTTATTAAAAAAGTTAAAGGTAAAAAAAGAGGGAAAGCTATCTTTAATATTCAAATGTTTGACATTTCAATGAAAGATAATATTATTCACCAGAAATAGATTGTTGCAATAAACATTGAACCCAAGTTTCATGAACAACAATTCAAGGGTGGCAACTATGGGCCATGGCCCTCCCCTCGTGGTTTTAAATAGAATTATACAAGATGTTCGAGTTTGAAGAAGGAGAAAAAACACTCAGAAAAATAAATTAGTAAAAACTTTGAGTTTGAATTTACATGTTCAATGGAAATGAATACATAATCATTTCTCATAGGCCCATACTTTATCATTAAAAAAAAAAAGGCACATCATAAAAAAAAGAAATAGGCTCATACTTTCAATCAAGTGTCACAATCTCACTTATTTAAATATTGCTATTAAAAAAATTGATATAAAATAAATAAATACACTTTACAACTATTTTTAATAATTATCTACCTTACTTTTTTTATCCAATTATCTACCTCACTAATTAACTTATGTTCTAATTCTTTATATTTTGATTTTTTTTTAACTTTCAAGCTTTATCAAATCTCTTTTAAACTTTAATTAATGTAATACAGTTTAAAAACTATTTATGTTTATACATTTTTTAAAAATTATCTAATAAAAATATTTGTTATGTACTTTGGATCCAAGTGTTTAATTCAGTTAAATAGATTTAGTTAATTAACGTCTACAGTTTTTTTGTTGTTGAGGAAATTAACGTCTACAGTTTGTCGACATGTTTACCCGATTAAGACTAAGACTTCCTCTTGGCACTGTATGTCTGTATCCACATGTTGTTTAGTTGATTGTCTACTTTCTTTATTTATGTTTTGTTGACTTTTGTCGATAGGATTGGTTATCGAATATTTTAATTTTTTCACAATATTCTGCTAATTCTTTCATTTATAGAAAGTATTGGATTTTTTTTCATTTTTAAGACACTAAATACATATATACTTTTTTTACTTAATACCTTTTTTTTATAAAGAATGAAAGTTATTGTAAGACTATTTGTAAGAATATATAATAGGTACTCATTATTAAACACCCAAGAAATTACTCGTAAGTCATAATCGATTGCTGATAGCAGATAATTGGAATTCAGCTTATCTAGAAGAGTGATGCCTTAACGGAAAGGAAAAAACAAAAAAACAAAAAAAATCATCATGACAAACCTTTTCGACAAATTGAACCAAATAGCTGTAAGGTTAAGAATGATAATGGATAGAGTTGGACATGAGTAAGAGTTAATTGTTAGAGAAAAGTTGTGTCCGTTATTTATCCATTACCAGTTGGATATTCGTTTTAAAAAAAAAATTATGGATTTTTTTAATACATGAAGGTGTTTATGGATACCCATGAATATTACAAGTTTTTAAAAAAATATTTAAAAAAAAAGGTGATCTTTAACGTCAAATAAAACTGGTGAATTAAAAATAAAAAATAAAAAAGAAATATTAATATAATAGAATTAACTATAAAATAAGTATCTCTTAAACATAAATTCAAAGTACAAATAAAATTATAATATCTCAAATATAAGTTCAACAAATAAATTGAAACTACATTATATATATATATATATAATATTTATATAAGGATGAACGTGAGTGTATAAGTGAAATAATATCAAAATTAAATTATATATAAGCTTATTTTTATAACTTCAAGGTAACAGGTATTCAATGATATTATGATATTTGTATCATATTCATTAATGAGCGGATAAAAAAAAATTGTGAGTAATGAATATCCATCCAAAATATTTAGTATTTATCTATCACAGATTTTATCTACATACATTCGTGGATATAGATTTTTTTGTCATCTCTACTTAAGGTATATTTTGTTTGCTAAATATCAATTTCATTCATTTTCTACACAACAAGTCGGTAGTCAACTACATGCCATAAGCCCATAACAAGCCTTTTCTACAGACTTTTGTTTTTTGTTCAAATTCTTTAAGTGTATCTGCATTTTCGTCCTTAGTTTTTTTTCTATTTAAATTTACTCAACAGTAATTAAATGGTAGAAAAGCTGCTATAAAGCTTTTGTGATTATTGTTAAATTCTCCGGCTTATTATTTGCGGCCATGTAACCTACAAGCTAGCGATGTGATTGGCCAACACCAGAAAATGAATACTCAGTTCACACCTCCCTGTCCAACACCAACACATAACTATCATTGAATTTTCTTGGAAGCTTCCTTTGTTTCCAACACATATAAGTACAACCATTATCTTGGCAAGTAACATTTTCTTTGTATTCTTTTCACTTCTGTCACTATAAAACCAAGTCAGATACGCCTCTAAGCATTTCTTTCCCTGCTTTTCTGCTTAGGTAAATGCAGAAACAATTCAATGGGGAATTGTTGGAGTCTTCAATCAGGTTCTCCAGGCGATCATCCCAACTCCAATACTGCCCCCAACCCCAACAATCAATCAGGTAAACCAACATGTCAATGACACTAGAATTATAGAAACGCTTCATACTAAAATGTTATTATGAGTTATGCATATGACATCAAATATTTTCAAGTAAGAAGAAAGAACATGTGTTTGCCCCTTTTATGGTTTCCTCGTTATTGCTTAGGTTGCTAGCACAAATGTATAATCATTTCATCAATTATGAAAACAAGTCAACCTGAATTTGCATCCTTGGTATTAGTATCAACATTAGCAAGAGCTCATCATGAAAAATGCTTGATCCTGGTCTTCAGCATCTTAGCCTCATTTGTTTCTTTACATGACAGAGTTTGTTTTATTGTTACGATGTCTCAGGGAATATTCCATTTTCTGCTGGTCTAAGCAACACAAGATTAACACAGAATGGCAATTCTACTTCTCTTGGGCGTAGCAGCCACTCTGGAGGAATCAGCAGCAGGTTCTTTGGGCCAAGTAGTAGTAATAACTACTCAACTGGAAATAACACTAGCACATCCCTTTGGGGAGGCTCTGAGACTAGCCAAGCCTCTCTAGTTAGAGATGAAGAGGAGTTTCCTCAAGGGCAGATCTTGGATAATGTTGACTTGAGAATATTTACTTTGGCAGAATTGAAGGCAGCTACCAAAAATTTCAGAGCTGACACTGTGATAGGAGAGGGGGGGTTTGGTAAAGTATACAAGGGCTTGATTGATGATAGAGCAGCAAGAAAAAGAGGTGAGGGGTTGACTATTGCCATCAAGAAATTGAATTCTGAAAGCACCCAAGGAATTGGGGAATGGCAGGTATTGGAATTAATAACCCTTCAAAATTAGGATCACACCTTTTATTGGTATGTGGCTTCTATTTAATATTTATATTGATGCTCTTTCTTGTGCAGACAGAGGTGAATTTCTTAGGGAGGCTTTCTCACCCCAACCTTGTTAAGTTGTTGGGATATGGGCTAGAGGAAACTGAACTGTTCCTGGTGTATGAATTTATGCATCGTGGCAGCTTGGATAACCACCTATTTGGAAGTAAGAGCTGATACAGCCAGCGTGTGTACCAATTCGGGGAAATGGATTAATCATTTTCACTGATCTATGCACATGATTTTGCTTCTGCAGGAGGTGCAAATGTTCGGCCACTTTCTTGGGACACAAGACTAAAGGCTGTGATTGGAGCAGCTAGGGGACTGAATTTCCTTCACTCCTTGGAGAAGAAAATTATATATAGAGATGTCAAACCCTCAAATATACTACTTGACAAGGTAAGTTTTATTGTTCAAGCATTGAATATCCCATGATCACATTTTGCAATTGAATATCTCCAAAAGTGAAAGACAAAATTCGCTTGGAGCATGCACAGTATTGAAAATGCAAGGAAAAATCTTTCTAATTTCTGCTTTTGTCACAGTATTATACAGTCAAGTTATCAGACTTTGGCTTAGCTAAATCTGTTAATTCGCCTGATCAGAGTCACGTATCAACACGGGTTGTGGGGACATATGGCTACGCTGCTCCTGAGTATGTTGTAACAGGTATAATATCAACAAATTTACTCTTAATTTCCCTTCATAAGCCTATCATGGAAACGTGACAAGACACTAAATCGTCTCATGTCGATTGTGTAGGTCGTTTGTACGTGAAAAGTGATGTGTATGGATTTGGAATTGTTTTGGTGGAGGTGCTGACTGGCAAGAGGATAAGGGATATACTGGACCTGTGTCAGAAAATGTCCTTGAGGGATTGGCTCAAAACAAATCTATTAAGTAGAGCAAAAATAAGAAGCACCATGGATGTAAAGTTAGAAGGAAAGTATCCAAACAACTTAGCTTTACAATTAGCTCAACTAGCTCTCAAATGCATCCAAACAGATCCCAAAGTCAGGCCATCAATGAAAGAAGTTGTTGAAACATTGGAACAGATTGAAGCAGCCAATGAGAAACCAGCTGATAACAGAAGACGGGTTACTCGTACCCGGGTAGTTCAACAACATGGAGGGCCAGATGGTGGTTAATTGAATTAAACACATCTACGCCATATTCTTTGCAGCTGATGGATTGTGGCCTTGAAGAGCTTTTTGCTAAAAGCCTAAAAGTGCCTCTGCTCAAGTGGCCTAGGGGAGTTGAGCATATGAAAAGGATCAGGATATTGGCTTTGGGGTAAAGGCCTGAGGGTATCTGCCCAAGGGTGAGCCTGTGACATTTAGCTTTATGTGCACCCCAAAGCTAGGAGAAAGAGACTTCAAACTAGGTCGTCCCCAGGTATTGATAAGCAAGCAGGTGCTCCTTGTTCATCTCTCCTTTTTCCATTCATTCTTCCACTTACAATATAAGCTGTTCAATTTCTTACATGGTTTAGATGTGTAGAATGTTGGGTATAGATAAGATGTTCAATTTATACTCAACTTATTACAATATAAGAACAACAATAGTCTTGTTTTGCATGAGGTCGATTACAAGGTCAATTATATAATGTTGTTGGACTAGGTAAAAAACCAAACTGTCATACATATTATTCACTGTAAAATCTCGTTTAACAATTTCATTGAATTTTCTTGTTCTATACTCCTTTTTACAAATGTGATTTTTTTTTCTTCACCAGTACCTCCAACAACCTTTGCACTGTCTAATCCATCTTAATTAATTTTTTTGCCATTTTCTCAATAGCGTCACAACGATATCCTCTCGTATATAGTCATTTTTATCCTGTCTTTTTTATGTATAATTACACATTCATGTTAACTTTTTCATTTCTAATCCTACTCACTACTATAAATTAACTAGTTGTATTGCTATAAATAAAATTTCTCTTTGAGCTTGATAGGTACTGTGTACTAAAAAAGTAATTCTCTATACGTTTCTCCATTTTAACTGCTCAGCTTGTATCCTATGCGCAGTCTTGAAATTAATTTTCTCATTTAGCTTATAATATTGATACCAAATAATTAAAAGCTTAAAAACATCTCCTATTGTTTTTTTTGCTCTTGCGTTTTACAGATTTATTGAAAACTAATTTTTAAAATGTATATCATTTCAGAGACTAGTCTGCGGAATGCAGTCAATTGTCTTGCACACATTGTTCCATTCCAGAAACTAGTTTCCAGAATGCACTTGATTGCTGATGATAAGTTGATATGCAAGTATGCAACTAAAAAAATTATCTCCAGCACCATGCATGCCACACTTAGGTAGTCCAACTCAGCCTATATGTTAAAAGACATAGTGCACTTCTTCTTCTTCCTCACATGAAGCTTAACACCTAGCACCTCCCGAACCACTTGCTCAATATATTGATGTGCAGATTTGCCCCAAACACAGGCACACCATAATTTCACATACAATAATCTTTTTATTTTCTTGGATCAAATTTTTTATTATGGATAATTCCAACGTATGACCTGTAGCGGAGAGGAGAAAAATTCAATAGTTCTACCTCCTATATGCATTCATTCCGCACAGATTTCATCGAGTCGGGCGAAAAATTGCAACACAATATGAATGCCATATATAAGCAATTAATGGAGAAAGAGCAAAGAAGAAATGAATATCACAATGAAAGAGAGAAGAGAAAACCAAACAAACAAGGTGATCCAGACAAATTAATCACCAACACAAGCATAATTGAAATTATCAACGAAGCTTAACAACTTCCTCCCCCACCTTAATTGAAATAAGACCTTTTTCCTCCTTCCACTGCACTGCCACAACGTCTACATGGTGTCCCCACACTCACACGTCAACAATGTACATGGTGGTGCAAAATGTAGGGAAATGAGAGGGACAGTGATTGAATATGAATTTTAACTAATTAGAAATAAATAAAAATTTTCAATAATTATTATAAAAATTAATAAATTAAATATATCTGATAATTTGTGATTGGATGTGAGAATAAAATTATTTTATTTTACAAATGTGAGTAGGTAGCAATTTTTATTCTCATATTATGAAAATTATAGAATTATAATTTCTCGTTTTTTCTCATTATCTTCCATTAATTTGTATGAACACCCTCACATAAATTAAGTAAACATATATTCTCTGCATCTTTTTTTCTCTCTTTAATTTTATGCACTCTTTCTTGATAGTATATCTTTTGATTTTATTATTGGTCTAACTAATTCGTTTTAGTAGATCATTTTTTAATTTGGGCCAAATAACCTGGAAATTTTGGATCCAATGGGCTGTATTTGCCATCTAATAGCCCAATATATTGAATTTCTCTTGTATATATTCAATAGATGGTAATTGAATTTTGCACCTCTCATTTTTTTAAAAACCCCAACCTCCTCCTTCTATTTTCTTCCTCTTTCTCCCGCACTCGTAGTCCATTCTTATTCTTCTCTTTTTCCCACAACCATCGAAGATACAAAGCAAGTCCAACTTGATGTCGTTAAAGTCCCTCACATTCTCTGTAGGTGTGTTTCAACGCATTCACATTAATGTTGTGGACTTATTTTTGGAATAGGCATTTCATAAGGGTATACATACTCTTACACAATGGCCCTTCTAGAAGGATAATTGTTCAAAATACCTTTTATTTAAGCAAAAAAATTGTTATCTAGAACGATCATTCCAGAAAGTACAAATTATACTTCTGGAAATCCTATTCTAGATTGTTATTTTTGTTTCTAAAATGGTCATTCCATAAGTGAAAATAGTACTTTTCGAAAGTTGTAAAATACACTTTTGGAAAACTATTCTAAATTATAATTTTTTCTTTTGGAATGGGTTTTTTGAAAACCCAATACTGATTTCCAGAATCCTTCCAGAATATATAAAATACATTTCTGAGAAGGTTGTTCCAGATTTTAAAAACATCTTCTGAAATTATTTTTTCGTAAGCAAAAATACTTTGAGAACATCCATTCTAAAAGCTTTTTTTTGCTTATAGAAGGTCATCCTAAAAGGTTTTTTTGCTTATGAAATTTTCATTCTATAAGCTATTTTATAGTTAATTAAATTTGATTAAAGAAGTCTTGAGAAGAGGAATGAGAATGAGGGAGCAAGAGAGACATGTCCTTGCAGGGGGTGGCCGTCGAGGGAGAGGGATGTCGTTGCGGGGTGGGTGGGGTTGGGGTGTTAGAATTGACAGAAGGGAGAAGGGAGGTGAACATTTTATCAAGAATATGATGAGTGAATAATGAGAGGTGTAGAATTTCAAGAAGGGAGATGCAGATTAAGTCCCTTAATAGATGTCCAATATAGGTGATAACCCTTTTATTGAAACTCCCAACTTTTGAGGCCTGGGAAACTGATGGAATGTAAGAGGCTTATGCGAAATGCAATGTGCAAACCCTCTTCTCCGTTAATGTATTTAGATATTATTTTAAAATAAATGATCAAAATTATGAATTAAATAAAATAAGAAGATTAATTTTATATTTAAGTCTAAATTATATTTTAAATTTCTCATAATACTACGATAATTTTTACTAGATTCCCTATTTTAAAAAAAATTATATTTGGTTTTCAAAAGAAAACATTTGTTCCCTTGTTAATTTGATATGTATATTTCTTGTTTGTTTGATAAGTGCTTATTTATAAGTATAAATAAATAAAAGTAAATGAGAAATTTTTAATATTTTGAAGGACTAAACAGAAAGAAAATAATAATTTGAGGGGCTCACAAATAAATTAAATAGAACATGACTTGGGGAAATTTAGGAAGATTAATTAATAGAGGAACTAGATGAGAAATGAAGAAATATCTACAAAATTTAAAGTATAACTTTTGAAAAACTATGGATCAAATATATGAAAATTGTGGTATCCGTATCTTTGAGGGATTAAAATCGTAGTTAACATAGACACGCCCTTGACAATGTTGTGTAGACACATTACATCTTCTGGTTTTGTGAACAAGCCAACTAGAACATTAATAACTTCCTTTTATGTCATTGTTTTTCCAAGAGAACACAAGGCTAGGCTAGATTACAAAACGGCTATTAAGGTGGTAACTGGTAAGCTAGAGGGAGGATAAATAACAAACTTCCAAAGCTCGGTCGTCTTTTGGAGTGATTGTTGTATGTCCCGTTGTCTTCGTAGTGGTGGATCAAGTTCTCAAACCCGCTAGTAATGTTCTATCTTCCAACAAGTAGAAGAATTAGCAGGAGGGTATATATAGGAAAATTTAGAATTATTTAAACCTTTAACATACTTGACTATTGTCAAATTTCACAACTAATTAAAGCTTCTTGTATATGCATGATTCTAACTCTTTTAATTAGCCAGTTCCAGATCCATCTTACCACACCTCCTATTGAGAGAGAGAGAGAAAGAGAAAGAGAGTTAAGTACTTCCCGCTTTATTCAGTTAGATACATGCATTCATATTAAACAAGAGAGTAATGGATCACATCATGCACCATCGATAATGCACAACACTAGTTAAATTAATTCCAACACTTGAAATATTTAAAATAGCAACAAAATTAATAATGATATCATAAAAACAAGATAAAAAAAACCAACCAGTGGTTGGTTCGAATGCTCAGGCGGCCCCTTAATTAAACATGTAACTAAAATTCGAAGAATAATGATAGTACCGATGAATGCTAACATATCTCCAGCAAGAGATTATAATAATAATCTTGGTGAGTGACCGAAATCATATATGAAAAAAAAAACCTAAGTATTGTAGCTAGTGCTTAATTATTTATATATAATATATAATAATTAATATACCATTGGGTGTGGTAAAGAAGAGAAGTATTTTGTAGCTAGCTAGCAAAGAGCTTCCTCGGAACGGAAGGTTTGGCCCGAAGCAAAAAAACAGAAGCGAGATCATCGTGGGGCACTTGAAAGAAGCCAGCTTGAGAATGAGAATGAGAAGTCCTTCTGGACACTCGTGGTTTCTTCGGAGGTGGTGGACAAACCAACAACGTTTGAACCACTTTTGATGATGACGTGGGTGTGTGGCACTCTTGCACCAGCATCTCCTCCTTCGGTGATGTCTCTACCAGCTCCGCGCGTTGGCTGAAGGTTCTAACCTTAGGAACAGGAACTGTTCGGATGGGCATAATTGGCCGAAATTCATCTAGGATTTCCAGACCCATATGTGGAGCTAGCTAGCTATAGCAACAAAATTCAGTGTTATGAATACTATGATGTTTGGTTTAGGGTGATGATGGGAAGAAAATTAGTTTGGCATATATGAAGGCGTGCAGAGAGAAATTGAGAGGGTGATGATGGGATGTGCTTAAAGAGTAACAGATATATGAGAGAGAAGAGAGAAAGTGGAGGGGAGGGGGGGGTGACAAACATCAATTATGTCCTGTCTACTGACCATTATTGTTATTAATGTTTGTGGTCAATAATTTATTTTATCATATATTGAGATAATATTCTTAAATTTGATAAAAAAAAGTCATTATTTCTATCTTTATTAACAACAAATTAAAAGTTTGAAAGAGTTCTAAGAAAGGAAAACTGAGAAAGAAAATTAAAAGAAATAATTTTTATTTGTATTAATAAAGTTTAAAATAATAATTTATACACAGGAAAGAGACAGATGAGAAGAGGGGAAAATGGGGATAATGGGAATTTAAAAAAAAAATAGTATTATGAAAATATTGTAATTGTAAGATTAGTGAAAATAAAGACAGAAAAGTAGTAGATTTGTAAGGCGAAAAGCAAAGCATATTTGTCATCGCGGTTGTTGTCGTTGTACTGTAGGTGTGTGAAAGTGAGTGTACGTTACAAAGTTAAAAGGACATATATGCATGCAGATTGCAGCGGCAGCGGCAGCACAGCCTAATTCATCTGACACAAAACAAAAGCAGCTGTTTATTGATAATCATACTTGATGTGCTCGTCTCGCAACATTCTTCTCATGCCAATTGCCATTTGCTTTTGCTTCCTCCCTCAAATTCAATCAATGAATCGACCATTTTTATCTTTCCAAACTCAGATTATTGTTGCCCTTCAATCTTCTTGCTTTTGTCTGTTTATAAATTTTTATATTCATATATATAATCTAATGTTATTAATACATTTTTATAATAATTTATAATATATATATATATATATATATTTTGTTCCCTAATTAATGATTAGTAAATTTGATATAAAATTGTTGAAAGTAGTAAACAGCTTTAATTCATACTCTCATTTTCATATTATTATGTGTCTTTTTCATTTTGTGCACATGTCTTATGAATTTTTATATTAAAACAAATTAATTGTTTTCGTTTCATATTGTACAAGATTTTAGTATTCCCTATTAATTTATTGGAATCACACCTAAAATTGGATTAACTAATTAGGAATATAAACAACAAAGTAGGTCATATATTGACTTCACTTTCCATCAGTAGGTTATGAACAAGCAATATATTAGAGTGAAGGTCGTACATCGATAACAAGGATTAGTCCTAAAGAAATTCAATCAATCATTTTCAAATTATAAAAATCTTATATATGCTTGAAGCAATACACAATGAAAAAAATGGATGAAGAATAATTTCATTCAATCTTTTACTCTAGCCAATGAAAGCCCACCACTTTCTTATGGTCAATATAAGTATTTTAAAGTAATATAATTTATGTTTAATTTTTTATTTAAAAGTTAAATAATACTGAAATTTAGTATAATTTTTTTATTCAATGCAAAAAATTTAAAAATTATTTTAATTTAAAATTAATTTTAAATCCAAAATACTTTTTTTACGTGCAGATTTATTTAAATTAACGTTAGTTGATATTTTATCATGATTCTATATAAGTAAACATAAAATCAAATGTACGTAATATATATATATATATATATATATATATATATATATATATATATATATATCATCAAATTACATGGATATAATTTCAACGACTTTCAATTTGATAATATTATTTTAAAACTCACAATTGGATTAAAAGTTCATTTCACATAAATTGCATATATAAATTTAATATTAATCTAAAATAATTTATTACTTTTTATATAAATTAAAACAAACGTAATACAAATATTTTAAAATATACTAAATATCTATATTGTTGATTATTTTATTTATTATTGTTCAATTTTGACAAATTTTGATATAGATGATTTTGATAATATGCAAATATAATTCCATTATTAAATGAATAAAAATCATATTTTATATCAAATTCTAAAAACAATAAATAACTATTAAAATTACACCTATATAATTTAATCCCTTATATATGTATATAATATTTTACTTACCTGAACGAACCTTCATCTTCCTCCTTTTCTCTCCGCCATCCATGTCGCTAATTGTTTTCAGTGAGGGCAACTTAGGCTGTGGGGAATTAATAGTGGAATTTAATACCATTATAACAGATTTCATTGAGAGGCACGACACCAAAAAGAATAAGAGAACAAACTTTAACAACAAAAAAAAGGCATCAGACTAAAACCGAAAAATAGTATAAATATTAATTAATACTCAATTGTACTTAATTAATATTAAAAATAATAAAACTTTATAAATTAGATAGAATAATATTGCTATATTAATTAAGCTAATTTTAATTTTTTAATTAAAAGCTTCAAATTCTTATATCTTATTTATAATTTATATTTTGTATCACAAGCAAAACAATATTTTCTTAAATATATATTTAACACATTTTTTGTTCTATTTCACACATACACCTTCACACTCTCAAGTTCGAGCACAAAAAGTACACATACAAGTACCCGTATAATAATGTACGTGGTGCTTAGATTTTTTTTCATTGTAGTAAATATATTTTCATTAAATATTTTTCTATTTTTATTTTTAAAGACACTAACTAACACTTTCCAATTTAATTGACTCCTACCAAATGAGACACTAACCTACTAGAGGCTAGGCACTATCCAAAGATAGCCATATACTTAGTTAAAGCATTTCAATCTTCTACTTTAGGATATTGATTTGTTTTCCCCTCTTTCCAATATTACCATAAATTCATTGCATATTTGCACACTTATCACCTACTTTAAGATACTGGTTTTGTTTTCCCCACTTTCCAATATGACCATCATGTGATTGATAGTGTATATATCTAGTGACTAGCTAGGTTATCTTCACTGTTTCTAAATACACCTAGCTACTTTGGGCTACTCCTCCAAATTAAATTAAACCAAGCTCAATTACAATGTATCATATATAACAACACTGACAAACAAATTTATTGTACTGTGTCGATCATATGATCCTTGTCCAAACCGCTGCAGACAAAACTTGTAAGATTAATTGACGCCATGTGTATCTCGCAATCTACATTTTTTTAATGGAATGCATAATCTACATTTTACAGCACTAAAGACACCTCTCTGAAATATTAAAGCATGCTGTGTTACTGAGGACTCGAAGTCTCTACATTAAAATGTGGAGGCCACCATATATAATAAAATTGAGCTGTAATCTTCAAAGCAACATCCTCTACTCTTCAATTCCTTAGTTGCCATTGAAGACTACTTTGTCCTTTCAAGCATGCATATGCAACATGGTCAAATGAGAGGAAATTTAAGAGAAATAATCATATATATATATATATATATATATATATATATATATATA